>CAMXCT020002820.1:0-30000 GCA_947184155.2 Cladocopium goreaui
GATAGATAGGAAGGATAGATAGGAAAGATAGATAGGAAGGATAGATAGGAAGGATAGATAGGAAGGATAGATAGGAAGGATAGATAGGATAGATAGGATAGATAGGATAGATAGGATAGATAGGATAGATAGGATAGATAGGATAGATAGGATAGATAGGATAGATAGGATAGATAGGATAGATAGGATAGATAGGAGAGATAGGAGAGATAGGAGAGATAGGATAGATAGGATAGATAGGATAGATAGGATAGATAGGATAGAGAGGATAGATAGGATAGATAGGATAGATAGGATAGATAGGATAGATAGGAGACATAGGAGACATAGGATAGATAGGATAGATAGGATAGATAGGATAGATAGGATAGAGAGGATAGAGAGGATAGAGAGGATAGATAGGATAGATAGGATAGATAGGATAGATAGGATAGATAGGATAGATAGGATAGATAGGATAGATAGGATAGATAGGATAGATAAGATAGATAGATAGATAGATAGATAGATAGATAGATAGATAGATAGATAGATAGATAGATAGATAGATAGATAGATAGATAGATAGGGTAACTAGATCAAAGAGAGAGAGAGAGAGAGATAGATAGATAGATAGATAGCTAGATAGATAGATAGATAGATAGATACATAGAAAATAGATAGGTAGGTAGGTAGATAGTCAGAGAAAGAGAGAGAAAGAGTGAGAGAGATCAAGCACCTTTCAGTCCATCAGTGGCTTCGCTCTGCCATCCCGGATTCACAACAACCAAGCTCTCCTATAAGTTTCCTATTTTTGAAACTTCCGCCACCGCCTTGTGCGGTACTACTGGTAGATCCATATGCCATCGTGTTCCCATCTTTGTTGGTTGCTATCCTGTAACCCAGGTATCCTGATATCCATGAATCTTATGAATCCATATCAATCAAGATTGAGTGATCATCACCTGCTATACCACATACCAATTCCTTTTTTAAAACTACTTGGTTATAATATCATATAACCCACAATTTGTTGATCAGTCACATCCCAGACAATCTTAAATAATTTCTAACCAATATGTCGCATTAGATGTTCCATATCATCGCTTGAATCCCAGCCAGTTCCACAATTGTCTGCTTATAAACCATTTTATCCCATAACTGTTACTGATCGTTTTGGGGTCCCCTTGCGATGTTCGGCCAGTTGTGGTTCGGCCTCGCTGCGGTGGCTGCTTCCCTGGTGGTGGCGCAAGTCATCTGGGGCGCTGCCACCAGTGACGCGGACCAGGACCTTGGGACGGTGGCTGAAGGCGATTTCACCGGTATATCATGGGGACATGGAATATGATAATTACGGGATATATATATAATTCCTGTTCACAGGGTGTTGAGCAGTGAGTGGAAGAACTTCTGTGGTGGCCGTCTTGACCTCAAGACTCTTGTAAAGCTGTTGGCTTATCATGGATGCCTCCCTGTTGACTGGGGCCACTATTTCGGTTGCTGTGGGATACCTTATTCGTAGTAGCTTGGGCGAAACCAAACCTGAGTGTCCCCCCTGTAACTGTGTGTGCCACTGGAAAACGGGATCAGCACCTGAGCCTAGCTCGTCCGGCTTTTCTTTCTGGATCGTTGGGGCCCTAGCTTTGGTTGTGGTGGTGATTCTCATCAGCAACTTTGCGTTGGTCTGCAAGATCACACTGCATGACGGCGGAGCGGGGGCAGACCGGGAGATCCAGATTAACGTCAAAGGGAAAAGTGGTAAGGGTGTTTACTCTGGACGTGGTTTGGCTATCACTGGCTAATGGCTTTCCTCCCCGGGCAGATCTTATATCACGACTATGGTGAGCATTCCAGGGTTGTACACACTCGAGTGGTATTAGGTCATATAGAGAACTTGGACTACATGATCAGAACCCCCGATGGAGACATGTATGTTGAGACCTGCGACCCCTCCAACATAGACCTGGTTGGCTTTTTTGTGGGAGCAGATGATGGGAGCACACCTGCCGGAGTGCCTGCAGCCTCTGTGTATGGGTTCCCCCCAATGAACCTGCAGCAGTTCAACGCCATCCTGGCAGAAGGCAGGGTGGAAGTGCAAGCTGAGTTGGCACGGCGTGGCATTGCAGCGCCAGTTGCTGCTCCTGCTGCTCTCAACTGGGTCCTAGCCGAGTACGTGCCGGGCCACAAGATTGGGGAGGAGGTACAAGTTGCTCCGGGTATGGTTCAGCAGGGTGACTATGGTTTACATGTGATGACTGATAGTGAGGGAACCAATAGGCCTGTTTTGGTTTGTCGGATTGCGCCAAATGACTTGGACAATTTCTGTGAGACACGAATTGGACTGGCTCGATTGAGTGAGGCAGCTGCAGGTTCTGATCGATATGCTGGGGAAGATGTGAGAACTTTGGAGGTCAAATATGGGGCCAGTGGGGAGAGACTTCGGTCGTTCAAAGACACTGTTCAGGAAATGATACAGGTTGAATACGACGATTTCCCTCTGGCCCCTCGCACAGCTCTTCCATATGTTCGAGCAATTGCTTCAGTATCAGAGTCTGCTTATGCGCAGCATCTTAGCTGGGTGGTCCAGTCAAAGATTCCGGATGGAGACCGGGCCATCCACGAGGATGAAGTATTGTCCCGTGTGTTGGACCTGGCAGTAACCTTTGACAGCTTGAACATTGCGAACCTTGCATCATTTGAGCTTCTGATCAGACGAAAGCAGTTGCTGGCCGAAGCTCATGCATACAATCCATCGTCACCATCATATGAAGGTGCAGATCATTTTCTTGGAACTTCATACCGACCGGGAGGAGCTATCATTGTGCCAGAGTTGGTTGATCATGTTGCTAAGAAACTGCAACAAGAGTCCCAGATCCTCAAAGAGAAGCGTAAACAGCAGGAAGCCAAGGGAGGCAAGAAGGGCAAAGGACGTGGTACAGCCCCCATCCCACCTGGAGGAAAGGGTGGTGGAGGCGGTGACAAGTAGATCTACAAGTTTGGGGTGGCTTTGCTGGCTGGGCTGCCCTTGCGACTTTCTGAGCCAGCCTACATCCTTGGGCCCATCTTGGTGATCATTTTTCCATTTTCATTTTTGTGGTTCACTCATGACGCGTGGGGCCCACAGTTCGATTTTTCATGAACCTTGCTCTGACGGTCGAAACCGGGACATTTTTCCCTTGCCACTTCTCAGTGAAGAGGCGCAGGAGCACAGCTTCGTGAGTCGATCTGTGAAGAGAAGGGTCCTGCGTAGGATCAAAATCTGCAGGCGAGTGAATCTGGCCATACAAGCTTTGAATTCGCTTTATTTTGGCAGTTCTGTGCCTAAGGTGGAGGAGGTCCATGACTTGAGTTCTCTGCCCATGGCCCAGCGCCTGTGCATTCAGGACATTGTGAAGAAGGTCTCAGCTTTTGGGGCCTGTCCGACTACTGCAAGCAGCTCAGGAGCCCTGCAGGCGCTCCGAGTAGCCGGTGGAGGTTATCAAGAGCCAGAAGCTGGCGTGGGTGAAGTTACCAATATGGTTTTGGAACTTTTATCGTTACCCAATGGTAATGTTGCGGGAGTGGATTTAGATAACTCCTTGGAAGGTCCCCTCAAAGACATGGTGGTTGACTTCGAAGGTTGGATGCTTCAGGATGCTTCTACTTGGAGTAAACTGTGTGATGAGGCTCATAAAATTCGTCCGTATGATGATCCCAGTCTGCGTAATCGTACCCAATATATCGCCTTCCTTAAGCATCTCAAACAGAGTGGGATATTGGGGCTCACCAATAAGTGCCGTGGGCGTGTGGGAGCCTTCACGGTGACCAAGAAGGCAAAGATCATCGATGGAAAATCAGTTCAGAGACAGAGGCTGATTCTCGATTGCCGTCAGGTGAATCTGGCTTTCCGTGAGCCACCGCGGACAGAGCTGGGAAGCCTTGCGTCGTTGTGCGAGATTGAGCTCCCAGAAGGTGAGACGTTATTCTGCGGTGGGGCTGATATACAAGATTGTTTTTATGCAGCACGTACTTCTCCAGAGCTTTCCAACTACTTTTGCCTGTCCCAAGATATTAGTTATTCAGAAGCTTTAGAGGTCTGGGGTGATGATTTCCCTTTTGGTGATCTACGCGGTTCTCTCTCTCCTTGCATTACGGTGCTGCCTATGGGTTATAGTTGGTCCTTCTTTCTGATTCAGAAACTCCATGAGCAATCCACACTTAGGGCATTGAAAGCAGATCGAAGCCGATTGATTTTGGAGGGCTATCCAGCTCCTGAACTTTCTAGGGACGCAGCTTGTGCGATGCCTTATTGTGATAATTTGCATTCTATTTCGTTATCCCGTGAAGCTTGTGATGCAGGTTTGGATGCCATGAAGTATGACCTCAGTCAGATGGGATTCTTACTCCACGAGGAATCCAGTGCAAGTGATTACTTTCAAACATTGGGTGGAGTGGTGGACGGCAAGCAGGGTATAGTGAGATTGACCCCAACAAGATCCTGGAATATCCTCTTGGCTTTTGAAACTTTGTTGAAAGGTAAAGTACGTTGGGATACCGTTAGAAGGTTGCTAGGACATGCGGTCACCATCTGCGTGCTGAACCGCTCTGGAATGTCAATTTTTCGTGCTCTATATGATTTTGTAGAGTCCCAAGCAGATCCACGACCTCTAAATCGACGAGAGCGACAAGAAGTAAGTATTTTCATTGGGCTTATTCCTCTACTGGTAGGTGATCTTAGACGAGGTTGGAGTGAGTCTATTCTTTGCACGGATGCAAGCCCCCACGGTTACGGTGTTTGTCAGCGTGAAATCAAGCAACAACAAGTGCGGGAAGTGGGCCGCTGGCAGGACAAGTGGAGATTTCGCCACCTTGACCCTGCTGAGTGGAGACCACGACAGCGCGCTGCAGGACTTAGCGGGCTGGCAGACTGGGAGACTGTTTTGGGGATGATGGAGGTAGACAGCATTGATGATCTCTATACATATAATGGCTATTTCCCAGAAGTTCCTCATGATTGGACTGAACCATCTCAGTGGAGAACACAACTCATGGGGCGGTGGCGGGATACTTCACAGCATATCACTGCAAAAGAGGGTCAAGCTTTGGTTTTGGCGGTTAGGCACCTCAGCAGAGCAGCACACAATAGGGGCAAACGTCATTTGGTTCTGGTGGATAGTTTTTCTCTCAGTATGGCTATGTGCAAGGGTCGTGCCTGTAGCTTTGAACTTTTACGTACAACTCAAAAAGTTGCAGCACTCAGCTTGGCATGTAACTTCACTATCAGAACTAGATGGATTAGCTCTGAAGACAACGTAGCTGATGGTCCATCGCGCGGGCAGATCCGCCCGGGTGCTTATTGCGCCCCCTCATCAAGCAATCAACCCTTCAAGCAAAAGGTTGAAGCCCTTGGCAGTGGTGAAGCCCGCCAAACAGAGTGGGAAAGTGGCTACCCGGGTTCTCACCAGGGGCTCAGTCGAAGCTGCTGGGAAGAGAGCGCAGCCCATAGCCACCCAGAAGAGCCGAGTATTGAAGGGACAGACTTTGAAGCAGCCAACCACTCCGTCAACCAGAAGAGTCATAGCAAAGACCTCGGTGCTGAGCGCAGAAGCGCAGAATCTTGCAAAGGGCAACCACCTCAGTCGGCTGGAGAGAAGGTCAATATCGATTGCGGTGGAGAACCAGTATGCCAACTACTACATGAAATTCGTGAATTTCTGCCACGAGGTAGGGATGCAAGGGCCTCCGAAAGGGCCGGTCGACGCCATTTTGGCCGACTACATGGACCATCTCTTCCTGCAAGGAAAAGGAGTTCACGAAGGCGAGAAAACATTGGCCAGCTTGGAATTCCAACATATCCAGCTCAAGGGCAAGCTCGAGAGAGCCCGGCGAGCCCTCAGAGGATGGCGCAAGGAACGTCCGCCAGAATCCAGGATACCCATTCCAAAGTTCATAGCTTTTGGAGTGGCCATGACTATGATGAGCCGCGGAAAGCGGACCATGTGCCTGAAAGTGCTGCTGGACTTCGACACCTACATGAGACCCGGAGAGTCGTTGGACCTTCGAAAAAGGCATTTCATTCGCCCTGTCAAAGCAGCTGGCAGGCAGTATCAGTGGTTCTCCATCATAGTGAGAGATTACGACGACCTCCAGCCGGACAAGGTGGGGATTTTCGACAACTCGATTCCTCTGGACAGCCAAGAGCGAATGTGGCTGGGGGATGTGATGGATGCCCATGTGAAGACTTTGCCCAACAAGGAGAGCAAGATTTTCGAATTCAGCATGGAGGACTACAGGAAGGAGTTTGTGAAGGCAGCCAAGGCCTTGGGGTTGGAAGGGCTGCACCCTTACCAATTGCGCCACGGCGGAGCGGCCGAAGATCTCAGTGGACGCCATGGAGACCATCATGGAGTAAAAGCCAGAGGCCGATGGGCCACAGACCAGAGCGTCAGACGTTACACAAAAGTGGGCAAAGTGCAGCAGCTCCTGAACCAGTTGCCAGGAGGAGGGCTGGAGTACTGTCAATGGTGTCACAGGAACATGGAGAGAGTGCTCAGGGGCCAGACTCCAGCGCGAAGCATGTGAGTTGTCAGCAAGATGTTTTCCAGGAGGAAAGACTCCCACGTTTCTTTGGTTTGGAGATTTTTGCAGGTACAGCTAGAATCAGCGCCGCAATGTGCAAGCTAGGCATGCCCATGTATCCAATCGATATCTGTCTTTTTGAAGGTCATGATGTGTTGGACAAAGCTGTGGAACATCGTATTCTTAATTGGATCCGTTCTGGGCGAGTCCTATTTGTTTGGATTGGTATGCCTTGTACTTCATTTTCTCGAGCTCGAAAATTGGATGGACTGGGGCCTGGCCCTTTGCGTACTTCTGCATATCTCTGGGGGCTTCCATATCTTAGTGAACGTGATCGTAAGAAAGTACTCTCGGGTAACAACTTGCTGCTCTTCACTTTGCGCGTATTGAAAGTCTGCGAAGACATGCATGTGGCTTATGCTCTGGAGAATCCTCTTTCTAGCATGGCGTGGGAGATTGATCGAATGCAACGTTTTGTTGAGCATTTTTCCCCCTGTCAAGTTGTTTTGGATTTTTGCCAGTTTGGTGAAGCATGGAAGAAACCAACCCAGCTTCTGACCAAAGGTTGGGACTCAACTCCTCTTGCCAGAAGATGTCAGTCGGTTCTTGGCAAGTGCAGTCTAACGCATCGCCAACACATCCCCTTGCGAGGAGTTGACTACAGCGGCCTGTTTCTGACCTTGCGAGCCCAGCCGTATCCTTGGGCCTTGGCTGAACTGGTGGCTGCGCAGTTGCGGTCAACATGGCCAAACACCTAAATAGGGGATACGGGTGATGTTTTCCTTTTAAAGAAGAAGTAGGATGACACCCTGGCAATGTGCAAAATAACATGCACTCTATGCCAACTGTCAATTTCGAAACAACTAGAGCAACGCTCTGTCTGGCCAAAATGGGAAAGGGCTGCAGTGAGCGATTCATAATTCCTGTTCACAGGGTGTTGAGCAGTGAGTGGAAGAACTTCTGTGGTGGCCGTCTTGACCTCAAGACTCTTGTAAAGCTGCCATCCACCGCCCCGCCTACCACACTAAGGGGTGATGTTTTCCTTTTAAAGAAGAAGTAGGATGACACCCTGGCAATGTGCAAAATAACATGCACTCTATGCCAACTGTCAATTTCGAAACAACTAGAGCAACGCTCTGTCTGGCCAAAATGGGAAAGGGCTGCAGTGAGCGATTCATATATATATATATAACATGTTGAAACCAACATTATATGATATTTATATAAATCATATGTGAATTTTTCCAAGCATGTTTTTTGTATATACTCTATACTTCCAATACTTATGGCTATTTTCCATGGGGATACGTGATGAACCATCAAAATGCGGCGTAGCTGATTTTCAGCTAAAACCAGATGTTGCATGATTAAACTCATCGAATCTTTACATTTTTGGTATTTTATAGAGATTCTGATTCTGATTACGGCATTTCATAGTCAAACAGGGTCAACATAGAGAAACCCACATGGATCTCGGAGACGGTCAGATTTTGTCCGAAAAGGGGGTGGATCAAATCCACCAGTTGCCATTCGCGGAAACGCAGCAACATGCTACTGGTTCGAAACTATTGACCTCCGAACATGGATGGTTCAAATAATCCCAATGGCCAATTTTCTGGCTCTAGGCTCCATTTCGGATCCTAATTCACAGTTATATGTATATGACAGATATGTTTGGACCGGACATCCCAAGAGGAAGACGCCTTCGCGCTGTCCGCCGTTTCTTGCGGCTGCGCCGTCACCAATGTGGTGGCCTTCTTGTCTTACCGCCCTCAGGCGCAAGAACTTGACCATATTCTGGTGATTTTCAACGATATTCCAGATTTTTTGTTGGTTGTGTCCCAATATCTTCTTGATTCTTGCCACCATCTTTGGTGCTGATTGATAACGTCTCGTTTATTTGTGATATGTAAAGAAACACATTGTCGATATTTGGTTTCGTGTGAAACTCTAGCAAATATATTGAAATATCAGATTGCATGGCATGTTTTTATTTATATCGCAATATGTCTGCACATTCCCCAACTATCCCCCGCTGTTCTTGATATTTCTTGATTATGCAGAATCAAAACCATACCAAAAAGTCACACCACATACCACCATATACCACCTTGTTTGTTTGTTCAAAGATTGCTGACTTTGTAAAGCCGATCAATTTGCTGGTAAAGCAATTTTTTGCTGGTGAAAACCCACATTTCATCTCTAAAATCCGATTCTTTGGCTATATAAATACAGCATCTTTTTGATGGTAAACCCTCGGTATTTTGTGTTTGGAACCAATTGTTTGACGGGGTAATCCTTGAACTTTTGTTGCCAGTTTTCACCAGCTGAGCTGTAAGCAGGTGGTGGCTCTCGTTGGGCAAAATGGCCTTCACCCGGCTGAGGAGGTTCTGCGGCGCATGCGGCGGCTGCGCGCCTTCGGCCGGGCGCGGGGGAGCTCGGAGGGGCTCGGGGATGGACATGGCAAACAATTTGGGGCTTCCATGTTTGGATGATGTTCTGTATCCTGTATCTAATTATTTTAATTTGCCATCCAAATGGCCCAGAGCCGCGCTCTGCGCTGAGTGGCTGAGGCCATGCTACTTGCGCTTGCTTCCAGCTGGCCGCGTCACCGATAGGACTTGGTCTGGGGACTTGCCACATCGTGAAGTCTGTATTTCACAATTAGAGCTGAACTTATTGACACTGCCATGCCATCTAATTCTACATATATTTGTTTGTAGTTAATTGCAAGTGTATCCCAAAGTTCATCTGATCCTCTTCATTTTAATATATTAAGTACCTCTGACCTCAGGATCTTGCTGCGGTGCTGCGATGTGGGGATCGCCTGTGGCCTTCTTTTGACCATCTTGGCCCGTGGCCTCAGCTGGGGGATCATTCCACTGTGATGGCTGTTGGTTAAGAACAGCTGGTGAGTAAGTCCCCATCTTAGATATAGCTGGGCTGGCTTAGGCTTATCCCACATGCTTATTTCATGTTATTTTACGGAAAATGGCGTATACCTCCTAGCTATTAATAGCAATTTGAATATCATATTTTAATTAGGAAATCTGTGACGAACCAACGGATCTGGAAATGCCATATTTTCATCAAACAAACCCACACACCCACATTAGGCCCAAGGCTTTGAGACCGGCAACCTGCAAGTTTCCCAGGTTTTTGGGTGAAAAAATGTGGTTGAACGTTGAACGTTGAAACTCCTAGATTTGGGGATAAATCCATGTAGAAACCCATGGTCTCCTGTAGATTTCTCTCTCGAATTTCCCAACAGAACCAATCCATTGACTGTTCGGCGACGCTGCGAGTTTTTTGTGTCTCCAGTTTCAAGGCTCGAGTGGCTTTTCTCACCAGGTTTCATGGAACCAGTGGAACTAGCTTGATGCCAGATCTTTGACATGTCATAATTTCATTCACATCACCATGAAAACCCACCTTGTCGATCCTTGCCCGAAAATTCAGTATAGAATGTATAGATGAAGTGGAAGCCAGAGGCACCATTTCCCATTCCCAACGGAGGAGTTTCTTACATGCCAAGTTCATCCAAATTCATCCAAGTTCATTTCCATTCCCAACTAGAGAAACTCTTCATGTTTCCCAAGTTCAACTACCACTTTTTTTTGTTGCTGGTTTGGAACATTTTTTTACTTTTCCCATCATATTGTGAATTTCATGATCCCAGCTGACGAACTCAACTGGTGCACAGCCTGATGCGTGCCATCCCAGCCGCCTGGATCCGTGGGGGTACCTCCAAGGGTCACTCAGATGAAGTGAAGCGGAATGACACCCGGAGCGGGATGGCATATTTCGGCCTATACATATACAGTGTATAATATAGAATGGGCTAGCGCCCGGGTGCCGCCAACCCGCATTCCTGTCGGGGTTGGACAATAGGAAGGAAGATCATATTTGATAGTTGATTTGGATCTTGAGTACGAATACAAAGTGTGAAAACACGGCATGGATCCTTTAGGTCTGAGGAATATTCAGCTAGAGGTGTCAGAAAAGTTACCACAGGGATAACTGGCTTGTGGCAGGCTTGAACGCCCTAACAACAGATGGCTATGGAGGCAAACGGCAGGCTTGAACGCTCTGACAACAAGATGCCTGTGGCCAGAGTCGAAGCTGCCGTGAAGAATTTTAGGGGTTTGAAGGCTGGCAAACGGCAGGCTTGAACGCCCTAACAACAGATGGCTATGGAGGCAAACGGCAGGCTTGAACGCTCTGACAACAAGATGCCTGTGGCCAGAGTGCTTGGTTGAATCTGCCGCGAAGCATTTTAGGGGTTTGAAGGCTGGCAAACGGCAGGCTTGAACGCCCCCTAACAACAGATGGCTATGGAGGCAAACGGCAGGCTTGAACGCTCCAACAACAAATGCCGGTGGCCAAAGTGCCTGGTCGAAGCTGCCGCGAAGCATTTTGGGGGGCTTGAAAGCTGGCAAACGGCAGGCTCGAACGCCCTAACAACAGATGGCTATGGAGGCAAACGGCAGGCTTGAACGCTCTAACAACAAATGCCTGTGGCCAGCGTGCCTGGTCGAAGCTGCCGCGAAGCATTTTAAGTGTTTGAAGGCTTGAGTGCCGGGGAGCTGCCGGCCAGAGTGCTTGGTCGCAGCTGCCGCGAAGCATTTTAGGGGTTTGAAAGCTGCATGGCAAACGGCAGGCTTGAACGCCCTAACAACAGATGGCTATGGAGGCCAACGGCAGGCTTGAACGCTCTAACAACAAAACCCCGTGGCCAGAGTGCCTGGTCGAAGCTGCCGCGAAGCATTTGAAGGCTGGCAAACGGCAGGCTTGAACGCCTTGACAACAGATGGCTATGGAGTGCCTGGTCGAAGCTGCCGCGGAGCGTTGTAGGGGCTTGAAGGCAAGCCGACAAAAACAAGTTCCACACTTGCGGTGGTCCCAGGCTTCCCCCCTGCCTTGGCGAAGGCAGGGGTCGGCGGATATATGTATATGATATTATATGATATATATATATATATATCCAGGTATATATATATATATATATGTTTCTTAACATCATAAACGAGAATATCACCAACACGGCTATGGATCAAAACCTCATAAGTAACATTTTTAGGGGATGAACATCCATTTACAAACAATTTTCATGTTTACCAGGTTACATGCTTTTGCCCATATGCCCTCGGTGACAGCTGTACAGTCAGTTGCTTAAAGTTTCACTTGGGCACTTTACACTCGGGCTTGCACTAGGGGGGCCCTGCCAGTTACTACTAGATTCTATGCAACTGGCATTTAATTAATGCGACTTTGAGCAGTACTTGGAGCCTACCCCACGTCGAAATCCAGAGGCATCTTTTTCAAGAAGGGCCACCTGCCGCCTTGTGGTGTTGAACGTGATCGTTTGATCTTGGCGGCTCTGGGCAGCCCGGACTGCTGCAGACGTCTGGGAAGTGGAGACCCACATAGAAAAACCCGCATTAAAATGTGCATTTTGGCGCATTGAAATGAAAAAAAATGGTGTGGAACATGATGGGAACATGTATCATAATTTCTTGTTTGGAACATTCCCGGAACATCCCTTGAAACCATGTCATCCATCTCAATCCATATCATTTGTTGTCCTGTTTAGGGCCACGGCTGCCAGGATCCCTCTGGACTGCAGCTCAATGGTGTTGGTGGGGGTATCTCTTCGACAAGCAAGGCTTGGCAGATGTGGCCAGGAGGATCTCTCCACACGGACCTCTTAGTTTTGGTAGCTTCGTCAATGGGAGATAGCACTATTGTTGTCATTAAAGTATTCATTAGTATATATTATATATATATTATATTATTTTATTGTTACTACTAGTAATATTCTGGTACCAAAAAGACGGTGAAAGTGGTAGTCGCATCAGTCGTCACACTCTCTGCCAGGTTGTGATCATTTCCCAGTCCGAGCGATTCTCGGCTGGCTGGGAGGTCCCCGTTAAGTGAATGGAGTTTTTTTTGACGGAAACATCATCTATAAATGATGGAATATGATGGATATAATGATGGATTTTCCATTATAATGATATAAATCCATATGGAATAAATGATGGGAATATGATGGATTTTCCAGCCATGGAGCTGATTACCAGAGGGTTTTGTTCAACCAGAGGCTATGGTTGACCAATCCAGGAACATCTTCCAAAGGGACTAGCTGGATTTGTCCCCAGCTGCTGGGCGAGGTGAAGGTTATGACGTTGATTACCTCTTTGGTCAAGTTGAGATCAAGGACCCATGGCATCCCGTGGCAATGCTGTCAGATCATGGGGCATGCCACGATGGTCAAACTTTAAGACTTTAAGACCCTGCAGATTTGTTTTCTATATTTTTCTGTACATGTCTGAAGAATAAAGGGTTGGCCAATTTTTGTCTTTCTTTTTGTAATGTTTGGCCCATGCCCAGCATGCCCCGTTCAAAGTTGACAATGTTGGAGTCCGTTCCAGAGCGGATCTAGGGGATCTGGACCGTGCTCCAGTGCTCCCGCGCTGTTGGGGACACCCCAGCCTTTCTGAAAACATCCGCCAGGAGAGACTGGTGAACTGGGATGGAGCCTTGGTTTTTGAGTTCTCCATATCCCCGATGATTCGGCAAGTGATGCCTTGAGATGCCCGATTGGTGTCTCCATGCGCCAAGGTAGTTGTGGAAACCTCTCGGCTGGCGTGGGGCTGTTTGCTCTCGCGGAAGGCTTTGTGAAACCCAAACCAGGCAGATAGGGTAAATGTGCGGAGCAAATCCATGATCCAAGGATGCACGAATGCTGGTCATTCTTTGCGGTATCAACCATCAATTTGTTCTTGAGGTAATTATATACTCCTGCAATTTTGACCCTTTCCATTTTCACCTTTGACGGCAAAGTGCGGTTGCAGATGGTTCGGCTTTTTGTTTGCACGTTCGGCTGTCCTTGCAGTGTCAATTGAGTATTCTTGAATATCACATTCGTTATAGTTTCACTCAGCACCCCCGGGGCACTCCCGGTTGGCTTTCCATCATTTTCTTCCACTCTCTGGCCTGACCTGCCAGGGAGCACAGAAGTGCGGGTTTGGCAAGTCAACCAGGGCTACGGCATGAAAGTGCACGTTCCAGCCGGTGTGGATGCCCCGTTGGAGATCTTGGAGGCCGAAACGTGGGTGTGGAAGGGTTGGCAATGGAACTTGGCATAAAAGTGTCAGCCCAAAATGGAGTAGTTCAAAATCATTGGGCCATATTGAGCCTCAAAATTGAATAGAATAGAATTGGACGATTTATAGCACTAAACATTGCCAATTTTTTACAATGTTGTAGCGGTTTGGACCTTGCCACGGTGCCGGAACTCAACAGAGTTCTCCTCACCAAACCGATTGGACAGGAGACGAATGTGGAGCCGGATCTGCTGAATTTGGCCGGCATACCAGGCCTGGAAGTTATATCAATTTACCAGGGGCAGGGGGAAATCATGAAAAAATACATGGAAAGCTGCAATGAAACTGATGGGCTCTGATGCCTGGGAGGTCGCGAACCACCTGTGTATGTGGAGGTTTTAGAGCCACATGTTGGGAAGCCTTTGCTGCCCACAGGTGCAGAGGGCTTGGGGGGATCACCGACGTCATTTTTCAGGAGTGAACTTGTAGTAAACACTAGTCTATCCATTGGTTAGGAGCCAGCAAAGGAGCTAGGACTATCCATATTCCCCACTAAATGGAGAGCCAAGGAGTTACTAGGAGTTTCCCAACAACATGATAGCCAGACCAGACCGTTTTTTGGCACTCAATTTTTATCAATTCCTTTGTGGGTTCGGAATTTCTGCAGGGATCCACAATGATCCACAAGTCCCACTTCATCTGCAGGCAATGCGGTGGACACCCTCCAACTGTCAGATGGACGCAGTGTGAATGCTACCCTGGTGACAGCAGGTGCCAGTCCGAAAAAAGTTAGCAAAGGCCTTGAAGACAAACAGACTGTTGGAATGTCACAAACTGGACTTGTTTGGAATATCTTATGGTAGAACATTGAGAAGACTTAATCCTTCAGTTGGCAACAGAACTTCTAGCTGCTATCCAACAAGGGAATCAGAAAGAAGTCCCTGACATTTTTCTCCAAAGAATCTTCAACTATCACCAGACATTTTTTGTTGAAACTTATCATAACCCCATTGGAAGCTTTGACCCCAGCTCGTCCCCATAGTCTCGTGGCCTCAGGTAATCCAACGGTCTTCATTCCGGCGGCTGCGGCCGGACTTGAGGGGACCGTGACACGGTTGCACTGGTTACATCAGATACCTCAAGGATACCTCAAGGCATCACACATGAGTCTTGGACCAAACATGACAGGTGCAAACGGTGCAAAGCATTCACGGCATGAAATCCAGTGGCAAACCCACTACCCAGTGCCATAAACCTATGGGGATGGCATCCGTCCCTGGAATTCCTCGATGTTTGACGGCACCATACTGGATATTGACATATACGATACATAATATATACATCATCGAAGCCTGTCATTGACCCTATGTATAGATTATGTGTATATATATATATATTGGTTACATACATACATAATTATATATATATAACTATAACACCGTAGAGGCTTAACCCCATCCCCATCCCATTGGTTTCAGGAGTTGCCCAATGCCATGGACTACGCCTCACTGCTGCCCTTCATCGACGAGCTGCGGGGCCTGGCCGCGCCGCTGCTGGGCATCCCGCTGACGGACCAGCCGCGGGTGGCGCTGGTGGCACAAGCGCAGCAGTACACGAGCAGCGCGGAGGAGCTGGTGACAGTGGAGGTCGGGGATCTCATGGAGATATTTTTACAAATATCGGCCATGATATCAAGGACATAGTTAGAATAATGCATGTACATGAAAAATCATGAAAAATCTATCAAATGGATAAGATATGATAAGATAGATCAATCAGCATACATTGATTGTGGGGATGCTGATTGCTTGTGGCAATTTCAATGGGAGATTTGGCAGTTTGATGTGGTGACCTGAAGGAACCAAACAGATCGGCCTAAAATGGTAGTCTCTTCCCACATAAAAAGCAGCTTCCTGGCAAAGCCACCAGGCACCCCACAAAAACCAGCAAAAACCATTGACATTGTAGCTATAAACTATGGTTTGCTGGCTGCCACCCTGACATTTTTGCTAGTCATTTTTTCTTTGCTGGCTCCCATTTCTGGCTTGACTCACTATTTTACTAGCCACATTTCTATTCTGTTCGGGAAAAGAATCAGTTTCAACGCTGGATAGAATTAGATGATGGGAGGAGCTAGAACTAACCATCTATTTTTTGAGGTTGAAACCCATGGTTTCCTGTAGACTTTCCCAACACAACCAATCCATCGATAAATTGATACCCATACGAGATTCCGTCAAAATTTGCGTCGAGAAAATATGTATTGGAATGTGCATCGACTGTTTGTTTTTGCATGACACCTCCTAAAACGATAGGGGACTCACAAAAAAACGATAGGTTTTGCCTTGCACGTGTCGCATTTGTTGTTTAAATCACGAGGGTATGGAGCGTCTATGCGTCCTTTCGTGCAGCCATCGTAGAGATCCCGAGTATTCAATTGATATTCGTTATTGTGTCCCCAGCTTACATCCCAATAGCCGCCGGTAATCTAGCATAGCTATGGACAATGGCCCATTAAGTTCGCTGATTTACCTGTGAAATGGTGATTTTCCATTTGTTCTAAATCTCCAGAGGGTAATCTATCCAATATCCACCCTTTTTCATCCCCAATGAAATATCTCCAATTCTATTAAAGTTGGCAACCTAATAGTAAACCTACCATTTAATTGGGGATGTTGTTGTACCGTAAATCTGGTGAAATGGGGATGGGATGCAGAAATTCATGGGCGCTTTCCCACATCCCAACGATCTCCAGCCATTGTGGGTCAGGCCATGGATCTTTTGGCGCGGATCAGCACGCCCGGCCGCCACTGGGCCCATGGCTGATAGCTGGGATCATCGAAATTTCATGGGGCATTTTCCAGCATTTCTGGAAAAATAGATACCCTCTGGTAAACGTTTACATAACTATATGGAAAATCACCATTTTCAATGGGAAAATCCACTATAAATGGTCATTTTCAATAGCTATGTTAATTTACCAGAGGGTAAGCATCGCACCAATGTATGGTTTTATGATATATTTGATGCTTCAGTTTTGTGGCTCCAGCCCATTCCTGCCCCAATTGGGCCCCTAGATTTACACAGCCATGTGTTTTGTCCAGCTGCATGGTACTGAGCATCACGGTAGCATGTGACAGAAAGTCTCTTAAGCCTCCACATGCTATTCTCAGTGACTTCTCAACCGCCCAGCGTAGGCTTTATGGCACTAGCTTCACCAACTATGGGGTTGCCACAAATCACTGGTCTTGATGGTTTTTGATGGTTTTTGGTACACCACATTGATGCCTCTGCAAGCACCATGGCACTTGAGGTATTCATCATGCCTTCACTGGCACTGGAACGATCGCACTAGCATGTGCGGCGCAGGTGCTTCGCCGTAGTGGATGCGCTCCCTTTCTTTGTTCATTTTCATGGGGGAAGATATGGGAAACTTATGGTAACATATATATATATATGGAAATATAAGTTTCAAGACCGTATGCACTTCTCATATTTGAAACAGGCCAGTACTGGAACGTCATGATGACGTCAATGGACTCATGTTTTGCACTGCATGGGGAAGGCATTGCTACGGACTCTCTGGGGTCTCAAAGCAGATGCAACCTACACGGCTTCACGGCAACACGCATTCCCTACGCACTGGCCAGCGAAGCTGTGGCCCATCTGCCACCAGTCCATGGTGAACCCCACCAGGTCATTCCATAGCATCCCATGCGTCCCTGCAACACAAGGTGGAGGGCAGTGTGCCCTACCAGTGCATTCCAGATGCTCAAAGATCACAGAAGATCCGCATTGGTCATCCTGGCGGTGTCCCCTGGCACTGATGATACTGATGTGAGCTGCTGCTTTTGGAATTCAGGTGAGACCCCAGGTTGAAAAGCCGGTGATGGCCATTGAAGTACAGTCGTATTGTGAAAAACTACGTACATGTATACTGTATAAATGCACATTATCTTCAGATATGAAGAATGCCAATTTTGGGGTACCAAACTCTGACCGATACCAATGTTGACCGAGAAGGAAATTGCCAACAGCGCATTTGGCGGCTCCACCACGTGCCACCTGCATGCTTCAAGACTTCTTTGGATCAGGATGCAGTTGAATTAGAATCACTGTAGGAGACGCAGAAGTATTGGTGCTTCCCAAGTCTTTGGCTTATGTCTTCAGTTGTTGGTTTGAGTTTGCCACTTGTCACCTTGCACCGATCATCCGATCATCAATTCGAGAGACATGCAGACCACAATATTCAGCTCAAGATATAGCAGGCATCCAAATGTACGAGTCTTCAGTCTATTGGGAGTGGCAATGAGTGCTTTTTCCCCCCCAACATGTGACAACCCACACAGAATCTATGTGACATATGTGAGAGTAGCAATACATGTAGAAACTGCTTTTGGCTTTTGATCCTGAGATCAAAGTGTTAGAAGACTCCAAACAAACACAATGCCATGCAGATGCAGGTGACGAGTCTGTGTTCTTAAAACATCTTAAAGCTAGCAACAGCAACCTCCTTTTCTACATTGTTTTATGGCTGGCCTCTATGATGATTTGCCGGAGCCACAGACGAGCCAGACAGCTGAAAGCTCTGTCGGCGATGTGGAGAAAGACTTGGACGTTGGAAGTGGACCATGTGGACCTCGACCAGAACATGCTGGAGGTTCCAAAGTTTTCAAATTGGATGATGTGATCCTTCAAGATATCCTGAGTTATTTGGCCTTACCTGACCTGGGCAACGCCTTGCCTGCTGTGTGTCCCTTGCTGCTCTTTCTCCGGAGCGGCTGGCCTGAGTGGCGTCGCTTCGTAAAGCCACTGCGCAGATCCAAGATACGACTGACGCAGCTGCTGAACATCCATTCCAGGAGCCTGGATTTGCTGCTGTTTTCTGGTATTTTTCCCGGTTAACCCAAAAAATGGGGAATGTATTGGAATATTTTGATATTTTTTTGGCGGGTCCTGGATCTGCAAATCCAAGAGGAGCCTGGAGGAATTGGCACACGTGTCTGAATGTTTGGGAAAATTTGCAGTCGAAGGTTTTCAAGGATTTCGCCCCAGATTGCCCAGCTTTTCCCCTGATTTGCATGCATTGAGTTACTGTGAACTGCCCATCCCTCGAGTGGTGTGGTCGCTGCACAGTGAGGGTCTATCGCGATGGCGGAACACCTGTGCTGCGGTGATCGATGGGGAGTTTGCCTTGTTGCCACCCTGGGATCGTTCGCCGCGCAAGGGCTTTCTGCCGCGGAAGGTGCGAATTCTGCTGGGCGTCAGCTTGTGGCTACCCCCAAATGAAGTGGCGGCGGAGTATTCCTTTCCTTCCTTGTACCTAAATGCAGCCCTTCTTGAGCCCGAAAAGTTTGAAGCTCTAGCTGAACGTCATCCTTCCAATCCACCATGCCTGGCAGCGACTTGTGAAGCGCTACTCTTGCGCATGATGCCTGGTACGGCTTCCACATTGGAGGAGTGGAGCTGGCGATTCTGCTTTGGACCTGAGGGCTATCGACATTCAGGACATGGAGACTTGGAAGGCTACAGGCATGAGATTGGAACCCCCGGGCAGCGCAGGTGGCGCCCGCCGGAGCTTTGTTTTGCCGGGCTGGAGGAAAGCGCCCAGAGTCTGCGATTGCTGTTACGCAGTCGTCGTTGTATAGGGCTGTTGGAGTGACAGAAAAGAAATGCGTCTGCCCACATCCTGGGCTGTTTTCGGCAATTCACATGAATGCTGAATGGTTTTAGCAGCTTTGCACCACAAAGGGCAGATGGGCTATCTGACCCTCCAAAATAATCAAGACTGTATCAGGTTTTCACATTGTGCTTCCATGTTATTCTTCCTGTAGAACAGACTGAAGGGAAAAATATGGAAAAAATGTGGGACACCTCCTTATTTGCTGGTAAAAACACCAGCTAGTTTCCGGCTCCAATTTTGAGTTCCACAAAAATTAATCCAATGAAAACATATGAACACCCATGTCTGGTTGGTGGTTTGGAACATTTTTTATTTTCCCCAATAGTTGGGATGATGATCCAATCTGACTATACCATATTTTTCGGGATTGAAACCACCTTTTTCTATGTATATCCTCCATTATCCTCCTATACATCACATGACCATCACACAGCACTTTCCCACCATTTCCCAGCCGTTTTTTCCCACGGCTCCAGGTCATTGAAGTGCGCGCGGACGTGCAACGAGACGTGGATGGCGCTTGGCATGCCTCGGGCGCCGGCTTCGATCGAACTGCCAGGCCGGAGATGGCCGGAGACGGGGGAACGGACATGAACGGACATCGAAGAATGGGAGATGTCTATGGATGATTATATATAATTATATGATATTCTATTATATGATTATATGTTTGATCATGATTGATCATGATTGATCATGATTGATCATGATCTATCCAGTAATCAACAAGGAATATGTATGTATCACCTATATATATATATATATACATCTTTATCACTAGTTGCATTTTGTCGGATTTGATGGGTGAATATCAGCGGAAAGAGGGGAAACCTTGGGTGATTCAACCGCTTGGAGGAGGTGAACCCTGGAGATGCAACATTGTCCGCTCATTTGGATACGGGTCAGAAGGCACCAAGAGGGGTTTGTCTATGATGATGTGTAAATATCATTGAACATGTAACCCCCATAATAATTAATAGTAATTATATTTATGGATTATTATGGTAAATACCCGAACAATAGATAGATCATGATAAATCTCTTGTAAATGGTATGGTATCGGTTGAGCCCCTATGAACCACCACTCCTAGTTGGCCCAGACATGTCCGGGAAATTGTGGCTGTAGCACTGGGCTAATGTTACGTGGCAACGGCCGAACTGAACTGGCGGTCAGAATTGGGTACTCCCTATGTGTTCCGAAACTTTCAATACGACCTGGTCGACCTCAACTTTCATCAACCTCAATGGTTTCCACGCCATTTCTTGACTCAACTGACTCAACTGACTTGCGCATCCCCAGTGAGATGCGCTGATTTCCACCTTGTTCCAGGTACTTGATGCGTGGAGAGGTCTTCATTCCTCACGCCGCCAGAGCTCCATGAGTTCAGCCGATGTACAAAGATGGTCGAACTTTTCGTCGTTGCGTTGAAAAGAGGCTGGTTGGTCGTTTCAAAACAAGAAAACTGGGATTTGAAATGGCCAAAAAGATCAAAAAGGGGAATGTCGCGGGTATCTTACGGCTGAATACTGGCGTTTTTTTTTTTGGTAAAATATGTTTCATTTTTTAATCATGGTTAGGATGACGAATTATTGCCATGGGTTGAAACCACTAATGAGGTCGAGGTGCGACTTTACAGGGAAAACATGGACTTCAACTAGCAAGGATCAAACAGGATCAAACATGATGATCACAGATTGTCTTTGCAAATGTTCGAAATCCAACAACAACAACAACAACAACAACAACAAGAACAAAAACAACAAGAACAACAAGAACAACAAGAACAAGAAAAAGAACAAGAACAATAACAACGCCAAATACAGCCAAAATTGTCAAGTTGATTATGGTTGATTGCCATCAAACTGGGAAGGAGGTTGGTACAGGAAGTGGCATGTAATCGCTTGTACCTGGGACACACTGGAGACAAATTTATGTGTATATATATAATATACACTGCACACTGTACACTGTACACATTGATACCTCTGTGTATGTATATATATATATATACACATACATAGAGTCTTAGAGGTATACTCACGCACTAGGAATTTACATACAAATATATCTATTTATACACATGGATACCGCAGTTCTGGGGGGCCGCAGATCTGGTCCGAGGTTTGGCCCTCATTGTCTTCCTGGGTCGCCGCATGGCGCTGTCAAGCAGGGACCAAACTCCTTTCTATTTAGCTAATACCAAATATATGATAGACAACAATTATATGATATAGTAAAACTTATTAACAATAGTAATATGCAATAACAATAGTAATAATAAACTATAGATATAGATACGATAGAGGTTTATATTGGCGGCCGAACCCTGCCCTCAACCAGAAAGAGATGCCAGTGACCCGATGGACCTGTCATCTGAGGGACCAGTCCTATGGATCATTGCTGGTTGGACCTACCTCTCTCTGCAGGACGACTGTTCATCAAATGGTACCCAGTGATTGGACGAAATGCGACAATGGGGCCAGACACACAGATACACCTTCCTGAAAGATTGATTGACTCAGGAGTTCCATCAGAAAAAGATCGATAAACAAATCCTCCGGGTGTTTTTGGATACCAGTTCCATTTTTAAGTTCCATTGCAGACCATTTTTCAATGGCTTCAACCCCCCAAACCGTTGGCTTTTTGCAGGCTGTGTCGGGTGACTTTCTGGGACTTCAGTCAGATTCCAACCTCGTGGAGGTGCTCCGGCCCACCATGGCCCACCATGGCCCACCCAAAATGAACAGATCCATTACTGTACTGAACCAGGGTTTCTTGCAGGATATTTGACATTAGGGGGAGGATTTTCCATAGACCGCGGGATGAACTGAATGAACACTGAACATCCATATAGCAACCAGCTATATTTTGGTATGCGTCAAGGTTGCAGCAGCTTCCTAAATCATGGGGCTTCATATCCCCAAAACGCTCAAGTTTGGTGTGGGTCTGCCCAATCAGGGTATATACCCCAAACGTTGATTTTTATGGCGTAAAATGATGGTACCCTCTGGTAATTTAACATAGCTATGGAAAATCACAATTTTTAATGAGAAAATCCACTATTTCTATGGCCATTTTCAATAGCTATGTTAGTTTACCAGAGGGTAACACACTATTTTCACCAACCCATATTGTCGCACAATGTCGCACATGTCTAGTCTCTGGTGGCAGGTTGATGCACTGATGGCACTTCTCAGCTTTTTGTCGCGGAGCCATCCCAGGCAGGCTGTGCCCGCTGCTGCTGTTGAGGCGGTTGAAATGCTGCAAATACAAGGCGCAGTTCCAGAGGAATCCCCAAAAAGAATCAAGTAACATCAAAATCCAAGCTGATTTTAAAGTCATTGCTTGTGACTGATGTGACTGTACGACATGTTTTTCTACTCGGCAGTCGTTGCAGGCAAGCCTTATTGGTGCTGCGCAACATGGCGAAGAGTTCCGGTGGAGGGTATGTCACGGTATGTCGGTTGTGGTTCGGTTGAACAAACCCAAGTAACTTGATTCGGGGGTGAGTTAAAAGGCATGAGATCCAGCATGTACATGAGACTTTTGGTAAACCCTATTTGCACCAGAACTGTTGTCGGAATTCTGGCCAAGATGTTCAAACCTTGTAATTGAAACGACGTAGATTAAGTGTGGTGATATATGGAGATGCTGGAAAACATTTGGGCAAACCTCAGCAAAATCATGTGCAAACATTGTTCTCAAAATGGGACTAGATGTATGATTCTGTTTGACAGCAGAAGTCAGCAAATGGTTTTTGGCTAGGGCAATCATGTATGTCCCACTTACAAGTTGCTAGGATTATATGGAATGTCGGATGTCGTTTATTGCTAGGATTATCTATTAAATGTTATTTATATATATGTTATATATATATAATATTATATATTATCCCTCAATTCCTAAGATGTGGCTGGAGGATTCAGTCGAACTTGGGCGTCTTATGTCAGGTCTTGGCCCCGAAAACCGAGGTTTTTTCGCCTTTCGAAAGATGTTGGGATGCGGAGTCTGCAAGTACTACGGCTCCCCCATGTGGCGCTCCTTTGATGCCCTGGCGGTTCACTACTTCACACAGCTCTTCAGCTGCAGTTCAGGATCTTGGAATGGATAGTTTTAAGCTGCCGATGCGAAGAGTACTGCCATTTCAAGATTTAAAACCAGAGGCTTCAACATTCAATGACAATTCAATGACAATTCAATGGCGATTCAATGGCGATTCAATGGCAATTCAATGGCAATTCAATGGCAATTCAATGGCAATTCAATGGCAATTCAATGGCCATCAAATTGTCACTTAAATCCACCAGACATCCAACCGTCAGGCCATTGGTGAACCGCAGATCCTGCTGGGCGCATCGTTTGCCAGCGGTGTTTCACCAGTTCTCTGTCTTGGCGACCTTCGTGGTCCTTGGCCTGGAGATTTGGTCTGCTTCAAAAGATGAATTTTACATGAAACAAATAGGGATTGAATGGGATATGAATCGGAATATATCATGGGATATAGAATCAACTACTATGTTTTGATCCTATGAATTGGTCTGACCATAAGGGAACAGCCTCAAATCCACCAGTTTCTCATCATCTTTCCTGTTAAAATTGGTCACTTGGGGGTTTTGACCATCCCAGACACATCTGGGTTGAAATCTATGGCCCAGGGTGGGTTTCTACTACCAGATGGAGGTGTCCCTTTCGGGTACCCCCAGTCATCATCCATTTATAGATGGATTTTCCCATGGAAATAAGTCATCCAGCTTTTGAGGTAACCCCCAATAATGGAAACCTTGATATAGTTGAAGCAGTTGGGCCCCTGCTGCGGTGCTCCAACGTTAGGTGGAAGTGATTCTGCCCTTCTTGATTTGGAGCCATTGGCCATGTCGCATCTTTGCGTGGATAGGCGGGACCCACAACTTGCTCATCGAGTACATATATATATATATATGATATAATTGCATATATAATGATATATATATATAATGATATATATATATATACTGCATAACTACTTTTATATTCATACGTATATGTATGTATATGTATATGTATATGTATCTGTATCTGTATATGTATCTGTATCTGTATATGTACATGTATATATGTATATGTATATGTACATGTATCTGTATCTGTATATGTATATGTATATGCATATGTATATGCATATGTATCTGTATATGTATATGTAAATGTATATGTATCTGTATCTGTATATGTATATGTATATGTAAATGTATATGTACATGTATCTGTATATGTATATGTATATATGTATATGTATATATGTATATGTATATGTTATCAACGGTAATATGTGGCTTCAACTTCAACTTGATCAGATGTATGGAATCGGAAAAAGAGTGCGTACACAAGCATGTCGGCATACCTCAACATCAGGAACTCTACATCCTCGTGGTTGAAAACTGGAAGTAGCTGACTCCTCTACCTCCTCTCAGCCTCAAATAGAAATAGACAAGATGCGGTCAACCTGTGCCAGGGTTCAATTCCTTGAATGCCATGATCAACACCACTGGGAACTATGGCTTCATCGGTGCCTGGAAGAAAAACTGTTGTTCAAAGATGTTGAATGATTTGCTTCAAATTCATGTATTGATTGAGGTTAGGCGCTGTGGTTCCTGTTTGGTTTTGCATATCAAGCATCCTTCAATACCAAAGCCAGTTTGGCACAAATTGACTGAACCGATGTATTGCCCCTTTCCTTCGACATTCCGCAGATGCATCTTTGTGAGGCAGGTTGAGCCTGTGCCACGCCGGTTCGTCCTTCCAAGCGGTCATGCACGAACACAGCCCGCAAGGGCTTTTCCGGCGCAGACCGTTAAAACTGGTTGGATGTTGTTGAGCACAGGGAGCGTCGTAGTGCTGGTTCTCCAAGCTCTCATTCAAAGGTTCCTTCCTGGCTTCTTCATGAACAGGGCAGTGAGGAAGGCTGGGCAAAGGCTGGAAAGGACAGAGCCCGCCCCTGCACGGCCGGTCGAGGAGGAATACATCAAGGACTTCATCAATTCACCTCAACGTAAAGCTTTGAGCACCCCTTCCTTCTTGGTGGTCAGTGGTTCCCAAGGCATTGGGAAATCAACCATGCTGAACAATCTCATGTGTGAGCATGTGAAGAATGGCAAAAGCGTGCTCCCGCTCAAGATGTCAAGCCGTCCTGGTGAGGACTTGAAACTCAATGAAGCGCTGCCCAAAGCATTGCAAGCAGTAAATTTGCCGCGATACTACCCAGAACAAGTGGAGTATATGCTGCAAAAGGTGAACGAGACGTGCAAGCGCCGAACAGGCAGTCCCGTCCTGGTATACCTGCAACTTACAACCAAAAGCCGCGGAGACAAATTTAGTAGGGATGCCTGTGATGACATTGCTTCCACCCTCGGTGCCTTCGCTCGCAACATCACCTACGACAATGCCGCGTGCAAGTTCATTTTGGAGGTCAGCGTGTCTGCTGTGGCCGACATCATCACCGAAAGGTTTGACATGTCAAGGCTGGTTGTGGTGCGACCGCTGCCTTTCGAAGACTTCACATCTGTGGTCAAGGAGGTGGCAAAGCAGGGAAACGACTTCCGGACGCTGAACAAGGTTCTTGCCGAAGATGACATGGAGCAGGTGTTGAAGCACTACTACATCCGCGTGGGGGGCAACTTGCGCGCCTTGGACTTGATACTGCGAAACGTCTCCAGAGAAGGTCAGAAAGGTGCGGATGCGGTCATCAAGTGGGTTGAGCAGTGGTACAAGGAGAGGGTGGAACCAATTGAAAGGAAATTGGATGACCAGGAAGTGAAGGACTATCTCCTCCAGGTGGCAGGGGCAGGACCCATGGGGTATCTCCCAGAGAGCGACGAAGACACCAAAATGAAGTTGAAGCTTCTTCGTGAGGAGCCAGCAGACTGCGTCCTGAGGAGAACGCAGTCTGCTGGCTCCTCACGAAGCTGTGGCTTTGCAGCGCTGGCATTTCGTCGCCAAGCTCTTTCAAGAGGATGAGCAGAAGTTGAAGGATGCAGGATACATGTGAGCTTCGCCGGTGAAAAAAACTGTGACGCTTGAGATGTTTTGTGGGTGAGTCATCCAAGAGTAATTCCCTAGTATCAATGATACCCAGATACCAGTATCCAAGTATCAACGATACCCAGAACCGAGTATCAATGATACCCCAAACTGAATATCAATGATACCCTGATACCAGTATCCAAGTATCAATGATACCCAGAACCGAGTATCAATGATACCCAGAACCGAGTATCAATGATACCCCAAACTGAGTATCAATGATACCCAGATACCAATATCCAAGTATCAACGATACCCAGAACCAAGTATCAATGATACCCTGATACCAGTATCCAAGTATCAACGATACCCAGAACCGAGTAGATACCGTGATACCAGTATCCAAGTATCAACGATACCCACAACCGAGTATCAATCATTCACCGAACAAGCAACAACAGACACATCGTTTCACCCTGAACTTTTTTAGCCAAACCATCAAACACGGACAAATCGTTTCACCCTCAACTTTTGACAAAAGCATGAAACACGGACAAATCGTTTCACCCTCAACTTTTATAGCCAAACCATCAAACACGGACAAATCGTTTCACCCTGAATTTTTGATAAAACCATCGTTTTAGCGTTCAAAAAACATCAATTTAGGACACTTGTTAAAAACACAATTTTTAGAGCAACAGACCCAAAAACACTTATATAAAGAAATGACGCCTTATAGAATCAAGAATTGAATATGCCCTGCTATATGTATATTAACGGTATGAAGCAAGAAATGGACGAAGACCTTTTTGACCAAATGGCGGAAGCACTACACCAATCCAGCAACAAGCAGACACTTCAAAGTTTTGCCAACGATTTCAGAGGTTGAGAGTTTTGTTTTTTATTGTTTTTGATAGATCTCTTCCACTCACATAGAACACAATGTAATGGCCAAACGTTTTTTCCCAGGTTTTCTGAACACAATGGAGAATCTGTCGCTGCTGGACGATCGCTTTTGGTCCCTGGTGGGGATTGACGTGGACAGATGGCGCTTGACAAAGAGCAGTGCCCTCCTTATTCGTTTACCGGTTCTTTGGCTCGCAGAGCGCTGTAGTTCAACCGCTTATGCAGCTGTAGGCCGTCAACCCATATCAACCAAGGTCTGATTTTTGTTCTCTTAATATGTCCACACTTCATGTCCTAAGTGTGGGTTGGTTTTTGCAATCTGGAAATTCGCGGCCCTCTTTAGCACCGGTAGATTTTCCACCATAAATTGGCATTAGGAAGGTGGCCCTGGGGCCCTGAGGTGGTTGCACTGCTCAGTATCTATGTGATTCTCTCGCTCTTGCCCTTGGCGCGTGCGAGTCTCTTGGCGGCCTTGAAGAAGAATTGATGTGGTTTAGATTGGTTTAGTAAAAAAGGGCGACCCAACAACATGCTTCTCTTTGGGTGAGGTACAGAATGGTCTGCAAGATGGAAGGTTGTTTCCAAGTTTGGATTGTTAACTAATTATCAGCTAATAGCATCAAAACTCATGTTGACACGGCTAGAGCATCAATGACTCTCCTTTGTCATTGTCTCAGAACGACACACACAAGCTCTATTTCCACTCCATACCATTCTGTCAGGCATTTGTTTCTACAATGGGTCCACTTACATATCAAAATGAGGTGACAGTCCTAACCAACTCTTAGGTCCCAGCTATGAGTAGCGACAACCTCGTTTCTGTCCTTTTGGACATCAGTTGTAGCCCATCATTGTAGCGTTGCCGATGCTCCCATTTGCAAGGCAAGGGAAGCGTGGACCTTTCATCCCTTCGCTTGCCGTGCTGGGTAATTGAACGGCTGGAGAGACTGGAAACCTTGCAGCAGCCCTGGAAGTTGGTGAACTACCAAGGACTGCAACACGGGCGAGTACTCGGATATGCTGGATGTGTCTGAAAATGGGCTTATACCATGATATTACCAATATATACATGGAGAAAACACATGATAAATCACTGGATCTTGGGATATCTCATTCCATCCCAATTCATCAATAAAATAGAAGGATCAATAACATATTTTTAACCCAGTGATAGCCTTAGAAGCCAGTGATAAAGTATTCCTGGTGATAGATGGGATAGCCCCAGTCGCCTCGCCGGAAAGCTGGTCGCTGAGGATGTTCAAAGGGGATTTTCCACAAACATGTCGAATCCCTTTACACTAACCGTCACGAAAACCAGTACATCCAGTACCAGAATCATCACTAACCGGTCCTTGGGACGACATAACGCCACTGTTGCCAGGCAAGTTCTCAGGGATGCACGACTTTCGATGGGAGCCCCTGCTGGAGGCCAGTGTGGATGGCGGAAACTCCTGGCGCCAAATTCGCTGGCGCTACAAGTTGAACCAAGGGACTTCAGAGAAGCTTGGCCTGGCCAAAAAATGGGTTTAAGATGGTTTAAGGGTTTGGTTGATGTTGGGTGATGGGGTCAAGTCCCTGCAATGATGGAAGACAGTATCTTTATGCATCTTCTACAATTTGATGATGAGATATTTGAATATATTTGATGATATGTTGATGGGGGCGAACTCAGAACTAACCGAACTATCCCCGGCGGTTTTCGGATCAGCAGCCAGGGGGATTTACACTGCCAAGGTGGGACACTCTTTTTCGTAGCTGCCAAACGCTTTGGTTCCCAGGGCCCACTGAATGTTGAAACATCCTCAAACCCACAAACGATTGAGTTTTTTTTTACGTATTCGAGCGCTAATGTGTAAGGGTAGCTAATCTTGAGATATCATCCAAGTGGTGTCACTGCACTAACAGCAGGGTAGTGTCCTCGAATTCCGCAAGATGACTATGGTATATTATGGTAACATAGTGACACATCCTTTTGAATCCCATGGTCAGACATCAACCTGAGTTCAACTCGATACAACAGAAGCAAGGTGTGGTTGACAATTTCCGTCTTTTGAGGTACCCTCTGGTAAACTAACATAGCTATTGAAAATGGTCATTTATAGTTGAGTTACCCATTAAAAATGGTGATTTTCCATAGTTATGTTAAATTACCAGAGGGTACTGGATTCGAGATTCCAATTTCAGAGGGTTTTATCATCTTCCAAACAGACATGGCCATGATAATTCTGCACACTGAAGTCACTGAAGCGCGGAATTATCAACTCCCTTCCCCCTGGTGTGAAATGACATCCCCCAGAAACCCGGGTTTAGTATTCAATTTCTTCATTCTGGCCCTATTCGAACAGACTTTGGATACTTTGGGATAGTGCGGACTACGAATTCATACATCATTCACGGCAAATTCTTTAGCCGCTAGCCATAAGGTGTTTTCCATTGGCCATTGGATACCCTCCTGTAAACGTTTACGTAGACGTGGAATGATGTGGAAAACTCACCATTTGTAGATCGTTTTCCTCGGAAAACCATGAATTTTCCGCATCTTTTTGATGTTTAAAAAGGGTAAATCATCACAATGGCAAATCACCATGATATTCCCATTCAATCCCATGAAAATCATTCAAAATTACCATTTTTCATGGCTTCACTGGCTCCATGGCTGGGATTTCTCCGGTAAATCAACGATCGCCACAGGCGTGGTGCGGTGCTGTGGCTCCATTTGCCACGCCTGGACTGGCGCGTGTGGTTCCTTCCCTTGGGCGCCAGGC
>CAMXCT020002820.1:35000-85503 GCA_947184155.2 Cladocopium goreaui
TCCTGACAAAAACTTTTGATCTACAAAGTCTGGCTGACAGCTTTCCATATATTCCACCAAGATCCACCAAGCGGATATGACAGATAAAAAACTAGCTAAATTGCACCATTCGTCGCATGTCCAATCCGCCATGAGACCGCACCATGGTCGAAGCAGAGGAGTCCTACGACGTGATCATCATTGGAGGAGTCCCGACGGGGGATCGTCCCTGAAAGAGAGAAACTTCGGCTATTGCACCTGCGGATGTTTTCAAAGTGTTTGTTTCGAATTCAAAGTACTGTTGGAATTTCTGTTTCAAAGGGTAAACATATTATTTTGGAACAAATGGACACATTTCCGCGGTCGCAAGATATGCTGCAGCATCCCGCCATGCAAAGTGAAGTGTTGAAGATGTACACATGAACCCTTCTGGAGCTTTCATAGCCGCAGCTGGCCGTAGCTGTTCATGACCTCTGTTTGTTCCTGCCGTGCACAAAACTCAGTTGTCATCCAAAAGTACCCTGTGGATCCTGTGGCAATCCAACGTGGCTTTGGGAAATTTCCCATCTTTACCATGGGTTTTCAGAAGGTCTTCCATTTTCAGCTGAACTTTCCAAAGGGCAATCATTGAAACTTCGAATCATCTCACCACTTTGGCTTACAGGAGGAATCGCTGGGCTGAGTTGCGCGGTGTCGCTGCTGCGGCACTTCGCGACAGGACCTTCAGGACCGGTCTCGATTGCGCTGGTGGAATGGCAAGAACGGCTGGGAGGAAGACTCTACAGTTGCAAGGTGGGGCTTGGGGACCGAGATTGTCAATAAGTCGGACCGAGAAACGCAATATTTTTGGCGTTTTTGGGGACAATTATGGGGGGATGAAAATAGTGAGTGAAAATCCATCAACACCAGCTGTCACCAGCTGTTTTGTCCATGTTTATTCGAATCCGTGAGGTGGGTCCCCAGCCAGTTCATATTGAAAGATACATGGTGAATCATGGTGATCCACCAGCATGTGGGAGAAAGCGTGGTTCAACAGTAACAACAATCATTTCCATGTATTTCCATCTATTTGGAGGACCAGGCTGCCTACTAGACTTAAACTTTCTATTGGAGCAGGTGCAGCTTACCACAGGCCTTTGATCGAGTACAAGTTGTCTTGCAAAGGTGGGCGATGTGGAAGCAGATGCAGGTGCTGCATGGGTTCATGGAGTAGATGGCAATCCGCTGATCGAAGATGGTTGGATTGGACCGGAGGACAGTGCTGCTGACACTGGTCAGAACTTATCCATTCTGGATGTGGCTATGCATGAAAATAGGGTCCCATTCAAAGCAAGAGAAGCAAATGTCGTGTTGAGGAGCCCATAGCTCTTGAGACGAGATACTAAAAGCCATGGGTCCAGACGTATCATGTCTTTCACAACTGTGACATTCAGCTGCACAATCGAAGTTACAGACATGAACCCCCCAATGGTCAACTTTTCTTTGGGGTTCCCATGTCCGGTCTCCAGGACCTCGTGCCCAGCAGCGCTCAGAACATCTGGTTGCACGGTCCTGCTGAGACCGATAGCTGCAGCTTCAAAGCTTCGGAGGTCACTTGCTTCATGGGTCCGTGGTGAGAGGAATTTGGCAAGTGGTGATATATCATTGGATAGGGATGTTAGGATGCAACTGATATCATGGGAATGTGGAATAATTATGAGTTATTGTTAGTGAATGTTAGTGATATATAATTTTATATATACAGTACCCTCTGGTGAACTAACATAGCAATGGAAAATGGCTATTTATAGTGGAATTTCCCATTAAAAATGGTGATTTTCCATTGCTATGTTAGTTCACCAGAGGGTAATTTTATTGATTCTTGCTGTGTGCATGTCCGGAAGTCAAATCCCTGATCTTGGAGGATTTGACCCTGCAATCCCGTGCATGTCATCGCCGCAAAAATCTGCTAGTAGTGGTTGACGACCTGGGCCTCCGGGTCATGCTGGCCTATATTAATATATGGAGGTTTCCTGAAATGGGGGTATCCCCAAAGCATCCATTTTAAGTAATGGGATTTTCCATGATTTTCCACTATAAGCCATCCATTTATGGAAACCCCCATGTAAGTAAGCAACCATTTGGTTGATTTTTGGCATCCACAAGAGTTTTTTGGGTCTGCAGCTGTTTTAGGGGACCCTCCCGTCCCTGTCACGCCCTGTGTATGAACAGCTGCAATGGGGCCCTCCCGATCAAAGGTCAACGATTGAGACAAATCACAAGGAGGAACCCCCAAGGGGAACGATTTTCAGCAGCAACTTTGGGTAGAATCTTGGTGAAATTCCCGTTCAGTATTGGTTAGATGCCATCTGATAACTATCTGTTAATATCTGTTATACAATGTGATATATTCCGATCTTCGCTCCCTATCTTTCATGCCCATGTTATATTTATATCATCTTATATATCCTGATATTGATATGATACCTTCCTTCATACCTGCACAACATATCCCCCTGTATATTTATATTATTTCTATTGGTTGGTGATGGTTGTTGGTTATCGGATGTTATAGTCATGGCGTCTTCCCCGTCCTTAGATCACGTCGATCACACCACCTGAGAGGAGGATGAGACCTGGGAACGTCGTCTGGCCGTGGTGGGCGCAGCTGCGTCGATGGCTCAGGGCGGCAGGTCCCTGCAGGCGAGAATGGTACGGGTCTAAAAAATATCAGATCCTGCAAGCCACATATGCTTTTGAAGCAATGTTTAGGGACATATTTTAGGCTATGTATGGCTATGTTTAATTTTGACATTGACCATAAAATTCTTGTGTTACCTGAGTTTTATTTCGATCCATGCAAATTGATGCAGGATGGTCTGCTTGAAACGGAGCCCATCATGGGACCTTTGGCTCATGCTGAACGGAGAAGGCTCCGAATGCTGGAGGGGTGGTTTGGAATGTCCGCAGACGCCTGGCTGAGCGAAGAGTAGACATGGCTGATTCTGATAGCTTGAATTCCTGGAGAAGGTATTGATGGACAAGACTTCGACATGAAGTCTGACCAAATAACAGTTGTAATCCCCTTTGGATCCGTTTGGTAAATAACCTTGAACGAACCTTAGAGTGATTCGTCATTTGACCACCATGAACTGGTTAAAAGAGGCTTACAGTATTATGATGTATTATGTTTACATAGAGCTTGTAAAAAATAGCCGCCATCAGCAGTTCGTTTTTTTGGGCCTATGTTTTTTTCAGGCTTTCCAGGTACACCTGCAGATTTCCGTCGGACAAGCACCGAAGATCATGGCCGCTGAGGATCGGATCGGCTTGTTGGAATGGGACGGCGAGCATGGCTCCATGGGCGACTACCCTGGTGCGCACGCTGTACTCAAAGGCCGGACCATGGAGAGTCTTCAGTGGGGAAATCAAGTCATGTATGAAATCATGTATATATGGCTTGATTTAGTATATGATATATTTAGAAATCATGTATATTATCATTCATGATTATGTATACTGTATATTTAGAAACTAATACAATGGAGCACACACTTGTATAATCTTGTATACAGCTCCACATCATTTTTGCATATACAGAAAATTACACAAACACATTCTCCATTCGAACTGGAGATTTAGATAGGCGGCATGCGGATCTTGGTTGAGCGCTTGGCGAATGAAGCCCAAAGACTTGGCTTGAAGGTGCAGGGTGCTGCGCAGACCCATTGGATGTTGGACTGTGATGGACGTCCACATATTTTCTTTGTGAAATCACTAGTTGTTGAAGTTGTTGAAGTTGTTGATTTCCTTTCAAGATATTCCAAGCTTGCTTACTGAAGTTTCGTTGCAGCGACAGGTGTTGTGAGTGATGGAACCGGTCCGTTGTTTGTGATTCTGAATGAAGCTTGAGGCCCTGGGGACCACAGATGGCCCATAAGGAGGAACCATCATCAACTATCAACCATCCATTTTTGGGTAACCATGCAAATTTTGACCACTCATTTTTTGGGGATTGAATCCCAGTTTGTGCTGGTTGACTGTCCATTTTCGTTGATCAAATCCATTCCAAGTTCCATGTTATCCCATTATTCCCGAAATATTTCAATCTACACTATTCTACCACTATACAATACATAACCGAAGCACTTGAGTCACGCGCTCAGGTCGTCCTGGGCCAAGAGGTCTGTGCCGTGGAAGAAGTTCGCGATGAGGTCCGAATCCACTGCCACCAGCGATGCTTCAGAGCCCAATGGGCGGTGGTCACCGTGTCCTTAGGAGCGATGCTACGTGGAATGGACACCGTCCCTGTCCCCCAGATGTCTGAGGGGTTCCAACATCACTGGTGGCTGAATATGGTTCAAATGTGGCCCCAATTTGGCGTTTCTTTCAGAACATATTCCATTGGGAACATTATGTAATACACCCATGAGTTGTCAAGGGACATCCCGTTTCAAAGGCAATTTGATACGCAGGGAATTCGGGGAAATTCGGGGAATATATACATTTCTTCTTGGAATTTATTAGTCAGTTTGAAAAGTCATGCAAGTTCTCAGCCCTTCTTCCTTGCGTCACTTCATCGCATGTTTCATTGATCCGCGATTGCGACGATCTGCACCATACCAAAGGAATCTGAATCCATACCCAACATTATTGGGTGGCTGGTTTGAAATCGGTTTCAAACGATTTCCATTTCCGTCACTAGCACCATTTTGCCCAATGAGAACATTTTCCTGGGGGGTTGAGCCAGTTGTGGCCTTCCCCGTTGCAACTTCGAACGAAAGCGGCGGAAGGAGTGTTGCAGTCTCGTCCAAGCTTTTTGCAGTTGCCTGAAAAGCCACTTCAGCGGCTGGAAATGTGAGACTTGGCATGTCGAGATTTGATTGAGCAGGACTGGAGAATGCCCCCAACCATGGATGTTATTGGGATTCAGAATCAGGGTCTTCTCGTTTTCCTGACCGAGACGGAAGTTTGGTCATCTTTATAGTTACTGTATATTATATTAACATACTATATTATATTGTATTGTATTGTATTATATCATATCATATCATATTGTATTATATCATTATATCATATTTTATTATAGTATAGTATAGTATAAAATATTTTATTACATTACATTATGTTATTTTATATTATATTATATTATAGTATAGTATAATATATTTTATTACATTACATTATGTTATATTGTATTATATCATATTATATTATGTTATATTATCTTTTACTATATCATATTATATTATATTCTATCATATCATATAATATATTTTATTACATTACAATATGTTATATTTTGTTATATATTATATTATTATATCATATTATGTTATGTTATATTACATATTTTATTATATCATATCATATCATATTATATTATATTATATTATTAAAGTATATTTTATGTTATCATATTATACTATATTATATATTATTATATTATATGTTACTATATTATATTATATCATATCATATGATATTCTATTATATTATATTATGTTATGCATTATTATATTATATCATTTTATAATATATAATGTTATATATCATTATATTATATTATATTGTATTATATTATATTATATTATATCATATCATATTATATTTTATATATTATATATTATATATTAAATATTATAAATTATATATATATTATATTATATTATATTATATTTAATATTATATATTATATATAGTAAATTATAATAGATAATATTATATTAATTATATTTATTATATTAATTCTATTAATTATATTAAATATATTAATTATATTAATTATAGTATTATAGTAATTATATTAATTATATTGATTATATTAATGATATTAATTAATTTAAATATATTTATTATATTTATTATATTAATTATATTAATTATATTTATTATATTTATTATGTTAATTATATTAATTATATTAATTATATTATATATTATATTATATATTATATTATACTATATTATATTATATTATAGTATATTATAAATTATATTATATTGTATTATATTATATTATATATTATATTATATATTATATTACATTATATATTATTATATTATATTATATATTATATTACATTATATATTATATTATATTATATTATATATTATATTATATTATATTATATTATATTATATTATATATTACATTGTATTTTATTTTATTACATTATATTAAAATGTTATATAAATATTAATATATTAATATATTACTGGATATTTCCCTCATTTATACATATATGTATATATATATGTATATATATATGTATATATATGTATATATATATATGTATATATATATATATTATTTTGTTTAGCGCCCTTAAGATGGCTTTTGCAAATAGCTACAAATATATTTTTTTTTTTGCATTTTGTCGTGACCCAATAGATGGCACACACTGAACCAACATATGAGGTTGACATTTCATTGATGCCATCTTAGTGCTTGTACCGTTTGTGCCATCTATTCGGGGGCCCCTAGAATAGCACCATTGTGATTGAGGCCACTACAACAAGCTCTTGCTGAATGTCTCCGAATCCGTGCCCCACTGATTTTTTGAGGGTGGTCGGGATCCAGAACCCTGAAATCCCTGGTCTTCATGCTGAAATAGAACATCAAATCATATCAATCTCCATGATTTAGGATGGTTTAGGTTATGAAGGTTTCAAATATATCCAAATCCCCATGATCAAATTTAAGAAATGATTTAGGATGGTTTGGATGGTTGGGAACCTAAATCTTTCCAAATCAATCATCAAATCATGTATATATTATATATATATATAAATTCCCATCTCCTAATCCTGCACTTATCACCTGTTTTTCATCCTGTAAAAAACTCCAGTGACAAATTGGTTGAAACTCGTCTCCAAGATCAGCTCCAGGCCGCAGCGCGATTTCCTGTCTTTACAGATCTAGTGCTTTGTCTTCAACGGGCAGAGGACCAGAAAAACCATTAAATACCCATGAGCTTCACCAGTAAATCTGTGGATCCTGTGGGGTGGATTAAGATTGGAAGATTGGGTACTTCCAACGGCCAACCGTAAGGTGTCCCATCATTTCTGGCAACTTTTCAACTACTGGCCGCTCACCGGAAAGCCGTTGCTGTCCCTTGGCTGCAAGGGGACGACCTGCCGAGGAATCTGAAAATGGTGGATCCATGTGGATCCCAAAGTCACCATGGGTTTTAGTACTAAAATGATCTAAAATGGTCTAATTTTAGATGATTTTGGGTACCCCCATGTTGGGAAACCTCCAAAAGACAAATCTTTCGTTTGATGAACCTGAGAAGCGTCAACGAAATGCCCTTGTCGCTAGGTCTTTGGCGACGCTTTCAGCAGAAGCAGAGAAGCTGACAGATGAAGAGGCACTGGAGGCAGGGGACGCAACATTGAGTTTGTTGTGGCTGGGACCTGTAGAAGGACCTCAACTTCTCTGAGGCTTTCAACGGGTACGCATGACATCTTTTTGAGCAATAAGTTGCCAAAGGCGTTTGGCAACGGTCAGAGAACTGGCATGCTCTGTGTAGATACGTAGAGATTGAATGCCACTGGGATCTGTCCAGAGACATACGTGGTCAACCAATCACCAAAGAAGTGATCGTAGATTCAAGTTGATCAATGAACCTCACACATTACCCATTCGGACCGGTGTGGGTGCCCAGAAGCCTGGTACTGTCAGCCTCTGAAACACGTTGTCAGAATACACAACCTTCTGGGCCTAAAAAATCTTCAGGTGATTGGTTTGCACCAACTATAGACCTGAAAGGGACACTTTGGAATGGTTGCTTCATGTTGCTTCCGCGACTGTATGGTTTGAGAATGGTCCCCTGATGTTTGTAGATGTTCCCTTAAACCATTTAAACCCTTGACATCCCTTGACTTTGGCGATGGGTGGCCCATGGCCCAATATGGCCCACCAGGCAGCTTGCGGTCTGTTGACCTTGGCCAAGCACGAGATCCGGGCCTCGCACTTCACGCGCTGGGGACGCGTACCTTGGGCCTGCGGCTCCTATTCGTCACTTGGGCGCGATCAAGGCTTCCAGTGAGGAGCTGAACTTGCTGCTTTCAACCACACACATATATATATATATAAATATATATATATAAATATATATATATATATATAAATATATATATGGGGTTATCAATGGTTTTCAGACACATTTGGGACCAAATTGTTCTCTTCAGGAAGCAACATGCCTTGCAGATGATAGCAAAACCACCACAAGAAACAGCATCAGATCTTCAGCGTCGTTGGATTGATCCAAGGGTCAGCAGCAAAGATGCAGATCCCTGGCATGGCAAGTGGTCTGCTGTCCTTTTCCCGTGATACTAAAAGGATTGGGGCATCGCAGGCCCTAAAAAGATGCGCGAGTTTCCTACCAGAAAGCGTCATAGAATCATATAGAATTTGTTGCTGCTAGCTGCTAGATCATTTTTTGAGGATTTTTTGATATTCTTTGTTTAAATATAATATATATATATATATATAACATACATTATCTAACAGCATTTTCTTGGGTGAATCCTCAAGTTCCAGACATCCACATTTCTTTACCATCAATGCCATCACCAGCCAAGGAATGGGATGACATTCGGGCGCTTCTGCTTGCCACGGAAGAAGGGAGGATCAAAGTGGCAGGGGAGCACACGCACGAAGAACATCAGGCCATGTGAGCCATGAACAATCCATGAAAATCCATGAAAATCTGGTTGATTGGTGATGTTGGCCAGGGACTTATACATACTTTTACTACTTAACTCAATGATAACTCAATGATAAGCCATTTTAAAGTGGGAAAGCCTATCAACCAACTAATATCAACTAGTGCAACTAGTGTTTTATGAGGTGGGATAGGGCCAGGGCTATTTTTCATGACTCTAATATGTGGAAAAACCACGTGTTGCTTGGTGGCAGTAGGGTGTGATACTACACCATGGGAGAAGAACCTGGAAAGGATGGGGAATGAGATGTGGATGGGAAAGCTGGGAAGTTGTTATTGAACTTTTCGGGACTATTGACTTGGCATTATACAAGATAGACATGCTTTCTACAATATGGTCTAGTCATGTTCAGTCAGTTTAGTCAGGTGTTTAAACTGTAACAGAGCCATCAGAACGGTCTCTCTCATCTGCCACATCAAAGCTTGCATACATTTGAACCCATTTTGAACCCATTTTGAACCCACTGCAATTCTCGAATTCTCCCCACAGTGTGCAACATATGTTGATTCAGTGATTCAATTATTATTCTCTCTGCAGCAGTTCCCTTCAGTGAAGTTGGCCATTTGATGTCCTGAATCAGGGCGGCTTTCATGCAGCATACCTGTCTGGAAAGCGAGCAGCGCAAGAAGTTTGGGAAGGCGAGGGTGCTTTGAGCCACTCGTAATTAGTGTGCTTGTGAGCGGTACTGATATTCGAATGGTCATTAGACGCCAGATGATGCTTACAATCAACCAATCAACTCTTATCCCGGTATGAATCTTGAGCAGTTCTGGCACAATGCGACCAATTGCCGGAAAGGGAAGAACCTCACTGCTTCTCGCAGCAACGTGGGGATGCTGAAAGAATTTCTGACTTTAGGATTTCATCCAGCCTTGTCGACACTTGTGCAGGTTTCCAAGCTGTAGCCTGACAGCCGGGCCGACGAGCGACGCGTTGAAAAGGTGTTGCTGCCGTTGCACCGTGAATTCATAGGTGTCATGTTTGGATATTGCAAGAAAGGAGAGACGTTTCATGTTTTCAAATACCATTTTCCATATCTTTAAATTTGGCATTGCGACCCCCCATGATGCTTTGGTTGAAAATAAAATCACCAACCCGCTGGAACACTAACAACCGCAGCACTACGTTTGGCTCACGGGCCGTGGGAGGGGCAGGGGCTTATTTGAGCTCGCTTCAGGTGCGGGCTGAGTGACTCTGTCCTGCTGGTGGCCCCCCTGGAAGTCACCGCTGTGCAGGTTGGGTGCTATGAAAAATGACGATGTCAGCGAAGGGAGCCGGGAGCTGGTGGACCTCAGTGCAGAGGCAGCTGGGTGGCTGGATTTCGGACCGTTTTATTGTGAAGCCAATAAGACAGTTATACAATGGGTGTGGATATAACATTGCTATAGTCATATATATATATATAATGAGTTTACAAGCCCAATCATAAATGTGGTAAAGCCACTTAAAGCCAATGTCACAATGGGATATAGTAACAGATTACTGGGATAACTATAACCATCCTCCAATGGATGGTTTATGGCGTTGGGTACATCCCTAGAAATTGGATGGTTTACTATTGGGTTTACCATGGTTGAAGCTGATTGGGGTTGGATTAGCTGAGTGGTTTGTTGAAGATGTTTGATCATTGGTACTTTTTTCCCCTTATCTTGAATGTTCTTGTCACGAGTCACAAGGCTTTCTTTGGCTGATTGATCCGTGGGTTTTGTTTTTCATGACTTTTGATGGATTTTGGATGTGAAAATTGGATCATTTAGAGCGAACTCAAAGAACCTCACAATGAATGGCAAAAACCTGGGGAACCCGGGTAAAAGGCCTTAAAACTGGCCATATGGCCATAGTCATAGATTTCTTAGAATCATGTAGATTAGGTGCTGATTTTAATGATGGTTCTGTAAAAAGGTGTCCCACAGGTTCCCACAGGCTACGAAGCAGTTGTTTGTTGAACCCAAGAATGTGAAGCCTCTGCAGCCCTGAAACCATGGAAGACCTTTGTGTCACTATAATCGCGGCATACTTCTTTGTCTGGTGGTGATGGTCTAGGATCTATCAGTGTGATTGACGATCCGACTCCTAAACTTTCTGAACGATTCAGTAGATGATTCCAGGGAATTAGCGAACCATCACCAAGCCTCAACAGACACTGCGACAAACGAAGTGCCTTGAAAGTGTCCGAAGTCACCATGTCGATTTTAAATCCCAGGTTTCTGCACTTCAAATGCTTGAAACCGGGTTCACCCTATGCAAAAATACGATTTAAGAGTTGCCCGGCTCCAACAATCTGTTTCACCTTCTCAAAATGCCTTCAAAATCATGATTTAAGATGACTTATAAGATCATTCAAGATGCTTCAAGATGATTTGCCCTCTAATCAAATGTGGCTAGCTGAACAATCCCCTTTTTAAATATTTTTTTAATGGAGGTTTCTAGCTGGGAAAATCATCCATAAATGATATAAATGAGGATGTCATCCCCAGTGAAGTCCACCATGAGTTCCTTTCGAGGCCATCAGCTCCCTGGGTTTTCACCTCTCCCAAGTGGGGCAGATCATCAGCAAGCCCGAAAGCCAAGTCCCGGGCGAGAGGGGGGGTTCCCCCTTGGGTTCCTTGGGATTCGGTTCTTCCCATTTTTTTGGGATGGATGATATTGGATACCTATATCATCCTATATCAACATGATATTTATATGATATTTATATATATATATATGATATAGATTGATATAGATTGATATAGATTGATATAGATTGATATAGATTGATATAGATTGATATAGATTGATATAGATTGATATAGATTGATATAGTACGTATAATGACTGGGATTTTTTTGGGACACAGTGGGGAAAACGAACACCTCAGTTCCATCCGGATCATCCCGGGCACCCGGCTGGGCACCCGGGTGACACCCAGGTCGCAGCTGCCACCGAACAAAGGGGATCGGAGCTCGGCTTATAAGCTCAAAGAGAAGCTGGACATGTATCAGGCACGGCACGAGATGGGGCTCGGTCCAAAGATGATATGTTTTCAAAGAATAGTCGAACTTGAACTTGTATGGGATATGAATTGCAGTTTTTTTGACACACACACACACAATCACTGGTGATTTGAACGAGTGGGGTTTGTTTGGTGTACTTTAAAGGTAGCTTTCAGGTGGGCTGAGGATGACACGTCAATACCTGAAACATCAACCGCCTGCAGCTTGTTTGGGTCAAACCCTCTGGAACAGGGTTCCAGGATGACTTGATGTGGGCTTAAATATCTTCCCAAAGCTGAGTCAGGAGCATGCAGAACGGAGAAGATGTTCGTTTCATGTGTTTCTGAAAATCTTTTTTTTCGAATAACTGTTATCAGTTGTTATCAATCTGTCAGGCAGCGCAGAACAAGATGCAATCATTGTTGCTAGTCCCTTTTGATCTTTTTTGGTTTGGATATCGCCATGTATCACCGATTGACAAGTCAAAAGAAGGCTAGTAAGTACTCTTTCTTGGAGAGGAACAATTTTCAGTCAATGGGTGGTTCGCATGTTGTTTTCCTGCTGTCGGGGTCTTGTCAAAGCAAACAAGACCGGCGAAGCACCACGTGTCATGGAAAGCACAGCGCTGAGTGCTTAGATGAGATGACCAAGATGACAGCCGCTTGGAAGATTTAGAGAACTTTACCATTCACGGATGGTTAACCTGTGTAATATCAGTACACCAGACTACGTGTATAATATATATATATAATATATATATATATAATATATATAATATATATAATATGTATATATATATATATATATTATATTATATTATATTATGATTATATATATATATATGTATGTTACTTACTAATCAGAATGTCTCTGATTCTCCAATTTGAGAGTTTGACTGTTTTTGAATGAACACTGAATCATCTAGGTCAGTGGACCATGTCCATGGAGCCGTTGATTGGGAAGACCTTTGGCCTTTGATGGCCTGTATTCTACTCAACAATTAATGTGGGTAAACCCAATAGTATCCAATAGTAAAACAGCCCCAATATCGCTATAAATGGGTAACTATCATTCATTCACAAAAAGGACATCATTGGATACGACTTTCGAACAAAAATCACTACTCAAGAGGACATCAGAAGTGGGGCTTTGCACGGGAAATCCTGGTAAGATTGGATTATTTCAGATTGATGAATTGTTGATAGTTGCTGTACATTTCCATTGCGCCTGGCACCAAAGTTACAGGTACTGGGACCTTTGCCAAAGGTGAGCCACTGAGAATGGGGTATTCAAGTTATTCAAGCTCCTTTTAGGGGATGATTTGAGCAACAAGAACCGGGGATAGGACATGCACATTGGATCACATAGCCACATAGCTATGACCTGCCAAAATCATCATGGCCCCAAGGCCCCAATGTGTGGATGAACATCCTGTGCGGATTGGTTTAATCATGTTTCTCCACCCGAAAAGATGGGTAGATGAGCAGTCATGAGCGTCCCAATACAACCATATACAACCTGTTCATGTTTCTTCAGCATATCTTTGGGATGTACCCAGCAGGGTCCGAGGATTTTACACATTTTTTCCCACCTGAGACACTCAAACCTGCGAACGCCGCGCGTTGATCGGCAGGAGCCAAGCAGGCCGAGCCGAGCGGGCCGCCGTCGTCGAAGAAGTCAGGGAGACGCCGTCGTTGAAGATCCAGGTTCCAAGGGAGGCTACGCTGATGCTGATGGTCATATGGGGATGGATCAATACCTATTAATAGGATTTCAATAGTGATATACCCTCTGGTAAACTCACATAACTATGGAAAATCACCATTTTCAATGGGAAAATCCACTATTAATACCATTTTTAGGGGGATGAACATCCATTTACCAGCTATTTTGATGTGAACAAAAGGGGTACTATTGGTTTTGACACACTGCCATATCTAGTAGCCTCACAGTGGTAGTGGCATGTTTTGTCCTCCCATGATATTGGTAAACCTGCCTGAAATGAAAGGTTTTTCCTTGATTGGCCTTCTCCAGCCAGCACAGTGCTGACTGAGACCTCAGACCCTGCTTTCCACAAAGAGATGCAAAACAAATGGGTTTAAGCATGTTTAAACATGTTGTAGCAATATCGAGAAGCACTTTGTGCATCTTTGTGCTTCTGTCATTGCAGACACGCTGTTAGGTGAGAAAAAGCCGAAGTATCGACAAGCCAAGGCAATTTTGGGCGAGTGTGAGACATGAAGTTTCAGTGCCAGTGCGAACAGGTGTGAAGTGTTTTGGAGTCTGCTCATTGCATCCATTTTCCTTACTGGTGCGCTCGGCTGCTTTTCAAACACGAAACTTTATCTTGGAGACACTTACAGCACCATAGTTGCGGTTGTAAACACCCCAAGCTGGGTGCATGCGCACATGAGCACCACAACTTTTGTTGACTGGCTATTGAAGGGGTTATACTTTTTGGTTTGTGTGGGACCATCATGACCTGGTACTTATTGGAACCGGTATTGACAAATCCACATGAATGATACACAAGGACTTGATTCATTGGCAGTCTTCTTCTCTGCAAGACAAGACCTCCCGCGAGGGGAATGGAAATCCGCTGGCTCTTGCGGATTATAATGACCATCCTTAGGGCTGCTAAATGTGAGACCCATGCCACTTTGGGTTTAACTGAAAACAGAGTACTCATACCCCTAAATCCAATGCTTTATCATTGTTATTTAAGTTCTTTGTTATCGTTAAATTGGCCAAGACACACCCAAACTGCTGCGGAGGAAGTTGATGGTGGTGTGGTTGAAGTCCTTTGCTTCAGCTGCAGAAGAGCAAAGGATAGTAGCATTCAGAAGAGCATGGTGGCATTTCTGAAGAAGGTGGGGCGAACGATGAGATACCATAGTTGAATGATGTTGAATGTTTGAATTACTATAATATGAATTAATGAGTTTTTTCGTTTTTTCCATTGGAATCAATGGGATAGATGATAGATGTCACCATTCATATGATATTTGGGCATGGCTGAAAATGGGAGTATACCCCAATATTACGCAGTTTTTGATAGGACCCTATGCTTGGACAAGCTCATGTGGACGCTTTAAACTTCATGTTTCAGAGAGCCAAAGGAAGCAGATCTCTGACTTTGAAATGGGTGTGGTTCAAAGTCTTAGGTCCTGGGAATCGCAGATTTTGGGTCTTGTGTCTGTCATTGTCTTGACGAGGCACCAGAAGATGAAGCCGCTGTGCCTTTGTTGCATGCATGCTGAGCCCAGGGCTGGATCTGTCCCAAGATGGGCTGTCGCAACAAAAATGCACCAAAACCAGGGGATACCAAGGTGAACATCCTGAGTTTGATCACTGACCTGAAGTTTGGAGCATTTGAAACGCTAAAAAAATCCATCCAGCCGCATTTTGGGTTGCCATGCCCGGCGTTGTTCTTGGTTATGTCTCCACCTTTGTTGATTCCGTTCCCCAATCTTTGTTGCTCCACTCAGGTCCAATATCTTGATGGGTGAACTCACCAGTTTTGCTGCTTGTGTCCCCCAGGAAACCTGAACTCCTCCCAGAAAATGTGACATTTCTTGGTCAAATCACCCAACGGTTGATGCTTCACTTCCCATGTTAGACTCTTAAATCAGATTTTTGGGTGGATAAATCACACTTGTTGATTAAATCACACAAATCACAATAATTCACGGGTTTTTAATGGTGAACCACCATTTTTCATGATGAAACCGTCATTTTCGATGGTTGAATCACCATTTTTCATAGTTCACCCTCCAGTCAAAGCTTCTCGCGAGGTCATAGACTTGGACTCCGAGGAGGACAAGCCACCAGATTTGTCCATCTGTGCCCGTTGTAGAAGACCTCTGTGGAAGAAGAGCCATGGCATGATCATGGCGTGGGTCGAATTTCTGATTCTGGATTAATTGTAATGACCTCTGACGTCACTGTAACAATGGTTAGGATTGGGGGAATCATCTCCGAATGATTTCGATTCAGCTAGATGAGGGGAGATTGTGGGTCGAACGATGGGTATATCATCTAAGTCTATCTCAATCATTCAATCTGAATTATGTCAGTTATCATTAGAAAGAAAGAGCAACTTAATAGTTGAGATGAAACTTTAGACATTGACAAATGCGTGCCTTCAGGCCAACTGAGTAGGCATTCTGAGGCATTGCCCGTCCCTTTCTGGACATGCGCGAAGTGTGCAGACACGTTTGTTGGCTGATTCTGGTTGGGCTCTGCAACACGCGGATCCTTTGTTTCACACCAACGTGCCCCATCCAACTTTCATGAGTTGTCTATTTCAATATAGGCCCTAAAATATGGATACCCCCAAATCATCTTAGGATTTTCCATGATTTTCCATCATCCCCATTGATGGAACCCAGCATTTTCCCCATTTTTACCGGCCCACAGCCCCTAGGAATCCACAGCTGAAACTGACAGCGGATGCTCTGCGGGGTGTGGGTGAACTGCCACAACTCCAACGCTTGAGGGCTTACCGGCGAACTGCTGAGAGGCCATGGATTGAGGGGTTTCTGAAGTCATGGGTGATCCCCAAGTCACCATGGTTTCAATACTTTTTGGGGTACTTTTCATTGTGGGAAACCTCCATATACATTAGTCACTCATGATTAGTGTAGCTGCACATTTGCATGTGTGTAATCAATGTGTATTCATATGTCACATTATGTCGTATTATGAGTATATAGATCTTATTCATATATCCATATATCCCCAGGTGGGAGTTGTAGACTTATGCAGAATTTGGGATGGTTTGAGCCTTACTTAGCCAATACATCTTGGTTGCTTTTGAAGTGTAGGTCGGTTTCTGATGACCGGGATCTTGAACTCACTGGATCACCGACCGAAAAAAACCCCATGCACAAATGGGTTTGCCTGAAATTAGGATCATAGGATCATTGTCCCTACAACATTGTGAACATTGTCATACATCAGGGCATATCAGAGCAATCATCCTCCATTTTCAGACCCACACCCACAAAGCTTGTCATGGAAGGCAGAATGTTCCCTTTACCATCTCCGAGAAAAGTGCCTGCGCCATGATGCGAAGCCACTTCCATCTGCATTGGTGGCTGAGTCGCGGGTCTTTTCTTGGGCCAACTGATGTCTTGTCGGATACCACCCCAAACAACCTGTAAGGAGAGTGGTTATAGAAAGTTTCGATCCTAAAATCATTTGGTTTCCAGTCTTGGATTTGCTGAAGGTGACATTCTGATGTTTTCATTACATTAGTTAGGTCCACTCGGAAGATTAGTCTTACTTTTCAAGGCATCGACAAATTCAAGGTACAATTGATTGATTTGATTGATTGATTGATTGATTGATTGCCAGTACAAAATTACCTTTTAGATCCATTGAGTGCAGGTTGAATATCCCTACTTTTGCTTGGTTGAATCCCCAAAATTGGTTCTAAACAAGAATGTGAAATCCCCAAATGGATTGGTCAAATCCCAAAAGATTGATTTCTACACGGGTTCCAGCTAGCACCGAGGCCCCTGTGTCGGCTGCGGCCAGGTGGCTCCCTTAAGGGGTCATGGGCTCACCCGCTTGCGGCGCTGGTGTGGCCTTGAGCGTCCCAAGACACGCACAGGCTTCATGGGACCCTATTCGGAGGACGGGATGCCAAGGGCGGCAAGGGGGTGATGGTGAAACATGGTGAAACTAACATTGACTGACCATCTTAGATGGTAGAAACATGAGATTTAAAATAACCAAAAGATCAAAAGTGGGGCTTCAACCAAGCAAGAAAAGAGGTTTAAGATGGTTTAAGACCTTAACGCATATTGATGCTCGATGATTTTGCTGATAGGTTCAATGGATAATGGTAAAACAAGTCTCAATTACATAACTACGGATTGCTGGATACATTTTAATGCCACTAGCTAAAACAATGTTATTAGCATTTGAAATGATTTGTACCGATGAACAACCGAAAAAAAGGCATTTCTTGGTCCATTTATCCAGGAAAACTTGGCACCAGCTTGCAGCATGTGCAACATGATGAAAGGCTGGTTTTGCAGTTGCAGTGGACTTCTGACAGTTTTGCTGGGGGATCGCAAACCAGTGGTCCTATCACAGCTTTTGAGCTCTGAGTTCCCTTCTGGATAGTTGTCAGCTGGCATCCCTTTGCATCGCTGGAGGCTACCGAAAACTTCGTGCTTTTGTGGAGTGCTGTCGTCACATCGCCACCAAACACACGGAAGGTGCACAACCGAGGGGCCGAACTCACTAGATGACTGGATGCTGATTTAACCATTAAAAATGGTGATTTAACCATTAAATGAGACATCCTTCCTGGAAGAATATCATGAAAATCATTGAAGGTTTGCTCCTGTGTAGTCATATAACATAACATCATACATCATACATCATTATCAAGTTTGGCCAAACGGATTATCTTAAAGGTCAGGGCAGTTCGTGAAGGACATCATGGCGTTGACAATGATCACCGCCAGGTGAAGACTTTGGGGAATATCCTCAGCGTTTTCGGGACAATGTCTCCAAGCGGTCTCGATCTTGCTACATCACGCAATCCAGCACGCATACGAGTCCTGGATAAGGTTATTGGGAGTATGAATGGTAACATGTATAGTACCTATAGATATCTATAGATGTATACTTAGCAAATAAAAGGCAACTATTAGCTAGTACTCATTCATTGCGATCTGCATCAGGCAAGTGCAGAAGTCAGCTGGTGTGTGTACCAAACATTTGTTTTCGGAGCATTTCAAGCACTCGTTACTGCCTCATCATAGTGGTGATCACAGTCAAGCTGGCAAAGCTTGGGATGTTGTGATTGAATAGTGTCTACAGCCTGCCAGGGGGAAGAGATAAAGCATGAATCAGCACGTTATTGGGGGAAATTTGGCACTTGAGGGTCTGAATCCTTGGAAGCCAGGAAAACTCATTCCCTGACCAATGAGCAGTTCAATGCGATCGTGGCACAGAGGTGCTTCTACTGTCATAAGGAGAACCCCCGAGATCTTGAATCATGCAGGTCCTGGATGGAGAGATACGTCCAGAAATCGGTCCTTAGGTAAAGTTAGGGAAAGTTAGGGAAGGTTAGGGAAAGTTAGGGAACAAGGCATTCTGGATCATTCTGGTCTTTTTTGAATCATGTTGACATATTTTGACATAGATTTGACATATCTTGGAATAGCTCATGGAATCCACACAATTCCTTAGCACCCCCATCCATACGACCCACATGCGATGAAACTTTGGCTCGGTGAAGATGACTATCACAACCAGAAATGGCCCAGACCTACTGAGTTCCAGTAAGTCTACATACAAAACCAAGGTTATAAATTCGATATTAACACTGAATCAATCTTAGTCAAATATGAATTACCATATTTCAACATGAAGATGAATAAACTTTGGAAAGCTTTGCTTGCTGCACAAAAGAACGACCTAAAAGAAGTCGATTTTGGCCACAGGAGCCGCGCAAGGCCAAGACCAATGGCCCCAGCGACCGCGGTCACTTCAATGGCTTAGATCGCTTGGATTCCAAGAACCGCGTCTACACAGCAGAGACCTCGGCACCTGGGCAAACACGGTGCGGTGCGGCACAAGGGACTGGTGATCCGGTGAGGGGTGACTGGGAGAAAAGGAATTGATGGTTCGTGATGGTTTTTGGTGATTTATGATTATGTATATATGAATAGACATGCTGATTTTAGATGATTTTAGTCATTATTCTGGGAGGGATTGCTTTTCTCGGTGAGCTTTTATCGGCTTTATCCAGGGTTCTTTATCCCCTACCTGGTTGATTGGGGATGGTTAATGATCAGCAAATCCATCATGGGAACCCGCCAGTAAAATTTTCCATGACCCACCCTTGGGTATCCTTGGGTCATCTTGGGTCGCTGATAGGTAGCTGCATGTGGGGATTGCAACATCATGAAGTACAAATGGGACCTGGAGGATTTCTTGGAGCACTGCCGGAAGGTGGCTCGCTTCCACCAGGGCGCAGAGTTTTCGGACAGCGATGCAGAGGAGGAAGCGGCCTGGCAGGATACAGCGATCATCGTGGAGGACAGGGGTTTGGAAGTTCGTTTTGGGGGGAATTGGCTTTTTCAAGCCATGGGAACTGCAGATTTTGGATGATTTTAGATGATCTTGGCCATTTCTTAATATGTGTGTCTGGTACTGGATCAACGAATTTATCAACCCAGCGTGTTTGGGGTTAGCCCAGATGTTTTCCACAACATTCCATAGAAATAGCCAAATGACACTTGACTCCAGCTGAAGAACCAGGTGGGATTGAAAAGGTTTGCTGGAAAACCTAACCCAAGTGACATCAGATGTTTTTGTTGATGCTTTTCTCACGGGCTGGACGAAGGTGAAAACAACACAAAACCGATTCTTTGACCTGCTGGATCATTGCAAACCACTGCTTCCCCGATGAACATGTATAAATGGGAGCCGATTGTAAATGCAAGTCTAAGAATTATGAAAGGGCATGTATATTTCAACATCCGCAATTGTAAAACCCTGCATTGCGATTGATCGGAGATTACATTGCATTATATTATATTCTATTACATTATATTATATTATATTATATTATATAACATTTTATTATATATATTAATTATATTAATTATATCATATCATATTATATTATATTATATTACATTATATTATACTATATTGTATTTAATTTATATTATATCACACTATATATTATACTATATTATATCTATATTTATATTATATTGTACTATGTTATATTATATTATATTGTATTATATTATATTATATTATGCTATATTATATTACATTGTATGATATTATATTACATCATATGATGTTATAATTATATCATTATATTTATTATATTATATTATATTATACTATATTATACTATATTATCTTATATTATATTATTTTACAGTACATTATATTATACATACAATATTACATATATATATATATATTACAATACAATATAATACAATCCAATACACATATACAGTTTATATACACACACAGTAGACACATCGACTTCTCTGATTTTTGGAGCAGCATCCGATATCCAAAGCCCAATGGACACCCAGCTGGGTGCCAGGAGCTTTTCCTCGACGAAGCTGATGCGGCGGAAAAAGGGGCAGTCTTTGAGGGACGGGCTCTGGAGAGCATGGCAAGTGGAGGCCGTTTTGGCATATGGGGATTTCCATAAATGGAGGTACCCCAAAATGGATGGTTTATAATGGAAAATCCTACTAAAATGGATGATTATTTCGGGGTAGCCCTATTTTAGGAACCCCCCATATGTTTGCCAACATTGACGCAGGAGACCGGAGACGTGAGTTTGAGTGTGGTAAAGCATCCACTTTTGGAAACACCCAATTTTGATCCAATTCGATGTGGCCGTGGCACTTTAAGCGCAAACCATCTACGCCAAGAAACTGCAAAGTTCGACTACTGGAGAGTTTTTTTAGGGTCCCCCAATTTTCGATGCTCAAAACCGGTTTAAACACCACTAACATTGTTTTGTAGGGGCGAATCACTGCTTGTATATCTTTTTGTTTTGGGAAGTTGAGCTACAACGGAATTTTCCCACCAGACCAATTCCTTCTCGGAGATCTGCAAAATCTGCCAGGGCTACACCGATGAGGTGCAGAGAAGGAGAAATGAATTGGAGTGCTGCAGACATGTTGCTTTGATGTTTTTGGTTGGTGAACCCCCGCCATGACCGTGTCTGAAAATGGGGTATAGCCTCCAATTCATGGCCAATTTGTTCATGGGAAAATGATGATCAGATAAATGGATGGAATGGAGTACCCCAGTTTCAGAATGAAACCCAAATGTTTCATAACATCCTATACAGACATTCAGATGCCTGGCTGTGTCTGAAAATAGGGTACCCCAAAAACGGATGATTGTATACCTGTATCCCATATTTTCAGACATGTACACACACATGATTGATATACATATATTATACATACATACACAAGTAACCACCAAAAAGATAGGTTAATTTACCACTAACTTTTGGTGAGTTTTACTTTACACTATTAAAAGATATTAAAAGCCTTTTTTGGTGTTAATGAATACACCATTAGGGTAGTGCATAGTAACTTACCACTTGGAGCCAGGCAAAAGATGGCCGAAGACTTCGCACGGCTTAAAGCATGGCGAGCTCAAAGCGGCACGGAAGGCTGATCTGAGCAGACCGGGCATGCATGGTGAATACTGTACCTGTATCCTATACTGTACATATACACTTATAATTATATATAATTTGTAGTTACAGTATATTTAGTACTGACTATATTTATTGATTACTTAATATCATTTATTTTTTGGTTAATATATTATATATACACAGAGATTGTGTCGGAGGGTTCTGACTGATTTACTGATCTTTGATCCTGAACCTTGGTTCATTCTTTCTGTCCTTGCGTGCCGAAAAAAAAACAGACAGTGTTTGGCACCAACAGAACAGAACAGAACAGAATATGAACATGGTATGGGATATACCATTATGTTTGGGATATACCATTATGTTTGGGATATACCAATAGAACACCAATGAACATTATACATGTATCTATATTTGTGTTCATGCCCGTTCATGCCAGGTTTTAATTGACGGTCTATCCCCTAAATTAGGACAGACCAAGCAGGGCCAGCGAGGGTGGAGTATTAAAACTCATCAAACAGCATTGGGATAGAACGAACAACCATCCGCTTGCTGACAGGTAAAGGATTAGTTGAAGAGTTGGAAGCGCTCTATGGTAAAGTGCGGCAGCAGGACCGAAGCGGAGTGGTCTTGATTTCTGGCTGCAACTTTCCAATTGTGTCCTGCAGCGATGGCAGGACAAAGAGATCAAGAACAAACAACGGCAAATAGAGGAGGAACAAGCTAAGGTGGTTGGATCAGTGCTGCATCTTTGGGTCGTTTCTTTGCATTACGGAGTTGTCCCTTCGTTCTCCATGATTTGCGGGCGATGATGGTTGTGTGGTGAACGTGAATCGCGTTCTCCACCTGTCTAAGAACATACACTGTACAGATCATATACATTTTCTGCCTGATTGATGTGGCAAAGTCAATATTGAAGCATCCCCAGATTCCCATAAATGGGTCGCAAATATCATCCCCAAATGGCAGGTTTATTGGAATGGGCTTACCACATCACATGTTTCCCATCTCAAAGAAACACTTCTCCAGGTGGCAGAGTTGAACGAGGCTGTGGCTCTTCGGGACCGCAAGTGGGATTCCTTAGCCCAGGCACCGGAGGGGGTGTGAGGCAGTCACATGATGCCAGAGGTTTTTTTGGCCTCCATGGAGTCCAAATGGCACGAAGAAAAGTGGGTTTTTCGCCCGAAGAAGGTTGCAGATCACCATAGATCACCATGTCGTTCATAGCATGGTCTCCAAGGGGGAGATCAGAACCTCATGCTGTCAGAGTCTGGTTCCTTCGGGAAGACTGGAAGACCTCCGGGAATTTTTTGGACTTCCTTGTGGCTCAAGCCGCCTGCCTGCACCAGGATTATTGCTTAAAGCTTGTGAAAATGAGAGAAGAGGCGCTGACGGAGCTGAGAAGCTGCGCAACACTTCCAGTAAACCCAATAGTAGACCATCCCCAAAATCACCATAAAAGGGGTCTATAAACTATCCCGAAATGGTAAGGTTGTGGCATTTGATTTCCTACATTATATAATAATATGTATATATATATATATGATAATACCTATATACTTGATCCTACTTGTAACTTTGATTCCAGAGCTGAAGAACCCCAGATGAAAGAGACAATCCACTTCCAACGCGTCGACAGATTGTGCAACGCGGGAGCTTGTGCTCGTGGCTTCAGTGACTCAGCTTCGATAAAGGGATACATCATGATACATCAGTCTGATGAATTTCCATCCACCGATCCATCTGTCCATCCATGTCATGCGTGGAGCTTGTGTATCCAGGCTTCTTGTGGCTGTCCCCACTGCTTGCACAACACATTGGCATGTTCTCAGGTGTGCCTTCGACGAGATCCGCTTCAAATGGAAAGCAGCAGAAGAGTCGTCAGCTGAGATGGTGCCATGTACTGAAGGCTTAGCACAGGCACTTGATTGGGCGCGAGTGGCTGTTGAGAAAGTAACCATCCTAGTTACTAGGTTCTCATCGCCAGAAAAAGTTGTTGGATCTTCCAAAGCAACACCTGAGGAAGGAGAAGCTGAAGATTGAGCACCACCAACGCATGCGCAAGGTCCAGCGATTTTTGTTTGGGCTTGGGGGAGGGCCGTTTGGAAGCGTGGGGTGCCTAGTAAATTTCACCCAGGACAGATTTGGCACACCCTGGCAATCTATAGTTCATGGGGCCAAGCATTCGATGCCATCAGCTTATGACCAAAAGCATAAAGAAACGTCAGTGGATGTTACCTTGTGATTTATGCTTGCCGCAGGCTCACAAAAAGGGAATTGGAGAAAATAGGACCCCAAAGGGAAGATTCAACGGGTGCTTTGTTCCCTGAAATCTAAAATGCAACCAACATGATTCTACCGTCTATCCAAGTCTATCCTCGAATTGTTTGGAATGGAAGACGATAGGTTTAACCAGTCTCAGTAATTTAGTGTTTCAAAATTGCAAACTTCGATTTTGGGTGTCCAAGAAAGGCCAAAGAAGCAACAACATGCAGTTTTTTAGGGAACATGACGTTTTGTTTTTACATTTTTACATGTGTAAGCTATCAAATCTAGGGGGTCACCATGGGTCACCATGGGTCACCATGGGTCACCTATTTTCAATCCAATCTGACCAGGCTCGTGCGCAAGCGCGCCTGGAAGTCATCAGCCGTGAGAGGCAGCGCAGGCTGCTGCAGGTGCGGAGGATTTCAGGATTTCAAACATGGGCAACATGTGGATTCGACATGATTTAACCATCGGAATATTGGGATTTACAGATCAAACATGATCAAACTCGCAGATGAACTATGACATATAGATATATATGAGTTTAGACTTTGATTTAATCGTGGATTTACCTTAAGCCGGTTTGCTCAGACTATCCACGGGTTCTGAAGAAATAAATGCACTGCAATCCACACTTTTCAACAAGTTCTCTACTATTATACTTCAACCATTTTGAAGTACACTTAATTTTAAGTTTCTTGGGACAACCCCTTTCAGTTTTCAACCGGGCTTTGTTCAACAGAGATTCCTCGTTGACAGAACTGGCAGCTGGGCAGATCATCACAGCCCAGGCCTGTCTGCTCTCCTTGCAGGAGGAGACTGTAGAAGGTGAGCCGACAAGTTCTAACCCTGTTGATGGTTCATGTAGAGAGATTCTACTATAGAACTGGTTGAAAATACTGGTTTATTGATGTTTATTGGAGATCAGAGCTAACAGCAGCTAACAGCTTCTGAATTGGAACTGCTAATCCTTGAAGAAGTCGCCATGGTTTTGTTGTTGCAACAGGATGGGATGTATATGGGCACCTGTGAAACAAACTATGACTATAACGATATGATCTAACCTGCAAGCAGTCACGCTCACACTATATTGCTGCAAGCATTGGTGGCAGAATACTCCACCACAAAGATAGCAGGGTCTTGGTCTTTTAGGGAGTCGAACAAAAGGACATTTGCTAGCATGATGGTTCAGATTAGAAGAATAGTTTGGTAGGAACTGGCTTGTAATCTCTTGGCAGTGGATTGTAAAGTATATTTATATATGTCATATTTATATATATATATGATATGTATATGATATGTATATATATATGATATGGCCAATATGATCCAATATCATCTAATATACATTTCAGCCATTATTTTGCTCCGATCTGGTCGCCTTTATGCTCAGGTCGCCAAGCCAAACACTTGGCAGAGTCGGAAGTCTCAGGGTCGGTTTCGGGATCCACAAATGTGGGTAACACAATGTGGTAAACCACCAATTTGTGGATTACCCTCTGGTAAACTAACATAGCTATGGAAAATCACTATTTTTCATGGGTAAATCCACTATAAATGGCAATTTTCAATAGCTATGTTAATTTACCAGAGGGTACGGCATTTATGGATTACCACATTATTTACCATTAATCACCATAAACCACAATAAATAAACCACCCATGACTGGGAATGGTTTGTACCACCTACACAAATTGTGATTTGGGGGATGGCTGAGTATTGTTTTATCCACATTATACACGGTCTATGAAGAATCTAAAGATGTGTCGTGTGGATCAGAACCAACACCATCCAACACCCAAAGATTTGGAGGTGACTGGCAGGCTCTGTAGAATCTATTCAAGTTCATCTTGAAAAAGATGTCTATTTGTCTGGGTAAATGATGTTGACCTCACGGCGACCTCATGGTAAAAAATAATCCCAGCCGCAACTTTCAGAATAGTGAAATGGGATCAATTTTGACCATATTTCACGATTTTAGCTCATTGTCAGTGCAGCAAAGAGGCCCTCCTGGACTGAGATGTGCCTGCTTTAAGGATTTATCAACATCCAATCCTCTCATGTTCATATTCCGGTATGTCTAAACATGTTCTGTGCCCCTACTTTTTTGATCTATTGGACAATTATATACTCACATCAGCTTATCAACCATTCATTTTTTGGGGGGTTCAACCATCATTTTCAGTCTTCCAATCCAGTAGGTGATGTTTATCCAACAACACTATCCAGTAGGTGATGTTCTTCCAATCCATTGGTTCCATCCTATCTTTATCTTCCACAACACTGATGTTTATCCAATCCAGTTACGGTTACAGGAGCCGCGGCTAAAACCCAGGTTACGCAGGCGGCATGAGGATGAAGTCCTCGTGTTCAACGCCCAATTAGCTCAGGCCCAACCAACGTCGAAACCGGGTTCATTTTTCTCCGATGTTTCTGGGAAAACTATGGAAAACTGTGATTTTCTGAGGGAGCAAAGCTACTCAATACATCTTAATACCATCAAAACACCCCGTGCTTGTCTGAAAATATGGCACCCTCCGAAATCTGACAGTTTAAAACCTCATAAATCTGGCCAATTCACATGCCAAAAAATGGTAAAAACACACCATTCCACAATGCTCTGGCAAACCTATCAACAAAAAAACATATGGCCGATATATCCCATCATCTATCTCTCTACCTTCTTGTCTAGCTATCCTATCTGCCCATTTGCCCATCTACCCATCTACCCATCTACCCATCTATATACCCGTCTACCTATATACTTATATCAATCAACCAATCTATCAATCTATATCTATCAATCTATCCATCAATAGATGTTAGATATCTATCACTCAACCAACCTATCTACCAGACTTCTACCTATGTGGCCATCCTTTTCTTATCTCTGTCCATCTGATCTCCCCTTGGCGAACCAGGCTCTTGGGGATGAAGAGAAGGCCAAAGAGCTGGTGGCGGAGCAAACGCGACGTCCGACGCCCCCTATTGGAAGTCGGGTGTGGATGGTGAGATCTACATCATTAGATATTGTTAGTAGGTAAATGTATAGGTAATATAGTATTTTCAATAGTAATCTATGATATATCTATGATCTGTGTTTCGATTATTATTAATTTTACAAGTTTTAGTTGATAAAATTGATCGTATTGTTAATAGCACTCTATTATTGGCCATCTATTGTTATTGTATCTATTATTATATAATAGTACCATTATATGAATCATTGCATGCATTATGTTCGTATGTTTTAAAATCGGTGTTACTATTACTTGTTATTCATAGTATTTTATATGAGATAATAGGTGCGTATCAGATAGTATTTGTATTAATTATTCATGTATATTGTTGTTTTATTTTCTATGTGTTATTTGTTATAGCTCTTTATTTCATTTTTTTGGTGAATAACTCCTTAAAATTGATTTATACTTATGACTATCAGTACTATTACGCATCAATACGATCTTTAGGTTCGGGTTTTTGAGGGTTTTTGTATGATCCTCTTGCTTAGCCTCTACGGAGCAGGTTGGTCGCTTGCCACCACAAGTATCAAATATCACCTTTTGGGGTTTAACCGTTATTCAACTATTGACAACCAAGCCGTGATGTTTGAGCCCGACACAAGAGGAACTACAGGCACCCTGCCACCCTTGGTGAAGCCATAGAGTTGTGCAAGCGGCCAGTCCTGCGATTGATGTAGACACTCTTGGCTCCACAAAAGTAGATGTAGATGGCATATTTGAAAGATCATTTAGAAGACCCACAAAGGGTTTGATAATTCTTAGTGCCAACTCCATCGTTTTGCCCTGGCCCTTTAAAAGCATCAAGCATGCCTTGGGAGATGAGAGGTAACTCCTCAGTGACAGGGTAAACTCAATGACATGCGCTGTGGCCTGTTGGTTCAAATCCAACGGATCAAGGTGTAGGTGTGCCAGAAACCTAGCAAAACCCAGCCAGTTCAAGAAATGCCGAGCTGTCAGCTTGAGAAATCCGACACCGGGCGTGGTAGTTGCAGAGAGTCTACAGCACCATTCTCTTAACGGGAATGATACCGGGAACCCGGTATGTAGACATAACCAGCATCATCGTTATATCATCGTTATATCTCTATTCAGGGAATCTCAACACACCAACATCATGGCCTATGCAACACGAACCTCAACAAAAACCCACCAGAAATCTCGCTGTTCTTTCCGAAAGGGGGCCCGAAAACGCCGCAATGCGCTGATCGGTGGTGAATCCTCGGTGGCGGCCATGGGCCGACGGAAAGTCATGCTGGCAGCACCAGTCCTTGGAGTTCCTTGGGCGGAATTGGCTGGAAAATGTGGAGGTGAAGTTTCAATTTTTTTTGGGGGTTGAGAATGGAAAATCCATGAAAATGCTACTAAAATGGGATGATTTTGGAGGTACCCCAATTTTAGGATTACAGCCCCAAATTGCTGGGAACCAGCTGGAGAAACGCTGATTCGCTGTAATTACATAATTCAACCAAGCCGTAATTCGGATGGTTGGAATGCCAATCTGAGTCTAGGGTTTGTTTGGTGATCGCTATCTTTGAGTTCATATTTGTGATGCAAGGAAGAAACTGCAAGGAGACTTGTTCGACAAGGATGCTCTTTACATATGGCAATTGAAGCCCACACCATAAACCAGACTCCATTTGGGGATCTTCTGTGAGTTCTCACGGAAAATTAGAAGCTCAATTGGGGGTTACTACAGGGCATGCTATCACTTTTTCAATATCCCAGTTCATCCCTTGTGATGGTGAGGAATCAATCGCGCTAAGGTCATTTGGCTGCCAGATGCCTTCGCGACATTGGGAACTCCGCCTCAATCGAGGCCTGCCCATGGAAAGCACAGGGCGCATCCGCACAGCATGTTATCTCCAGTCAAATATATTGGGGTTTCCCCAAGCGGCCCAAGCTTTTCGTTTCATCCAGTTCTGGGAATGAGCAACATTCAAGACATGGGATACAGATGCCTACCTTGATCTCGTGTGCATATCTTTTATATTCCGTCAGTTGAAGTTTGTTGGCCGAAGCTGTCAGCCCTGCCGAGCAGTCTTCGGAGCTTGAGATTTGGTTCTGATTTCAAGGGGAGCCTGGAATGAGTGACTCTTCTAACCTAACCAGTCCCCAAGACCCAATCAGACTCCAAAGCTTGACATTGGCGATTGCTTCAACCATAGCCTAGAACCGGTGGCATTGCCAAAGGGTCTTAAGACTCAAGAGCTTCACATTGGACCAACACTTGATTCTGGCCTTGACAAAATAACAATTTCCCATTCCTCTCAGAGTTTGCAGCTCCACATTGGTGAGCAGCGTTTGGCAGTTTCAGAGCAGTAGGATCTACAAGTACAAAGAAACTGCCCTTGCAGTCTGAAAAGGAGCGTGTGGGTCGTAAGTTTACAAGGGGCGGTCTATATAATTATATATTTAATCCACAGCAGTGATCTTGGTGATCTTGGAGCGTGCGGCAGTTCCAAAGTTCAGGATGGCTGTGGAAGCATCATGAACCACACCATTGCTTTAAACCATTGAACCATTCTAAATAATTAGTAGTGAAAGTGGTACTGAAATGGATGAATGGTCAGCAAGCACCAGGCCGTCCGTCCACTTGTGCGGAAGTTGCTTGGCGGTAGTGTACAACAGTGGGCAGGGGATGGTAATGGATGGTAGGAAATTATACCAGTTTTGTATGGTTTGGTTATGTTTTGTGAATTGATGGGTGCGACGAGGACCCAGCGAATAGGACAGAGAGGAAAGAAGCGGGCTCGTGGCAGCCGACTGCGGTCAAACTTGGCCGTCCTTGGCCTAAGTTGGGCCCAACGGGAGCCTAACTTGCGCCGAACTCGGGCCACTTGGCTCCAACTTGGGCCCAGCTTGAGCCCAACTGGGGTCCAATATGGCACAACTTGTGCACGTTTGGACACAAGTTGGGTTTAACATGCGCAACTTGGTCCTGTGTGGGGGCATTTGTCGCCGAACTTGGGCACAAGACAGACCCAAAGTGGGGGACACGGCGTCACACGTCGGATCTCAACAGTGAATTATTTGGACGATGTTGGGCCGATATGCAACATGTGCAAATTACCACAGCGGTGAACCTCTTTTTAAGGGGTCGATCCTGAAGATGCCACCTCCAGCTAAAGCTGTACCAGCTAAACAGACTGTCCATTCGTATCATCCACGCCTCGGCACCTTTGGCGCGCCCGGATTTCTTATAGTGAATGGTTTTGGTGGAAATTGACTTAAGGAATGGTCGTTGGAACATGCTGCATACACCATGGAACCACCAAAACATAACCCGACAATCTGCGGGTTTGGCTTGAACCTTGATATATATATATATATACACATATATATATATATATTATATAATATATTATATATATATATTATATATATATTATATATATTTTATATCTATACACACCTATTATTTATATACATATATATTATATCAAACATTAGCCTGTTTAAGTGCCTGTTTCTATCAATTTATACATATAGAGTCTCTTTCTCCAAAACACAGCCCCATACATAGCCCCATACATAGCCCCATGCATAGCCCAGATTGATGTAACTGATGTTGATATTCAATTTCACAGTAAAAGTTTACACCCTGACCCTACCTTCAAGGATTATCCATGCCCCATTTTCTTTAAGTCTTTACATGTGCATGTGCGTGTGCACAATCGTTAGCCTGTTTAAATGGCTGTTTCTGTCAAGATTTCCGTATAGAGATTCTTTCTCCAAAACACAGCCCCATACATAGCACCATACATAGCCCTGATTCAAGCCCAGATTGATGTCAAAACTGTTGTTGATATTCAATTTCCCAATAAAATTGTCACCCTACCTTCGTGGAAACTTCCCGAACTGCCGAAATGTCCAAGAGCAGCAATGCCCTTTCTGAAAAGCCAGCTGCGCACAGTTGGAATTAAGAGCCCTGCAGGATTAGTCCAATAGGAAGCTTTAAAACAAGTTTGAAGTTTAGGCACTTGTTGAGTTTGGACATGATATGTTGCGATATGATTCATATGATGTGATGGTATGATTTGACCTATACGACTTATGACATGATGCAAATTGACATTGCATGACTCCATGTGGAATGTTATGGTATGTTATTTCGGTACGATTTGTGTCTCTGTGTCTATGTCTATATACCGTGGAACTACCATAGCGTGGAAACGTGGAAGAAAGGGCTCCGTGATTTGATGTTATCATGATGAAAATATTTGATGCGATACATGGTGATAAGATGTGGTATGATGAAATGATACTAAAATAGTATAAAATGATATGTGTTGAAAATGAAGCGAAATGATTCAACATACAATGATGTTTTAAATCATATGATGAATGATTAAGATATCAGATATCCGTAAAAGAAAACAAATTGAAAAATATTGCTCAAATAAATACAAAAAACACTACTTTGGGATGCACAAAGAACGGTTCAGAACGGTTCTCTGATGAAAATTTCACCCCTCAAAGAACGGTTCAGAACGGTTCCGTTTCCGTAACGGTTCAGAACGGTTCTGAACTATTTGCGTTTTTTGGTACTTTCTACAAAGAACGGTTCAGAACGGTTTCCTGGCAGATGTCTTGGGGCTGTGTTTTGGCACATGTTTTTCCCATATCAAAATTTTAAGTTGAAAACGTGGTCTTAAAGCTGTGAAGTTATTAATGAAAGGGAAGGGCCATTTCTATATTAAAAAATGTCGCAGCAAAGAAAAACGTCTCATACTGTGTAAGTCGTAAAAAAGAAGTCGAATATTAAATAAAGTAAACATAACAATCACAATTTAATTTATGCGCTGCACAAAGCCTTGGAAAGGCTCAATCCCCAGCTCCGATTTCACAGCCGTTTTTTTGTGTTGTAGAGTCCTTCCTCTTCAGGTCCTTCCCAGGTGGATTGAAATCGCGAAAATCATTTAAAACAACAATAAACACACAAAAAACTCCCAAAAGCTGGTCCAAACGTGCCCAAACACCATGCGTAAACACCCCCACAATAGTTCAGAACCGTTCTGAACCGTTCTGAACCGTTCCTGGGGGGAAATTTTGGTGGCAAAGTGGAACAAAGTGCAGCCCAAAATGCAGCCCAAAGTGGGAACCAACCCCATGTCACAGAATCAAAAAGGAGAATCCTGACTATCCTTACTGGGTCAAATTTCCATATCAGCTCTGAAAGTTCTCAGCATGTAAGGTGCGCCCAAGCGCCTTGGCCGCCACTGTTGGCGCCTGCAAATCGTCCAAATCCAAACGATCAGTGCAATAGCCCCAGCCTAAGCTACATCCCGCACAACCAGCCAATGGAAGAGGTCACTCGAAGCAAAGGCAATTTCCAGCCAACGCTGGAGAATGATTGAGAAGGAGCAAATTTTGAGATAATGACAGACTCAAAATCAGAATCGTTATAGCACACAAACAGGCGTCAGCACGTAATCAATGTCAGTTGTCATCACAGTATCCAGCCAAGAAAAGTCACTGAAAAATGAGCATTTTCTTGCCAATGCGCAGAAGTATGTTTTACCGCCGTGCTACCCCTAGCTCAATCTTGGCCTGCTCTTTGCAGCTATGGATCAATCCGGAAGGTGACCAGATTCCCGGCAATGCACCGTGATGAATTGGACCATATTCGAAGTTGCCCGTGTCATAGATCTCCTGCTGCACACCAACTATATAGCAACGGCAGATTCCAAGTGCCAAGCATTGGGGGGGCGCCGTGCCCATGAAAAGGAAAGAGGTTTCAAGTTGCCTAAAAAAACATGTCGGAATTTCATTCAGCCAGTCTAGACATCAAACCATCCAACACTACCTTGACATCACGTCCTCCACACTAGACAAGTCTCTGAAAACTGCTACGCGTCTTCGCGTGCAACTTCAGATGATGCAAACGTTGATGCAGCAGCAGCTTCCTTACATCAAAGGAGCTGATGGGAAGTGGGAAGAGTGCCCCAAGCACTGTACAGCACTCTCACAAATTCCATGCCCAACGTAATTGCAATGTATGGTATGACCATTGCAATGAAATTCAAAAAAATGCCACCCGGTGTCAAAATAGCAAAAAAATGATTTGCTACTAGATGTCTGGGGCTGGTTCATCATCACTATTGCCGCTGGAATCGCTGCTGCTGCCAAAAACTTCGCCGTGCAAGCGCTTCATGGCAATAGCCCCCGGTCAAACATCAAAATCAGGTTGTCAAAAATGCTTCGTGAACTCAATAAGTATGTCACTATGCGGTAACAAAATCCAAGTCTCAAGCAAAGAACACCTATTCCATGAAATCATTGAAATCACCATGCTCAAGCCAAAACCCTATGGGCTGATGGCCCTCGATGACTATGCTCAAAGTGTGGCACTGGCGCTCCAATATCTTGTCCAAACAGACTTGGGTCACCTGATTCAAGAGATTTGTTTCATACCAAGATTGATTGTTTTCAGACCCAATATGGGTCTTTAACATACATTGGGGCTCCATTTGGGGCTGCTCATGGGCTGCCCCCTGGGCTCCACATTTTGCATACGGACATGGCAACAGACAAACAGGCTAATGTTTGATATAACATATATATATATATATACATAACACACACACACATATATATATATATAGATAGAGTTTCCGGGCCACTTTGTCACTTTGATCGCGCTCGTTCAATGTACATACCTGATAAACGATTGTCAGAGACACAAGCGGGAAAGGTTTATGCAACCCATTTCTGGTAAGTCATTCGTGATGTTTTTGGGTCAATCTGAGAGTAGTTGCCCGGAGAGTTGGTACACCCACAGCCAGGGGTCCTGCAAGCTCAACACAGGGAATCTGGAAGAAATCTTCTCCGATTTACTGGTTTACCCTTTGGTGCACATGAGATGCTTCATTTGATTCATGATGACTTACCATGATTTCATTAGCATTATTCACTATTTACCATGATTTGCCATGATTTACCTCTTCCCCGCCGGTGCAACTGAAGGTCCCATTCGTTCGACCTGAAACGCTGAGGTGTGGGGTCACAAGTGAGGCGGACGCAGCAGACGCAAGGGCTTGGGTCCCTTCGCGCCGCTCCATCTGCTGCTTGGCCAAGCGAACCTTGGAAACTACTTGGGATCCAAACACTACTTGGAGATGCAGTTGAGGTTATTCATCAGTATGATTATAGTAATATCCCCATTGGGATGTAATTTATTCCTACAAGTGTGGTTAAAAATAGTAATTATGGCCTCAACTGCACCCCCAAGTACAGCCTTAGCAACCCTTCAGCCTGATATACTAGTTTCAGGATCTCTCAGGAATCATTCCAGCACGCAACGGAAAACGCATCGTAGTGAAAATGCCAAAAAATTGCATCCATGTTTGGGGAACATTGGAGAATTGCCAATACTAATTGACACAACCCTAGGAGTTTGGAGGTTTGGAACATTTTGGAACCAAACCATAACACAATATAACACATGTAAGTTGTGAAACAAAATACTATCTTGTAGGGCCCCGTGTATGGGGATTGCAGGTTGGTCATCCACGACTGGATGATGGTACGGGAATACCTCCCAACCAAGGCTATTGACACCTACTTGGATTCTGCTGCTTGGCATGGAAAATCCTTCGGATGTTGGGATGATAGCTGCAAAATTTTGTTGGTGTCTTACAATAAACATCTTACCACGAAATTGTTCCTTGACTATTTGTGCGAAGCCAACTTATCCAAAATAGATCGCAGTTGGGCTTTTTAGGTCCAAACTTGAGTTTGTTTTGTGTTGTTACGAAAGCCAGCTAGCTGGCTAGTTGCTGTTTGCGAACGAAGTGAGAATAGGGGGTGTGGGGGGGGGTGGTTGCCGAAAGGGAACGAAATCTCGCCGTGCCCCTGTGTTGAGTGCCAGAAAACGGAGCATTTTGCTGGATTATGTACCACTAGGTAATTTGCTGACGGTGGGGTATCGATTCCCCCTAGGTCCGCCTTTTTGGTCGCCGGAGAGACCATGAGGATGTATTGGAAAATACAATGAAACTGCAGGAAAACATGACAAAAATCAGAGGAAATCGTACAAAACCCCCTGGAAAACGGACGAAAACGGAGCGAATGCTAGGAACAAACCATGCAAAATCTGTTGGAACATGGAGGAAACCGGAGTGACTGCTAGGAACAAACTATGACGATGCAGTAAACATGTTGGAAAAAGACAGTGAAAGTGCAGGAAAATGCGATAACAACCAGAGGAAATGGTGCAAAAACGATCGGAAAATGAAGGAGACGGGTAAAACTCTTGGAAAAATACATTGAAAATGCAGCAAACCAGAGGAAATGGTGCAAAAAGGAGACGGGTAAAAATCTTGGAAAAATAGATTAAACATGCATGAATAGACTGAAAACCCACGAAGAGGATATAGAAACTGCAGGAAAACATGATAACAATCAGAGGAAATCGTGCAAAATCCACTGGAAAATGCTGGAAAGATACAGTGAAGGAAAATGTGATAACAACCTGGCAGGAAAATGTGATAACAACCAGAATAAAGGGTGCAAAATCTGTTGGAACATGGAGGAAACCCGGAGCGACTGCTAGGAACAAACTATGACGATGCAGTAAACATGCTGGAAAAATACAGTGAAAGTGCAGGAAAATGCGATAACAACCAGAGGAAATGGTGCAAAAACGATCGGAAACTGAAGGAGACGGGTAAAACTCTTGGAAAAATATATTGAAAATGCATGAAATGCAGGAAACGAGAGGAAACGGTACAAAAAGCCACAGAGGAAAGCGGTGAAAATGGTAGGAAGCATGTAGTAAAAAAAGCTGGACAAAACACAGTGAAAACCTAAAAAAGAGAAGAAAGTAACCACAGGAAACGGTAGAAAAAGCAGTGGAAACTGGAAGAAAAGTTGTGACAATATTAGGAAAACGGTGTACAAGCTAGGAAATGCTTGTAACAACTACTCCCCCTCCTTTTACCGTAGTGCAAATATATATATATTTTTTTCTTCCACGTTAACTAAAGTGACAATTCGGAGGTTTACTTCCATGTTAGTTGCAATGGGGGGGGTAAACTGCAAATTTGTGTTCTTTGGATCTGAGCCCTTTTTTTTTTGGCTAGTTCTTTTTGCCACGAGTTCCCCGGGAATCCTGGGCATTTGTTGATTAACGTAGAAATTTTGATTTTTTCAAGATAAAGCTGGGAATGCCTCCATTTTTTAACAACCAACGATTGGAACGGATAACTTACATAGAAATTTGCTACTTGAAGTAGGATGTGGGCAGTGCCATGTTAGCGAGCGCTCGGTCCTCCTTTTACCGTAGTGCAAAAAAAAATCTTCCACGTTAACTAAAGTGACAATTCGGAGGTTTACTTCCATGTTAGTTGCAATGGGGGGGTAAACTGCTAATTTGTGTTCTTTGGATCTGAGGCCTTTTTTTTTTGGCTAGTTCTTTTTGCCACGAGTTCCCCGGGAATCCTGGGCATTTGTTGATTAACGTAGAAATTTTGATTTTTTCAAGGTAAAGCTGGGAATGCCTCCATTTTTTAACAACCAACGATTGGAACGGATAACTTACATAGAAATTTGCTACTTGAAGTAGGATGTGGGCAGTGCCATGTTAGCGAGCGCTCGGTCCTCCTTTTACCGTAGTGCAAAAAAAAATCTTCCACGTTAACTAAAGTGACAATTCGGAGGTTTACTTCCATGTTAGTTGCAATGGGGGGGGTAAACTGCAAATTTGTGTTCTTTGGATCTGAGGCCCTTTTTTTTGGCTAGTTCTTTTTGCCACGAGTTCCCCGGGAATCCTGGGCATTTGTTGATTAACGTAGAAATTTTGATTTTTTCAAGATAAAGCTGGGAATGCCTCCATTTTTTAACAACCAACGATTGGAACGGATAACTTACATAGAAATTTGCTACTTGAAGTAGGATGTGGGCAGTGCCATGTTAGCGAGCGCTCGGTCCTCCTTTTACCGTAGTGCAAAAAAAATCTTCCACGTTAACTAAAGTGACAATTCGGAGGTTTACTTCCATGTTAGTTGCAATGGGGGGGGTAAACTGCAAATTTGTGTTCTTTGGATCTGAGCCCTTTTTTTTTTTGGCTAGTTCTTTTTGCCACGAGTTCCCCGGGAATCCTGGGCATTTGTTGATTAACGTAGAAATTTTGAATTTTTCAAGATAAAGCTGGGAATGCCTCCATTTTTTACAACCAACGATTGGAACGGATAACTTACATAGAAATTTGCTACTTGAAGTAGGATGTGGGCAGTGCCATGTTAGCGAGCGCTCGGTCCTCCTTTTACCGTAGTGCAAAAAAAAATCTTCCACGTTAACTAAAGTGACAATTCGGAGGTTTACTTCCATGTTAGTTGCAATGGGGGGGGTAAACTGCAAATTTGTGTTCTTTGGATCTGAGCCCTTTTTTTTTGGCTAGTTCTTTTTGCCACGAGTTCCCCGGGAATCCTGGGCATTTGTTGATTAACGTAGAAATTTTGAATTTTTCAAGATAAAGCTGGGAATGCCTCCATTTTTTAACAACCAACGATTGGAACGGATAACTTACATAGAAATTTGCTACTTGAAGTAGGATGTGGGCAGTGCCATGTTAGCGAGCGCTCGGTCCTCCTTTTACCGTAGTGCAAAAAAAATCTTCCACGTTAACTAAAGTGACAATTCGGAGGTTTACTTCCATGTTAGTTGCAATGGGGGGGTAAACTGCAAATTTGTGTTCTTTGGATCTGAGCCCTTTTTTTTTTGGCTAGTTCTTTTTGCCACGAGTTCCCCGGGAATCCTGGGCATTTGTTGATTAACGTAGAAATTTTGAATGTTTTCAAGATAAAGCTGGGAATGCCTCCATTTTTTAACAACCAACGATTGGAACGGATAACTTACATAGAAATTTGCTACTTGAAGTAGGATGTGGGCAGTGCCATGTTAGCGAGCGCTCGGTCCTCCTTTTACCGTAGTGCAAAAAAAAATCTTCCACGTTAACTAAAGTGACAATTCGGAGGTTTACTTCCATGTTAGTTGCAATGGGGGGGGTAAACTGCAAATTTGTGTTCTTTGGATCTGAGGCCTTTTTTTTTGGCTAGTTCTTTTTGCCACGAGTTCCCCGGGAATCCTGGGCATTTGTTGATTAACGTAGAAATTTTGAATTTTTCAAGATAAAGCTGGGAATGCCTCCATTTTTTAACAACCAACGATTGGAACGGATAACTTACATAGAAATTTGCTACTTGAAGTAGGATGTGGGCAGTGCCATGTTAGCGAGCACCAATTTGGCAGCATTGATTTCGAAAGGTTGCATCCTCAATCGCTCGGACATGACAGGGGTGAGAAGATAGATGCAAAGAAGAAAAGAAATGATGTGGCGGTCAGTCTGGGGGTTTTAGGGATCGCCCTAGAAGGATGTATTCAACATGAGGGGAGAACATGTTAACATAGAAGTTGCCAACCTGATGTCTGGACCCTCAAGTTACTTCCACGTAAGGGTTTTTAGTCTCAGTTTTCACACTTCCATGATGAATATGTTACTGACATATCTGATGAGCTACTTCCATGTAAGAGATTCACGGTCAGTTTTTCTGCATTTGCTGGCCCGGTAGCCCAGTTTCACTTTTTCCCCAGGAATTGGACGTAAACGACTTCCATGTAAACCGACAGGTTTTTCCATCCTGACTTCCACGGTAAAAGGACCCGGTGTAGAGGAAACGATGTAGAAAACAGTACAACATGGAGGACACGCGTGAACATGCTAGGAGGCATGTAACATGTTAGAAAAATACAGTGAAAACCTAGGAAAATGTTATAACTAAAAATGCTTTAAAAATATAGTGAAAACCAAGACAATGTCAACGAGCGGAAACGTTGAGCAGGAAATCCGATTTGGTTTCTGTAGATAATGTTAGATGATGAGCAATGTAGTTTGGTGATAGGAAATAGTGGCTGCCTCGCGTACAAGACATTGCCATGAAACCTTGGAGCAAGATGCGGATGGTATAGGAAAAAAGATGTATGAGTTGTAAGATTTTAGGAGTTGCATGGGAAAATTTGTTTCATGGTAATCTGTGTGAAGTTAGAAAAGTGTGATTTCGTTCACAGAGTAAGAAAAATAAATACAATCTGCAGATTAGAGTATTTATAATGCTTAAAGCTGTTTGACGTTTTTTGGTGCCTCCCTGATTCTGGTAGTTTTGTGATAAGAACTACAAAAACGATCTACTGGTAAACGGAAGGAATAGTCTTTCCGGTTTAGAACTGAGTCGACTGTCAAGTGATGCATAGGCTCCAGGCCTCTGGTTATTGTCACAAAGCATTGGAATGAAGATTGCGCCCAGGAGCCACCTAGGTTAGGAGACAAATGCTGTAATATCATTGTAAGAGGCCGTACTGAGAAGGCTGAAACAGAACTAAAAGTGAATCTTGTACTAAAACATCGAGAAAGAATTCGAATCTTCTAATGGCAATGACGGGAATGATATGCATCTGTACGTCCGTGATAGTATGTGTGCCTTTTAAAAGGGATGTTTGGCGAGTGTGATAGCTGAGTAGATTTTCCGGGATGCCAAACAATTATCTCTATCGATGTCAGGGATGATGCTATTCCGCGTTCCTGTAAAATACCTATTTTCCAGACCCTTGGGGGGTGGGGGGGGGTACCCAGGCCTGTAAATGGCCTAAATATAAATATATATAATTATATATATACTTTTGATTTGGACTGCATGTTCGCCACTGTTCTATATTTCCCGTGGGTTTTGTATTGTTTTCCTCGATTTTCATTCGTTCTTATACCCTTTCTTACGTATTGGGTTTGCACTGCCCATTTTGCGAGTAGAGCTATGTTTTGATTTCTCACCCTACGGCCAAAATGTTGCGGAACTTCGCAGAGAAGCATGGACCACGATTCTGGGGAGAGAACAATTTAGACTTTGAGAGGTCACATGACCACTGTTCACACAAAAAAGCGGGTATAATTTATCTACAATAGGTGGGAGCAAACTTGCGCTGTTTTAAGATAAATGAGCAACCAAAGGCGGATTTATGGAACTTGAGATAGAACTGTTCACAATGCCGCAGTACCTTGTAGGAAACATATTTGGATATAGAACTTACAAAATCGTGGAGTTTACCCTAAAAAGGTCCATTTAATGATTGGAAAATTATGACCCGATAGCAATTGTTTATGTTGGGGCGCTTCATGTTTGAGCCATGCCATATGGATGAGGTGGAGTTTCACGCGCCCCCGCCCGAGTCAAAAAGCAAGCGCTGGCTTTCGTTCCACCCCTTCTCAGGTTTTGTTTGTTTCACAGTAAGATATACAGTATTCATCAGTGTTGAATTCGGTCGTGGTACTATCAGGCAATACTGGCAATGGCTGGGCACTTGCATCATTTATGTACATGGGCTACACACTTGATCCGTGACGAATCAGCAAATTCCATGCCACAAAAAAATGATTGCAGAAAACGGTTATGGTTAAGGTTATGGTAAACCATATTTAAATATGTTTAACCATCAGGGTTTCTATACTAATTAGACCTTTGGCCATCTTATTGTCCTCTAGAATGCGGTCTTCGAAGTGACAGTGTTCAACCATCACGGCTAGTGGCTAGTGGATCGATCTAGTGAGAAACCATGAGAAACCATGAGAAACCATCTCGAAACAAGGGAGAACTGAGATTTGCGGTTCAAGCGTGGTGCATAAGCTGTCAGATTGATAGCAGGTTCCAAGAAACTAACTCCCTCGGGTGAGCTGTGTCCAGTTCAACCCATGCTGATGGTAAATCTTGTGGCTATGTGGCTGTTGTGGGTTGAATTTCCATGAATTCCATTATATTCCACTGGCATTTCAGTGATTTCAGTCACGATTTCTGGATTTTTTTTTTTCCCATTCACCAACAGCCCAGGTGGGGGTGGACAGCTTTGGTCTGGGTATTCTCGTGGGCGTCTTCGGGACGATATCAACGATTGCCGCAGTGCTGCAGGGAAACCCGGCTCGGCAGGGACCCGTTTTTTTTGCTCGTTGATGGTGAAACACATCGATTTTAGAGGATTTTGGAACATCTAAATGACATTAAATGACAAGCATGAGGCATTTTCACGAACATCTTTTTACTTTCCACCCATTCAATATATATTAATATATTCAATCACCCGATATGACCTACCATTTTGGAGATTTCAATTATTTTGTTTCACCAATACCCGGCCTTTAACCATTTTTTGGGTGGATCATGCCTTTACCCAGCCTTCCACCGCCAGGTCCATCTTCGTTGACAATTTGCGTGGTGTGGACCTAGAGGGTGGGAACGCCTTGGCTTCTTCCGGCGGTTTTGTGATGCCGAACTTTTTCTTCCAGGCGATTTTGGTTACGGCGGTTACGGTACCCGGTACTATCCGGTACTGTATGCTGAAAACTCGACATTGAAAATGGAGGCGTTTGAGAAGCTGAAAGTTGTAAGTGGCTACCTTTGAGCACGTTTCAGCACAGTCGATGAATGCACTGTCCACATCTGCCAATTTACAGTTCCTGCCATATGCCACGAGTCCGCACCGTGGCAGGGAGCCAGGGATATCTTCAGTAACGTCCGTCAGGACGCCGCAACTTGGCTATCGATACATCGCCGTCGCCGGCTGACGAACGGGACGAACAGGACGAACTGAACCGGTTCAGGACGTTCCACGGCCTGCTAAGGCACAGTCCACACAAAGATTCAAGGAGACTGGGCGTAACACGTCAGGTTTCCAGCTTTGGCATCACGTTTGTTGGGATATCCGAGGTTGAAGCTATCAGGAAATGTTTTGAGAGTTGATGAATTCAGTAGTGTTGAGTCACCACTTCCTTTCAAGAATTGCATTAGAATGGTAGCGATTTTGTGAATACATGGACAGGATGAAACAGGACATGTTGGCACTGTTTTTCAGTTTTCCAGATTTTTTTTTACGGTCAGCAACTATGCACATACCCACATACCCAGATATACCCAGAGTGAGAAGGAGCGCGAGGCTTGCTACTGTACATGTACCTTACCATTCCTGAATTGAGATGAAGAACAAGAGAAAGAGAACTGCATGATATTGCCTCGAGTCAGAAAGCTGCGTGTGTTTGTCAGTTGACAGAGCAGTTGGAACAGGAGACAGGAAGATTTGCTGAGATCTATGCCGGTAGCTTGTCTACAGCAAATCTAGCACTGTCGCGCCATGCATAAGGAGACACGAGAAGAACGAGACACAGGACATCACAGGACACCTCAAATTTCATCTATGACAGATGTTCAACTTTTTTCACCACCAGGTTAACCTGGAATATGTTTGTAATATTCTATATATATATGTATATTATAATATATATATATATTGTATTATATTATATTTATACATATGTATATATATATAATATAATATAATATAATATAATATAATATAATATAATATAATATAATATAGTATAATACAATATAATATAATATAATATAATATTATAGTATATAACAGTTTAATATAATATAATATAGTATAATATAATATAATATTATATAGTATAATATAATATAATATTATAGAATATAATATAAACTATTATATTATACAATATAATATAATATAATACTATATTATATTATATTATATTATATAGTAGTATAATATAATATAATATTATTATATAATATAATATTACATTATATTATATATATATTATATATATATATATTATATATATATATACATGGTACCAGTCTGGGAGCAAACCTACATCGCGTCTCAGCCCAGGTATAGAGCGATCGCAGGAGATGGCGATGTTGCGAAGTATCGATGCACTTCGGGAGCAGGTGCCACCTGGTGCCACACGTGAAATTCTTTTCAGCGCCTTGGCAGATGAAAAGAACCAACCCGCCTTTTTTTAAAGGACCCCCAAAAAAGAATGTGTAAATATGTGTAACTTGATTTATACATATTTATAACCCGATTTCACAAACAAACAGAAGGAATCATGAGGATGGTTGGGGGCCTTTCATATCCTTTCATGCTTGGACAGAAAGGGGGTAAGGCTCAAGGGGTGAAGGCTCAAGGTGCCAGCCTGTTTAGAAATGTGTAATGGGTAATGGAGAATGCAGTAGTCAAGAAGTAATCATATCATTTCTTGAGAACGTCTGGCATGGAGTAGATGCTTTTGTTGCTTGAATGGGCCAACAGACATCTTGGACGGTTAAGCTTGCAAGTGTGAATCGAGAACCTTTCAACATACTTCCATAGTCAGTGCCTTAGTGTGCTGGTTGAAAACTTGACCATCATGGGAGTTATTAAGGACCTACTTTCTACCATCAATATCCATCCCTATGAGGGGCTTAAGCCCACATTAAACTTCCATCCTGAGGCTTGTTGCGTCGTGCCGCCCTGTCGAGTTCGCAGTTGGGAAGTGCCTTGTACGACTTTGCACTGCGTTTGCAGGCTGGGACTCATGCCCGGCCCCATGAAGCAGGATTGGAATTCTCAGTCAACTGGTCAAATATGATTTAATTAACTAGATAAACTTGAGGTCCTGAGGTGTATAATGAGACACATGACACATCATGACACAATAGTATGTTCACAATTACGTACATATATATATATATATGTATCTATATATACATATATATAATATAATATATATATATATATGCATAGTATAATAATATATATATATATATTATACATATCTGATCTCATCTGATGTGACCACAGGATCTGCATCTTTGCCAGGCCAAAGAGCCCGCCCGACATCGCGAGGCGCCGGAAGCGCTTGCGTAGCGCTTGCGTAGCGCTTGCGTGGCGCAAGCGTGGCGGGGTGTGGCAATAAATCGATAGCCATGTTTATTTCATGGTTATCCATGATGGGGTAGTTACGGGTAGTTATGCTAATCTTTTTTTGATATGTTATAGATACATGCATATATATATATATTACATGTGATTATAAGCCATGGGCATACCCATGGCGCAGGTGAACCACAACGTCTTCACTAAGCCACCAAAGCTTCAGACTGGGGAAGTCCATTGGATCGATGCCGCCAGGATGTTGTGGAGATCCTTGATGAACTTTGGGCTTTGGATGAGGGACGCTGTGCAGTCAGTGCCAGGTTTCTTGCCAGCGGCTGCCAGCGGCTGCCAGCGGCTACGCTTCAGAACCGACTTCAAAACGGATTTCTTGGCCACATCCCATTCGTTTCCTATTCGTGCTTTTTCCTTAGTAATGCTTCAGCTTCTACACGTATTATGTTTGCTGAATCTCAATGTATGTCATATATATATACATAGATCTTTTGTTGTGACTTGTACCATATCTCATGTGTACACATATAAATATATATATACATACATACATACATACATACATTACATTACACTACACTACACTACACTACATTACATTGCATTACATCACATTAAACCAGCAACAAAAACTATCAACCTCTAAAAATCCTAACTTTAGGCGTCCGGGAGAAGGTGGACGAAGACCCTGGCTGGATGCGGATGCTGCGCCTCGGTTCCACCGAAACGAAACATGGGAGATCGGGAGGGCCTGGCTGCATCATCTCAGAACAAATGATGGCCACCATTCTCCATGCTTAGTGTTTTTATATAAGTGTTTTTTTTTTTCCGGAAGTCACAAAAATCCAAGTTTTGAATAGTTTTGAGGTATCTATCGTTTTTAGCTTGGCTCAAAGTTTGTGTACGCCACAGTAAAAACATGGTTTGATACCCGCAAACCCTCAATGGGAAGCATCATGAAGCATCTGTCAGTTACAGGATAGTACAGGCATCCCTTCTTTCTTTGCAGCACTGAGCCCGCATGCCCAAATTCACATCAACTCAAACCCCAGGACGATTGGGGACGATCCTTTACTGGTTGCCCATGGGATCCCATGGGTTTTGGTTCTTGGCCCTTTCTTCAGGATATTCTTTTGGATGAGCAGGTCCCAGCGCTACGGACCACTCTGGCCGAGCCCCTCGGTTCGAGAACTCCTGATGTTGGAAGTTGAAATGCCCTGGAACCCTGTGTTGGACAGGGGTGTAAGGCCAAACCTCGACATGTTCACTCCAGAATGCCACCTGAATCTGTTTAGTGCATATGTATGCATATGTATGCATATGTATGCATATGTATGCATACGTATGCATATGTATGCATATGTATGCATATGTATGCATATGTATGCATATGTATATATAATATCATATGATATGTACAGACACATACTAGTACAAAGTACAATTTCTTATCTACCGATGTATCTATGCGAGAATATGTATGAATATGTATATACGTGCACATAATATTATATATATACAGATTATACAGGAGCAGATGACGCAGATGGGAAAAGATACTTTACCCCATCTATACTCATCTATTAAGAAATGATTAGAAATGTCTAGAGTTTATGTTTGTTTTTACTCTGCTGCCTGCTGCTGCCGGTCGCTGAGGTGTGCCAAGAGGCCTCTCTTCGCTTTTGTGGCTCCAGAGATCTTAGCTCGTCCAACTTTCCTGACTTTGGTCAGGATCTTCGATGTTTCTCGCTGTGGTGAACACATGGTTTTCAGCAGCGCGGTGGCTGAAAAACCATGGCATGTGAAACGTCAGAAAGACGCGGTTGTTTCATCGGCGAAGTTCCATGGATTCTGGCGGTGAATCCAACTTTCATTTGACGTTTGCTCTCGTATCTTGTGATGGTCTTCGTCATTTTCCAATCACCAGGAGCAGCCTTCTCTGCAAAATGTCCCGTGACCATGGATAGACCAGCATCCCTGATGTTCAATCCGAGCTCCTTTGTGTTTAGGATCATATGAGACATTTGCATCTCTGGTGGTGTTTTCAGGTGTTTTTCATTTTCAAAATAGAAATTGGATGATGATCCCCAATGACTTTCCTATTTTTCAGGGTTTCCTATTTTTCAGGGAGGTGGCTCAATCACCAACCACGCATACAAGTGCAGTCATTTGCAAGCCATTGTTACAGATTTTGCAGGTTTTTCAGCCTGCAGAAGCCAGTCAAGCAAATGGCAGAGGCTTGGCTCGTGATTTTTAGCGGGTTATCACGGTTAAGGTGGGTCAATGTGGGTCAGGACCATGGCAATCTGGATACACTGGGGGTGAAAATTTGGTACTCCAAACAATCTGATGGTTGATGCATGTCAAAACCAAAGATTGACCAAAAGCTGTCGGTCTTCAGGGTTTGAATGTTAACCCACAGCCAACTCTATTTTCCATAGCCACAAGGGCGCAGAAGTTGTCATTTTACGCCTTTATCTACCCAGTTTCCGAAACGAGTCCGGGCTGTCGATGCTCCCAGCGTTTAAGGTACACCGGGTCCATATAGCCCGGTGGAGTTCAGTGCAATCGATGAATTTCTGGAACAGGTGACGCGCACCTCAGTCATGCGTCACTTGGCCGTAAATGTTGTCTGGAAATGTCTGGAATGGCTCCGCTTGGAATCGAAAACCTGAAAATTTGAACATGCGGGGGTTTCTTAAGTCATGGGGGATCCCCAAGACCATGGGTTTCAGTATTAACATGGTCTAATTTGGATGATGTAGCGGTACCCCCATTTTACTGTAGGAAACCTCCATAATTACATCAAATGGCGCAGTTCGATACTTATTGCTTTGAAGCTGCATTTGTCCAACAAGCTAGTCATCGTTTGGGTTTGCAAGTCATAAAGACTTCATATCATGCCCATACATGCCCATACCATAAATCTCTATAAGAGGATACAAGGAGAATCAGACCAAAATTAGCCAATCCAGATGCAAATCATAAATTTGGTCAGACATTGGGTTTTATCTTGAAACTTGCCTTGCAGTGAGGTCGCGCCTTTCGCCATATCACAAAGACTTTGCCAATTGTTCTGACAAGACAATGGAAGGAGAGCAATTTGCTGTTGAGAAGGGTGTGCACATGCTGCAATGAAACACAGAAAATAGACAGTTGGTTGAAGCAGATCAATGAAACACGCTCTCACAAGGCATACTCCCTCCTCACTGTGTTTGTTGTATGTCAACTACTTCTCTGTGGAGCGCTGGAACAGGAAGTCTTGTTCAAGCTGTGGTTTCAACGGCGCGATGGCAAGCCTTGTGTCTTCGAGCATGTGTTCTTGGGTATCTCAGTGGCGTTTGGTATTGGTTTCATTCATTTTAGGGCTGAGTTGGATAATTATGGATTAAACTTTGAGGCCCAAAAACAACCTCACAACATCTCACAACCACATATTTTAATTATATTTTAGGCATTCTCGATACAACTCATCCCATCTTGGAGGTACCCCAATTTCAACTGCCACTGCCCGTTTGGATCATCCCAGCCCCTGATCTCACCTCCAGGCAACTTGACGGAAGATATCTCCGGACAGCCCGTGGCCGGTGGGTTTCACTCGTGGCTCAAGTTTTACCTCGAAGAGGCCCTCGGGCCTCCGGGGGCCTCCGCCGAAGTTGAACGGATCTGCGGAGATTCAAACATTGGGGTCTGAGAGAACCTGAGACGGTTAGAATACATGAATGATAATCAGAGATAATCAGATATAATCAGTCCTGGGCGCTGAAAGCTTTTGTTTCGATTTTGATACCATCATTGCCAATCTTTGAACTGTAATTTCGTTCGCCTGCAGCTTCAGTCAGGTCAGAGGCACAGCGAGATATCTGGGATACATCTACAACAACGCTGAAGCAGGTCTGGTGAACAGCAGGTGATTCGGTCGCAGCTTAGTGACCAGCGATGACCAGCGGCCCAAACTCTTGGCTTCAGATTCCTGACTACAAGCAATTTCCCTGGAACAAGATCGACAGACCAGCAATTTGCAGAGAACGATCTAAAGATCTAATCTTGCAACTTCTAATTCTAGGCATTCACTTGGCAAGGCATGGTGCAAGAAAAGTTCTCCTGGCCAGACCCTGGTTCCAACGGGCCAAGGTATGTGTCTGGGAAGTTCGTGTGGGACTATGACGGTCACAAACTTGTGAAGGACCGAGTTTTTCTTAGAACAGCAGTCCTTGGATTTGCAGAAAGCTTCTCTTTTCCATTGACCATCTTGGACCCAGGGATTTTGGAAACCAACTCCCAACACCAACCATCCCTGCCTCTCTTCAGGACCAAGGCGGCTTTTTCATAGGAACCTCGCCCGAGTGGCAACTGGCAGTTGGGACTGTGGCATATTTTGAAACCTCCACACCCGGCCCCTGGGCTCAACTCAGAGATAGCCAGAGATCTACCGGTGACCAAGGTTTCTGGCGTCTATTTAAGGAATGATCTATAGAATTATCATTGAATTATCATCATTGGCTATATGAATCATTCATCGAAGGAAGTTTAGAAGCTATACTTCCGACAATATGGACAGTTGAAAAGCAGAGGTGAGAAGAGTCAGAAGAGAAAAGATCAGAAGAAAGAAGATGTAGATGCGCGAAAAGATAGGAAAGTTGCGATTCACTGTGTTTTTCCAATGATTTGTGGCTCCGGAGGGTCGAAAAGTAGGCTCGCTAAAGCGGCGGGTGCGGAGCCAGCTGCCCAGATGAGAGAGGAAAAATTGCACGCCGTTGTGGCGCGAAGCACATTTCCAAGTGAAAAGTGACAAAACACCAGAGGAGCGGACCACTTTTGGAAGTTGAGATGTCGAAAAAGTGCACGCCGTTGTGGCGCGAAGCACATTTCCAAGTCAAAATGTACAAAACACACCAATGTCGGACCACTTTTGGAAGTTGCGATGTCGAAAAAGTGCACGCCGTTGTGGCGCGAAGCACATTTTGAAGTCAAAACGTACAAAACACACCAATGTCGGACCACTTTTGGAAGTTGCGATGTCGAAAAAGTGCACGCCGTTGTGGCGCGAAGCACATTTTGAAGTCAAAATGTACAAAACACACCAATGTCGGACCACTTTTGGAAGTTGCGATGTCGAAAAAGTGCACGCCGTTGTGGCGCGAAGCACATTTGGAAGTCAAAATGTTAAAAACACTAGGGGTTCGGAGCACTTTTGGAGGCTCAGATGTCGAAAAAGTGTCGAAAAAGTGCACGCCGTTGTGGCGCGAAGCACATTTCGAAGTCAAAAGTGTAAAAAACTGAGGGTTTTGAGCCTTTTTGACGTGAAGATGTCGAAAAAGTAGACATTGATTAACTTAACTAACTTGACTAACTTAACTAACTTCACTAACTTAACTACCCTAACTTCGACGACAACAGCAACAGCAACAACAACAACAACAACAACAACAACAACAACACCAACCACAACAACAACAACAACAACAACTACTACTACTACTACAACTACAACTACAACTACAACTACAACTACAACTACAACTACAACAACTACACAACAACTACAACTACAACTAGAACTACAACTACAACAGCTACAACAACAACAACAGCAACAACAACAACAACAACAGCAACAGCAACAGCAACAACAATAACAATAACAACAACAACAACAACTACAACTACAACTACAACTACAACTACACAACAACTACAACTAGAACTACAACTACAACAACTACAGCTACAACAACAACAACAACAGCAACAACAACAACTACTACTACTACTACTACAACTACAACTACAACTACAACAACAGCAACAACTACAACTACAACAACTACAACAACTACAACAACAACAACTACTACTACTACTACTACTACACTACACAACAACTACAACCACACAACAACTACAACTACAACAACTACAACTACAAAACAACTACAGCTACAACCATATGACTGCAACTACACTACACTAATTACATTACACCACAACTACAACTCCACTACGCTACAACTACAGTTGCAGTACATCACACTACATCCAGCAGTTGTGGGTGAGGTGACCACTGCAACCATTGCAACCATTCCAGCAAACACAAGTCCAACCACCTTTCGGTCAATCAGTGGATTCGCTCTGCCATCCGTGATTCACAACAACCAACGTCTCCTATAGGTTTCCTATTCTGAAACTTCCGCCACCGCCTTGTGCGGTACTACTGGTAATCAAAGTAATCAAAGTACAATATATAGCTTAACCATGCTGAATCCCAGTTTCTGGAGCTTCTTGTTCTTCAAAAATTACATCAATATCAGCGAATCCTTCCAGGTATGGCGAGGCAGAATGGTTGGATCCCCTGGAGCGGTGCTTACGATGAAGGTTACACCAAGGCGCCACGAGACCCGGGACTTGTGGATGAATTTGATGTCATGGATTTGATATATGATATATATAATTATATAATCATCATGAATTTGATTGAATACCACATATACTTAAAATCCATGATCAAATATGTGGAATATCAAATATACCAGAAACAAACCCGTCCCCCTGATATTAAACCCTCCAAAACGGTCCCAAATAAGTG
>CAMXCT020002821.1:0-85425 GCA_947184155.2 Cladocopium goreaui
TGGTGAAAAGTCACCCATTTTTCCATACCTTGCTCAGCTCAGCAGTAGCCCTGGCTGGCACCATAGGGATGGAGTAGTGATCAATGTGGCCAAACAGGCCAAGTCTTTTAGGACACCGACTGCACGTTTTGACCCCAAGGAGTTTTGCCTAAGAACAACCTATGGCCGATTTGACAGCGCTGACGGCCGATCTGAATGGCGAATCCTTGGTGAAGCAGAGAAGTATGGGGAAGCACAGAACCCTCATGCCCTGCTTGGTAGGACTGCAGCAGTGTTAGTATCAGTGTTCAGGAGTTCTCTTCCCACAAAAGAAGAAGACCAACTGAAGTTGCATCGGCATGGCAAGGAACTCATGACCTGAACATTGATTGCATGTTGTGACCGCTGGCATTTGGCCGACAACCATAGGCCTTACGCCATACTGTGCTACGCTATCGCACCGGAAAATGGCCGTTGCTTGAACCGACTGCATTCGGTTTCTTCAATACTATATATATATATACACATTATGAACCAACCATCCATTTTGGGGTACCCCTCATCTTAGGAACCCACCATATTTTGACCCTTGAACTTTAAAAACCACCGGACCTTGGGACCATTTGGATCGGCAAACCAAAATGCCACTTAAGGCACAACTATGCGCACATCTTCGACTTGCTGACTTCCTTGAGACGAGCCGGTGATCACCCCTACCTCATTGTCTATGGAGGTGGACAGGCCACCCACCGCCTGCCGCAAGGCAAGACCTTGTTGGCCGAGAATGCCGGGAACGTGTGCGGACTCTGCCAGGACGGAAGGGGTTGTGATGGTTTATGCATCATGTCGGTTGATGCAAGTCCAATCTGCAATTGGATTCATGTTTTATTTATATATGTTAAATTGGTTCAGGCACCTTCCTCTATAATTGCCCCTCTGTGTTTCGGCTGACGTGTACCGTTCTGGTTGACGTTGTCGGTGACGTTGTAAACCCCAATTTTTTTTTTCTTACGTAAATTTTGACGTTGTAAACGCCGATTTTTTTTTCTTACGTAAATTTTGACGTTGTAAACGCCGATTTTTTTTGTCTTACGTAAATTTTGACGTTGTAAACGCCGATTTTTTTTGTCTTACGTAAATTTTGACGTTGTAAACGCCGATTTTTTTGTTTTACGTAAATTTTGACGTTGTAAACGCCATTTTTTTCCTAACGTACATTTTGACGCTGTACAAAAGCCAAATTCTTTTTTCTTACATAAATTTGGATCTTGTAAACGCCACTTTTAGTCTTGTTCATGTCATGATTGATGTTATCAACCCCAAACTTTTCTTGCTTCAAGTCATGACTGACATTGTGAGTTGTATTTTTTGTTTCCTGTGATTTTTGCGTCATGATTCATGATTTACTATGCGCGCCCATTTTTGTTCATGTCGTTATTGCAATGATTTTTTTGATGTTGAGATGGGTCAATTCTCTTTTGTATTGTCACACTCCTGATTTCACAGTTTGGGTTTTGGTTTGTTTTTTGAAACTCAGCTGGCATTGAATCTGGTGGGTGTGTTTAACTTGTTTTTGTCCCTTCATTGGCCCTTCATTGGTTGGTTTTGCCGTTGTCGTCGTCGTCGTCGTCGTCGTCCTCGTGGTTGTTGTTGTTGTTGTTGTTCTTGTTGCTCTTCTTCTTCTTCTTCTTATTCTTCTTTTTCTTCGTTTTTCCAGTTCTTGTTCTCGTTGTTCCGTTCTTGGTGATAACCGTGCTTGTGGCTGTGGTTCTTCCATTGTGTAAAGGTCACTGTCACACATTGGTACATGGTTGCGTTGTCACATAGTCACTTCCTGCGTGTGAGTGTTGCATAATACATAATGCTGAATAAATGATGAACTAAATTGTTTCCTTAAACCTGGTAGATCCTGGTAGGCTGTGGCAAGTAAAATTGGTAGGTAACGGCAGGTAACAAGACAAGACTCACCTGCGAGAAAGGCAGGTCCGATCAATAAAGCAAAGATATAACAGGATGTATGCATGCATGCATGTCTATGTCTGTATGTATGTATGTGGGTTGTATGCGTTTTGAAACCAGGCAAAATTCGAGGCTCACGCCGCCAGCCTCATGGAGCTACCCCTCCACGGAGAAGAGGCGATGGACGGCCCCCCCCCTTCCCTCCCCACCCTACTTGCTGACGCGCGCTGGGAAGACCCCCCTGTCCCGAGCCGGCTGCCGCCTTAACCCACGAACACTGACGCGCAGCAAAAAGGAGTTTGGGGGGAAACAAAAAAAACTTATGGGCAAATGTGTGGTGACACACAGGCAAATTATAGAGGCCAACGCCTAACATGGGCACAGTCCCGAACTATCCCGAACTATCCCGAACTATCCCGAACTATATGAAATACATCCGAACGGTTCAGAACGGTTCAGGTGTCACTTCGTTTTCCTCATCCTTGCCCCCAGGATGGATCCCAGAGGACCACTGACCGCTCACGTGACAAGATTGCCTGCCTTAGACGGGTTTGGGTGTGACATATACTTTTCAGAAGATTGTGAAATTTAGCCTAAGTTTCTTCCAGCCCCGTTCTTTGGGAAAACATTCTGCCACGACTTGTGTCACAGCCTAAGTTACTTTCAGACATGCTTTTCTTCACCGAAGTTTTACTTGAAGTACCTTGACTTATGGCAATTTACAACTCACAACTTGCAACTGACATCACTTGTCTTACAACTCTTCTTCCTCTTATAATTTGTAATTAACTAATTAACTTAAAACCTCATAGCTTAAAACCTTTACTTGTTTACAAGTCATGCATCTTCAACTTGTTATGTTGTAAAAATTGCCCACTTTTAAGCTTAGAATCTAAGGCAAAAACCTGATACGCCTGAACCGTTCTGAACCGTTCGGATGTATCGGAGGCCTGAGTTCGGATTAGTTCGGAATAGTTCGGGATAGTTCAGAGACGCCTGAACCGTTCTGAACCGTTCGGATGTATCAGAAACTGATACGCCTGAACCGTTCTGAACCGTTCGGATGTACCAGAAATTTACAATGTTTTTAATTTTTTTTCTATATTTTTTGAACTTAACGTGAACTTAGTTTTTAAACATGTAATTTTATCATCATTGACATGGATCACTGGATAACTTATTGATAACTTAATAACCTTTCAACTGGTGGGCTGACAAAAACACATACTTTAACCTACCTTATCACTTATCAGAATACTGAATCAAAACTTCATAATCATAATAAATCAAAAATGCCAAATTTACAGCATAAAAAATTACGCCGGGAAAAAACGCCAAATTTACAACAAAATTTACGTTAGGAAAAAAAACACCAAATTTACAAAATCAAAATTTACATCAGAAAAACATATGCCAAATTTACAACATCAATATTTACATGAGAAAAACAACGCCAAATTTGCAACACCAAAATTTACGTGAGCAAAAAAAACGCCAAATTTACAACATCAAAATTTACGTGAGAAAAAAAAAACGCCAAATTTACAACATCAAAATTTACGTGAGAAAAAAAAAACGCCAAATTTACAACATCAAAATTTACGTGAGAAAAAAAAACACCAAATTTACAACATCAAAATTTACGTGAGAAAAAAAAACACCAAATTTACAACATCAAAATTTACGTGAGAAAAAAACACCAAATTTACAACATCAAAATTTACGTGAGAAAAAAAAACGCCAAATTTACAACATCAAAATTTACGTGAGAAAAAAAACGCCAAATTTACAACATCAAAATTTACGTGAGAAAAAAACCGCCAAATTTACAACATCAAATTTTACGTGAGAAAAAAAAACGCCAAATTTACAACATCAAAATTTACGTGAGAAAAAAAAACGCCAAATTTAAAACATCAAAATTTACGTGGAAAAAAAAACGAGAAATTCACAACATCACTTACAACATCGAGGACAACATTGGACGTGTGCCAAAACATTGATAGAGGCAGGTGCCTGAACCAAATGTTAAAGTTATATAATATATTTTGTTAATGTTGTCGATATTTGAGATATATTATTATTATTATTACTATTATTATTATTATATCATTATTATATTATTATATTATTATATTATTATATTATTATATTATAATATTATTATTATCATTGTTATTATTATTACTATTACTATTATTATTATAATATATATATATACATATATATATTTCTATATCAAAATTACAACTACAGCGAGGACAGTTACGTAATAAGAATATACCTTTCAAGGCTACAGCTGCATCCCAGGATGATGTCAACGAAGGTGGTGAGGAAGTCAAGCGTCAGGCAGGGCCATGATGTCCCCATGATTCTCCCAGAAACTATATCACCATCCTCATCCGGATATCCATTAATATATATATATATATATATGTGCTATATGAATTATTGATATTAGTCTATATTTGCTTATATTTATTTATATCCTAGCCATTCCAATCCGCCATTGATCCAACTTGAACCCAGTCAAACTCCAAGTTCTGACAAGGCCAAATGTGGACATGTGGCTCGGCAACTTAAGTGTTGCGCTTCGTTTTGTCCGTGGATCCAGCAAAAGTTGTGGGTTAAATGTTTCTGGATTAAAAATTGGTGGTTAAATGTTGGTTAATGTTGGTCAAATGTTGATTCAATATGTTAAATGTTGCTTAAATGTTCATTGTTAAACAGTTGATTGTGATTTACCCCATGAGAACACTCGTATATTGCGCTTTTATTTTTGGATAACCGCATAATCCCATGTATTTTTTTGTGCTGCTTTGCACATCTTCGCAGGAGGCTTTTACATTGACCCAGACACATCCAGGTTCTCCTGGTGGCCGATAAATCCCGATAAGGTGTTCCATGATGAATGCATCCGTGCCTACATCGCTGATGCGCCGACCTTGAAGTCTGGTGGCGCTGCCAGGCTGCAACACGAATGTGCAATCTGAATCAATCTTCCGCTCAGGAGGCACGAACAAACATGTCACATCATGGAAGAACGTGGTGTATTTTCATGGAAAGTCTAAGTGTTGTGACCGAGAACTTCGTTGACATTTTGACCTCCATGGTATTTGGGATCAGCGCTACCAAGGTTGGCTGTCCAGTTTGCTTCACCAAGCTGCACATTGACTTGGAGGCGCAACTGCAGTGAAGTTGCCCAACAGCCTAAGACATAGCAAGACCAGATAGGTTTTTTTAAAGGTTTTTTTCAGGTTTCAAACTTGGGTTCATTTCAAGAATTTTCAAGACTTACTGATTTTAATTAATTTCAATTACCCTCTGGTTATTTAACATAGCCATGGAAAATCACCATTTTTAATAGGTAAACCCAGGTAAGCCATCTATAAATGGGCAATTTTCCATGGCTATGTTAAATAACCAGATGGTAATGTCAAGTAATTTCACTGCTAACTTTTTCTCCGGCATGGCTCTGTCTGCAGGATGGCGATGAGAACAGTGGTGATGAGAAGGACGGGATGGAATCCCCAACCGATGTACCCCTTGGGATGGTACAAAATGGAGCACTGGCCCCCCATATCTACCCTCTGGTAAACTAACATAGCTATGGAAAATCACCATTTTTAATGGGAAAATCCACTATAAATCATCATTTTCAATAGCTATGTTAAATTACCAGAGGGTAAGGGGAAACGAATGATGAGGTTCCACATCTTGAGTCGTTACCTCGGTATGAATTGACACGGCTGGAGATGACACTGTGTCCATTGGAAAATGGCGAATGTGCTGTGGGGCTTCTTGATTGCCAGTATCCTAAGAAAAGGTTTTTTGTTGAGTCTCACAGAAGCAGATAAACCCAAACCACACATAGATAAACCACGATTCGACCAGATGAACCACAGCTCCGAGTTTCTCAGATAGATCTACTTTGCAGTCGACTGCCATGATAGACAGTTAATCTCACCCTTGTTTCACGCAGGAGACGCCCAAGCGAAAAAGCCAAAAAGCTCCTGCTGCTTCGACCCCAGCGAAGACTGCCAGGCGTGGATGAAATCTGCTGGGATTTCTGTGGATGGGATGGATGGGATGGATGGGATGGATGGGATGGATGGGATGGATGGGATGATGATTCGGTGTCTGATGTGTCATGATGTGTCAGGACAAGTGCAAAGGCTGCTCCAAAGGCACAAGCTGCGGGGATTTGTACGTTGCGGGTCGCAGCTTGCAACTGACCCCAAGACTCGTTTAGGTGTCTTTCGTGCAATGATACGTAATGTGACATTTTGGTGACACTTCCGGTTGTTTGCGACATTTAGTGTCCAGGAAAATCCCTGATGAACAGCTCTCAGACTTGAGAGATGCCAGCTCACTGCTGGTCACCGCTGGAGGCCAAAGCAAAGAGTGAAGCCAAGCCCGCTATGTTGGCATTGCCAGTTTGGTACCAAGAAATGGGCTGATTGCTGCTGCAGCGATTTGTGGATTTTGGCTAATGAAGTCGGAACACTGGCCGAAAAGGCTGAAGAATGGATGCTTGGTGGGGGTTCTACAATTCACGTGGATTGATAATTGTTAAGTCAAATCATGTCCAATCCCCATGTGCAGACCAGTATCAGATACACTGAAAATAGGGTATACTGATTCACTGAAAAGTTTGGGGGGTGAGACCCAAATGGGGTGAGAAAAACCCCTTTAAAAATATGAGAAAACATGGGAAATTAGGGAAAATAATGGAAGATAATGAAAAAATATGACAACATGACAAGGGACATAAAAACATGACAATTTGAGAATTTGACAGTTTGCGAGAACTGTGGCTCAAACTTCTCAGTCAGTGCGCTTGGATGGTATCCAGCACGAGTTTGCAATGTCAAGGGCTCAGGTTCGTACAAAGCCTGTGGGCAGATCCATCACATGTGATTCTCAAAGGAGAATCAGGACAGCAGTGGTCTCCTGTTTCTTGTAGGTCAAAACATCTTCAAATGAACGAGCTTGAAATGGCATGGTCTCACAGAGGGCAAGGTAGGGCAGGGTCTCGCCCATCAAACATCTTCAAATATCTTCAAATGAATTAGAACAGATGGCAGGGTCTCACACATCAAGGAAGGCAGGGTCTCACAGAAAGGCAGGACTTCACAGAAGACAGGGTTTCGCCCATTAAACAAAGGCAGGGTCTCACAGAAGGCAGCACAGAAGGAAGGCCCCTCGCAGAAGGCAAAGCGTCACAGAAGCCAGGATCTCACAGAAGGCAAGGTCTCACAGAGGGCAAGGTCTCACAGAAAGCAAGGCGTGTCACTCATAGCAGGGACTCACACAAGGCATGGTTTCACATCTGAAACAAAGGCCTGGTTTCACAGAACACAAGGTGTCACATGTTGAACTGAGGCCTAACTCTCACAGAAGGAAGGGCCTCGCAGAAGGCAGGGCCTCACAGAATGCAAGGTCTCACAGAAAGCAAAGTCTCACAGAGGGTCCAACATTATGAACAAAGGCAGGGTCTCAGAGAAGGAAGGGTCTCACAGAAGGCAAAGCCTCACAGAAGCCAGGGTCCCACAGAAGGCAAGACTTCACAGAGGGTCTCACAGAAAGGCAGGGCTTCACAGAAGACAGGGTCCCGCCCACTAAACAAAGGCAGGGTCTCACAGAAGGCAGGGGGGTGCCAAGCCTAGTTTGGCTACAGGCATGCGTATCACATATGACGCAATGCAGGGTCTCACACAATAGACAGGGAAATAAAGGACCTCGCACCTGAAGGTGTTTTCACCCGTGAAATCACACGCTCCCGAACTGTTGCTCTCCTCTACTGCTCCCACACGCGAGCTGCTCTTGCTCACTTTCTGGTTGGCGGCAGAATGACAGGACCGGCCCTGGACACTTTTCCATAACTGAAGCTTAGGATTTTATATTTGGTCTTCGATAGGAGCAAAGCCCTGCCTTTCTGTGAGACCCTCTGTGAGATCTTGCCTTCTGTGAGACCATGGCTTCTCTGAGGCCTTGCCTTCTGTGGGACCCTGGCTTCTGTGAGGCTTTGCCTTCTGTGAGGCCCTTCCTTCTGTGAGACCCTGACTTAATTTATTTTATGATATCCTGCCTTCTGTGAGACCCTGCCTTTGTTTAATGGGCGAGACCCTGTCTTCTGTGAGGCCCTGCCTTTGGGCGAGACCCAGCCTTCCTTGATGTATGAGACCCTGTCATCTGTTCTAATTTATATCGAAAACTGTGCTACATATTTATAGATTATATTTCACAGAAAACAGAGACCATTAAACAATGGCAGGGTCTCACAGAAGGCAGGGGATATCAAGCCTAGTTTGGCTACAGGCATGCGTATCACATATAACGCAATGCAGGGTCTCACACAATAAACAGGGAAATAAAGGACCTCGCACCTGAAGGTATTTTCACCCGTGAAATCACACGCTCCCGAACTGTTGCTCTCCTCTACTGCTCCCACACGCGAACTGCTCTTGCTTACTTTCTGGTTGGCGGCAGAATGACAGGACCGGCCCTGGACATTCTTCCAAAACTGAAATTTTAGGGTTTTATATTTGGCCAATGATAGGAGCAAGATACAATCTATAGATATGTAGCTTTCGATATAAATTAGAACAGAAGTCCGGGTTTCATATATCAAGGAAGGCAGGGTTTCACAGAAAGGCAGGGCTTCACAGGAGACAGGGTCTCGCCCATTAAACAAAGGCAGGGTCTCACGGACGACAGGGTATCATAAAATAAACTAAGTCAGGGTCTCACAAAAGGAAGGGCCTCACAGAAGGCAAAGCCTCACAGAAGCCAGGGTCTCACAGAAGGCAAGGCCTCACAGAAGCCAGGGTCTCACGGAAGGCCAGGTTTAGCAGAGGGCAAAACTTTAGAGAAAACAAGGTGTATCACTCATAGCAGGGACTCACACAATAGACAGGGGGAACAATGGATTCCGCACCTGAAGGTGTTTTTACCCGTGAAATCACACGCTCCCGAACTGTTGCTCTCCCCTACTGCTCCCACACGCGAACTGCTCTTGCTCACTTTCTGGTTGGCGGCAGAATGACAGGACCGGCCCTGGACATTCTTCCATAACTGAAGTTTAGGATTTTATATTTGGTCTATACTAGGAGCAAGGTACAATCTATAGACATGTAGCACATTTTTCGATGTAAATTGAACAGACGGCAGGGTCTCACAGAAAGGCAGGGCCCCACAGAAGACAGGGTCTCGCCCATTAAACAAAGGCAGGGTCTCACAAACGGCAGGGTATCATAAAATAAACCAAGTCAGGGTCTCACAGAAGGCAAAGCCTCACAGAAGCCAGGGCCTCACAGAGGGCAAGGCCTCACAGAAGCCATGGTCTCACAGAAGGCAAAGTCTCACAGAGGGCAAAACTTCACAGAAAGCAAGGTGTGTCACTCACAGCAAGGACTCGCACAAGGCATGGTTTCACACCTGAAACAAAGGCATGGTTTTACAGAACACAAGGTGTCACATGTTGAACTGAGGTCTAACTCTCACAGAAGGCCGGGCCTCACAGAAGGCAAAGCCTCACAGAATGCAAGGTCTCACAGAAAGCAAGGTCTCACAGAGGGTCTAACATTATGAACAAAGGCAAGGTCTCAGAGAAGGCACAGGAGGGAAGGCCTCACAGAAACGCAGGCTCTCACAGACTGCAGGGCCTGACTGAAGGCAAGGCCCAACATGTGAAAGAAGGCTGGGTCTCATAGAAGGCAGGGTCGCGCATAGGACAAAAGGCAAAACTTCACATGTGAGAGAAAGCAAATCTTACATGTGACAACAGGTAGGGTCTCACATATGGCAGAAGAGGGTCCCGCAAATGACAGAGGGCAAGGTCTCACACGCGAAAGAAGGAGGGTCTCGCACATGACACATTGCAAGGTCTCACAGATCTAACAGGGTCTCGCTTATGACAGAAGGCAGGGTCTCACACACGAAAGAAGGAAGGGTCTCACAGATGACAGATTGCAAGTCTCACAGATCTAACAGGATCTCGCAGGACAGAAGCCTAGTAGGTAGGGTCTTTCAGAAGGCAGCGTCTCACAGCAGCTGGAAGGGTCGGAATAGGGCAGATTTCCGACAAACGTTCGACAACATTAACGGCGAGGAAAACGCAATTAACGGGGCGAGCAGGACCACCACCCCCTCCTGTCCACCCCCACCCCCTTCCACCCGCTTCCACGCCCCCTTAACACCCTCCCCAACCCCTTCCCTTCTCCCTTAATCCCTCCCACCCCTTCCTCCGACAAACGTTCGACATCATTAACGGGGCGAGGAAAACGCAATTAACGGGGCGAGCAGGACCACCCCCCCTCCTGTCCACCCCCACCCCCTTCCACCTCCTTCCACACCCCCTTAACACCCTCCCCAACCCCTTCCATTCTCCCTTAATCCCTCCCACCCCCTCCTCCGACAAACGTTCGACAACATTAACGGGGCGAGGAAAACGCAATTAACGGGGCGAGCAAGACTTCCCTCCCTCAGCACACCCCCTCCTGTCCACCCCCGCCCCCCCACCCCCCTCCACACCCCCTTAACACTTTGCCCAACCCCTTCCATTCTCCTTAACCCCTCCCCTTCCCACCCCCACCACCTCCACCACCACCAACCCCCCCACCCACCTCCCCACACACCCCATAATCCTTCCCAAACCCCTCCCATTAGATGTTTTCCAGGGTTGCCAGGAAAAACATGGAAGGCACATGATTATTTGGTAAAAACAAGAGAAAAACATAAGAATCACGGAAAAAAAACATTTTGCTTTCCTATGCTTCCTTTGCAAATAAGATGCTTTCTTTCAGATGTGGGACCCTGCCTCCTGTGAGACCCTGCCTTCCCCTCCGTGAGACCTTGCCATCTGTGAAACCATGCTGCACCCAGACTTCTGCAAGATGCTTTTTTTGGCGAGAAATTGCTATGACGCCCTGCCTTCTCTGATGCCTTCCCTTCTGGCCTGTTTACGACCTTTATTTGAATTTGCTTGCCCAGTGAGTGAGGCCTTGTCATGCGAGACCCTGTTAGATCTGTGAGACCCTGCAATCTGTCATGTGCGAGACCCCTCCTTCTTTCGTGTGTGACACCCTGCCTTCTGTCATATGCGAGACCCTCTTCTGCCATATGTGAGACCCTACCTTTTGTCACATGTCCGACCTTGCTTTCTCTCACATGTGAAGTTTTGCCTTTTGTCCTATGCGCGACCCTGCCTTCTATGAGACCCAGCCTTCTTTCACATGTTGGGCCTTGCCTTCAGTCAGGCCCTGCAGTCTGTGAGAGCCTGCGTTTCTGTGAGGCCTTCCCTCCTGTGCCTTCTGTGAGACCTTGCCTTTGTTCATAATGTTAGACCCTCTGTGAGACCTTGCATTCTGTGAGACCTTGCATTCTGTGAGGCCCTGCCTTCTGTGAGGACCTGCCTCTGTGAGAGCTATAGGCCTTCATCCAACATGTGAGACCTTGCGTCTGTGTGACTATGCCTTTGTTTCAGATGTAAAAACGTGCCTTATGTGAGTCCCTGCTATGAGTGACACACCTTGCTTTCTGTGAGGCTTTGCCCTCTGTGAGACTTCGCCTTCCGTGAGACCTTGGCTTCTGTGAGGCCTTGCCTTCTGTGAGACTCTGCCTTTGTTTAATGGTCTCTGTCTTCTGTGAAGCCCTGCCTTTCTGTGAGACCCTCTGTGAGATCTTGCCCTTCTGCGAGGCCCTGGCTTCTGGGAGGCATTGCTTTCTGTGAGACTCTGGCTTCTGTGAAGCTTTGCCTTCTGTGAGACCCTTCCTTCTCTGAGACCTTGCTTTCTGTGAGACCTTGCATTCTGTGAGGCCCTGCCTTCTGTGAGGCCCTGCCTTCTGTGAGGCCCGGCCTTCTGTGAGAGTTAAGCCTCAATTCAACATGTGACACCTTATGTTCTGTGAAACCATGCCTTTGTTTCAGATGTGAAACCATGCCTTGTGTGAGTCCCTGCTATGAGTGACACACCTTGCTTTCTGTGAGACCTTGCCCTCTAAGACTTGCCTTCTGTGAGACTCTGGCTTCTGTGAGGCCTTGCCTCCCTGGCTTCTGTGAGGCTTTGCCTTTTGTGAGACCCTTCCTTCTGTGAGACCTTGACTTGGCTTATAGTCTGAGACGTCCGGTAGGCAGGAGGCAGGAAATTTAGTGTTACTACTGCCTTAAAATGTGTCCGATTTGGTGTGTTTTTAGCATGTTCGTCGGGGAGGCTATTTTCGCAGGTTTTGGACAAGCAGGGGTAGTAGGCAGAAGTGTACCTCAGAAGGGTGCGAAACATATTGTGGCTTCTGCTTACTGCACCTCCTTTCCATTGAGGATATAATGAGCATATACATAGACATGTGCATATATACAAATAGATAGGTAGATAGGTAGATATAGATATATAGATAGATAGAGAGACATCGCCTCAGTTCGCGGCTCCATTTGCTGAACAGCACTGGCACTAACACTAGCACCAGCACTAGCACTGTCTATACTGTCTATCCTTAATGTATGCATGTACACTGCCTGTCCGCACGGGGACCCATACAACCCCGCAAATTAGGAGCAAATAGTAATGTAGTTCCATCATGGGGTAGAGAAGGACCAAGAAGAGGGGAAAAAGAAAGCAAACCCGCCCCCCCCACCATCTGCTTACTGCAGTATTATGTGTTTCATGACCTTGGGGTATTGGATACTAGGTGCAAGAAAAATCAAGACCGCCACTCCTACCAGTTGGCAGAGGGTGCATCTCCCACCGATACTATTCATAGCTAAGGATGGCCTGTAGGCAGGGATCCGCGCTGATGATCTAGTAATATCTAGTAAGAATTGTACCCCCACGCCCATCTAGTTGGCAAGTACACTTAAGTACCCCCGTGATAGCAAATTCTGAGGTATATGTAATTTGTTTATATACATAATGGTGGGAGCCCCGGCCCCAGTAGGCAGATTCAGCTACATACAACATACAAACAAAGGCACCCCAGTGGGCAGAAGTGTACCTCAGAATTTGCTATCATGGGGGTACTTAAGTGTACCTAATCTGCTTACTAGATCATCAGCGCGGATCCCTGCCTACCAGCTGTCCTTAACTATATTCTATGATACCCTGCTGCCTTCTGTGAGACCCTGGCGAGACCTTTCTGTGAGACCCTGCCTTCCTTGATGTGTGAGACCCTGCCATCTGTTCTTATCGAAAAATGTGCAGCATGTCTATAGATTGAATCTTGCTCCTATCGAAGACCAAATATAAAATCCTAAGCTTCAGTTATGGAAGAGTGTCCAGGGCCGGAAAGTGAGCAAGAGCAGCTCGCGTGTGGGAGCAGTAGAGGAGAGCAACAGTTCGGGAGCGTGTGATTTCACGGGTGAAAACACCTTCAGGTGCGGAATCCTTTATTTCCCTGTCTATTGTGTGAGACCCTGCATTGCGCCATATGTGATACGCATGCTTGTAGCCAAACTAGGCTTGGCACCCCCCTGCCTTCTGTGAGCCTGGCTTTGTTCAATGGGCGAGACTGTGTCTTCTGTGAAGCCTTTCTGCGAGACCTTCTGTGAGACTTGGCCTTCCGTGAGACCCTGGCTTCCGTGAGGCCTTGCCTTCTGTGAGACCCTGGCTTCTGTGAGGTGTTGCCTTCTGTGAGGCCCTTCCTTCTCTGAGACCCTGCCTTTGTTCATAATGTTGGGCCCTCTGTGAGACCTTGCTTTCTTTGAGGCCTTGCCTTCTGTGAGGCCCTGCCTTCTGTGATGCCCTGCCTTCTGTGGGAGTTAGGCCTCAGTTCGTTCAACATGTGACACCTTGTGTTCTGTGAAACCATGCCTTGTGTGAGTCCCTGCTATGAGTGACACACCTTGCTGTCTGTGAGACCATGCCCTCTGTGAGACCTTGCCTTCTGTGAGACCCTGGCTTCTGTGAGGCCTTGCCTTCTGTGAGGCCCTGGCTTCTGTGAGGCTTTGCCTTCTGTGAGACTCTTCCTTCTGTGAGAAACCCTGACTTTACTTTGTTTGTTTATGTTTTATTTTATGATGCCCTGCCTTCTGTGAGACCCTGCCTTTGTTTAGTGGGCGAGACCCTGTCTTCTGTGAAGCCCTGCCTTTATGTGAGATTCTGCCTTCCTTGATGTGTGAGACCCTGCCATCTGCTCTTATTTATTTGAAGATGTTTGATGGGCGAGACCCTGCCCTACCTTGCCCTCTGTGAGACCATGCCATTTCAAGCTCGTTCATTTGAAGATGTTTTGACCTACAAGAAACAGGAGACCACTGCTGTCCTGATTCTCCTTTGAGAATCACATGTAATGGATCTGCCCACAGGCTTTGTACGAACCTGAGCCCTTGACATTGCAAACTCGTGCTGGATACCATCCAAGCGCACTGACTGAGAAGTTTGAGCCACAGTTCTCGCAAACTGTCAAACTCTCAAATTGTCATGTTTTTATTTTCCTTGTCATGTTGTCATATTTTCTTCATTATCTTCCATGATTTTCCCTAATTTCCCATCTTTTCTCATATTTTTAAAGGTGGTTTTCTCACCCCATTTGGGTCTCACCCCCCAAACTTTTCAGTAGCTGATACTCCCCACATGGCCATCGTAATGGGGATAAGGATGATTGAGCAACGGATTTATGGTACCAGTACCCTATTTTCAGCTACCAACTGACAATAATGGTGCCATAGTTGAACATAAATATCCAATTTGGATATTAATATTAGATTATCAACTTTAATAACCATTTATGGTTTGTTCCCTATAAATTCCAACTGCGAACTTTGGCCATTGCCCAAAAGTTCGCCCAGTGACATGAGTTTCCAAGGCTCCAGACACGGAAGGCGCCAACACCAAATCTGTGGCGAAGGGAGGCTTTGGCCCAAACAGCATCATGAAGAAGGCTCGTTGGCTCGTTGTGGTTCTCGGGGACTGGACTGGGACGGAAGATGAGGATTTCGAGGTGATTTTAAAGGCACAAAAAAAGTGGTAAATGGCCCAACAAAAAGGCTCGAACTGTGGCGATTTGTCGGGCCTGAAGGCTCTGCTGAAGTGAGGCTATTCAAAGGATGGACCAGCGCGAAGCGTTTGTAGTCGTTTGTATGTGCTTTTGTGATCTCATGAATCTCATGTTATTTAGTATTTAGTCTAACTTTGTTATACAGTGGTTTAATATCATGTTATTTTCATCAGTAGTTATATCAGTTATATCCATGCGGTCGACGGAGCATCGAAACCAAATCTCAGGTGAAGGCCTCGGATTTTCAGAGCAGCACCAAGATCGAAGCGCTGTTGGATGAGATCAATCAGATGATTTCTGGGGATCCAAGTGCCAAGGCGGCGCCACAGCATGCTACAGCGGCTGGAGGATTGTTGATTTATGTTGATGGCTGCAGCTTGATATTTCTGGTAAACATACAAAAAGCTATGGAAAATCACTATTTTTAATGGGAAAATCCATTATAAATGGCAATAATATGGACCAGCAAGAAGAATTCATGGCAGGAATTGATGGCAAAGTCTGGAAATGAAAGGTTTATATGACGGTTCTGAATGATAAAGAACCCTGTCTATCTAGGTCTTGACTTTTGATATACGATTTTGGTGGTGAACTCAATCAAATTAATGCTCATCTATTTTTACGTGCGCTTTCCCCTGGCTCGCAACCATGAGAGCCAATCCCAATTGCAAGCCGCCAGGGCATTGTTTTTTCTCAGTTTGGATCTATGTTGGAGTATCTTGGCCTTCAGGATGTTGGTGATGCCGGGCTTTGCCAGTAGGACTAGTACAAGACAAAGTATGTTTTTCATTCATGAACCATTGGATAAGAGGAGTTGACCCTATCAGAAAGTTGCACAGGCCGTTTTTTTAAATGGCAGATCGACATCAATAACTACTGTCAAACCTTTTCATGAGACTCCTTCTCTTGAGCGAGAGATCAATTTGTCAATTCCCTCCTTCTCTTTGGCTGTTTCCAATTCTAGTTGAGGTTCAGGAACAAAGCACCAATATTTTATAGATATTAATAGAGGTACCACATGGATCTAAATGGAACTAACATGAATTCTTGGTTTTGCATGGTCCAGCTGAGTCCAGTTTTTACCCAGAAATCGACTACGTCGATTTTCCTGACTTCCCAGGCTGGTGGAGTTCCGCATGAAGCGTGCGGGGATTTCCTGTGTGGTCTTCCGCGGTGGGATGTCGATGCAGGATCCGGATGTTTTCCACGATGTGATGTGTGGTACTTGCAGGAAGTATGATTTCCATGGTTTTTCCATGGGAATCTGCAAGTGCTTGGAAGGGGTATTTTGGATTGAAGACGTGGAAGTAAATCAGCTTTGCATCCCAAAGTCATGGAGTCATCCATACTAGCCCCCTTTTTGGACATTTGCCATGGGCAAACATAGGAAGAGCAGCAGTAAATTCATGGCCTTTTTTTGTTTCAGGCACGTGATGATGCCTTGGCAGCTTTCAACGAGGATCCCACTCTGAAGGCAAGGGATGTTGAACTGTCGGAATTGATCAATGGATCATGGTCCCATTAGTATAGCATATGATGTACTAGTAAACTAGTATGAATAAATTTAATAATGGGACCAATTTTTCTAGTAGGTCTCACTATACTATAGCAAATTATAGTTAAGTATTTTCGGGAGTCATCATGATGGATCAAGACATCTTGAACCCGTTTCTTGGATGAATTGATGCACCTGAGGTGATCCTCATCTCTCTGAAAGCTGGTGGAGAGGGCTTGAACCTGCAGGCGCGTAAAATGCTAAAGATTTGAGGCTTGAAACGTGCCACCAGATTGGTAATATGTAGGATATGCTGCTTGATGGACATATGATATGTCTTGATCATCTGGTCTTGTATTTCTAATAGTATTCTTCGCAAGGTGTCAGGTTGGTGATGCGACAATGTCATCCCGGTGTGCTCTGAATACTTCCAAACTTAAGCACCACGACCCGGCAACGTATAAATGATGCCCATTTTGTGCTCATACGAATACAATGATCCATGAAGGTGAATCATTGTGATCCAGAACTTCATGAATTTACGTATGTTCATCGTGAATTGGCCATGCTGATTTCCGACTCGAGCATCTATGCTTTCCAGTTGAGTCGCTAAAGGAATTGGATGTCTATAGAAATCATTGAGGCCTTTCTCTGCAATCAGCTACAGGATCAGTGATTTTCCATGAACCTTAGTAAACTTAGTGCACTTAGCCAACCTTTCCTTGGTGGGTTAGACATGGTTAGACGTCAACTTTTCACAGGTGGCCAATCATGTCTTCCTCTTGGATCCTTGGTGGAATCCTGCCTGTGAGATGCAGGCAGGACGATTCCATGGTGCCGCTACGGACTCACAAAAAACATGTCTCTTTTAGGTTCTTTTAGCATTAAACTACATCTTTTTGAGGTTGATTAAATCAATGATTTGTCCCACAGGACCCCATAGGTTTTTCAAAACTAGGGTACCCTGGGTATCAATTTCCGCTTCAAGACCTACTGTGGCACCTCAAAGCGACAAAATAGGAGACCGAAAGAAAGGACACCACTATGGATGTAGTGGATGTAGATTCAGTTTCATGACACTGTAAAGAATTGCATCACTTGGAAACTAGTAGAAACTATTCAACATGATTCAACATGATTCGACATACATACATACATACATACATACATACAGACAGACAGACAGACAGACAGACAGACAGACAGACAGACATACATACATACATACATACATACATACATACATACATATATAATCATATATATATATTCCCCATGAAATTTGATATTGTTTAACCATCATTTTCACATTATAACTTATAACTGTTAGAAACTTCATAACTGGCGACAAAACTCCACTTGGCGCAGTTAAACTTTTCAGGCCATCCAACGCGCCCACCGCATTGGCCAAACTCGCCCGGTGAAGGCGCCCTTGTCCGCTGATGGCCGCTGGGGATGGCCCCATTCCAGATCACCAGATCCAGCACTGGCACCCCATGAATAAGTTGGATAAAAGTTGGATGAACATGGATGGTAAATGATGGTAATCCTTTTGCTTTTTGTGGGGGATGATGATTGGAAAGTTTATGATGAACCGGATCCAACTCTTGAAGAGCTGAATTTCTGGATGTTCTGCTTGGGAAGTTGGATACATCATGCTTCCAGGCGGTTCGCTTTATCACAGCAGACACCATCGAGGAAAAGATCATCAAGCTTCAGGCAGGGGTCAGGTGGCATGAGCAGTTCGACATCTTTCGACCAGTTCCTTGAGAGGAGAAGAAGCAGCTTGTCTTCGACGCTTCCATCGATGGCTCTAGCACATCTCTTGGAAAACTGACAGAACAGGACTGTGGCTGGTTGCAAAAACAAGAACCCGGATGAGATTGGATGACTTGTACTTGACCCGAGCCATGCCTCCTTGAATCAGTTCGAAAGAGCAGAGGTGACGCCACAGGAACAACTGGTTGCTTTCTGACAAGACTGTCCCTAGAAGTCACACACCCCAGCAGCGGTTTCGAAGACTATATATTCTTGTATGCACATCAGGTTCGACGTCTTGTTTTGCTTCCTCCTACTTGGGTGCATCTACTGTAACTAGCTGCAGACCTTTGGTTGCCAATATTTCTGAACGTGAGACAAACAATCGTCGTATCAAAAGATCATAGTAGATCCACATAGTGTCAGATATCTTTTGCATATTCGTTGGCTATCTAGGATGCAGCATTTTTTGCTCCTGATGATATTGATCCCTTCCAAATCCTCCCCGTTTGCCAGGATTTGCGCTTCCTCTTTCAGCACTAAGCAGATTTGAGAGTTGCAATCCGATTACATGGCTTGAATCGAAAAGTGGTCACCCCAGGATTGGAATCAACAAAAGCATGAAAAAACATGATCTAAAGTGACCTAAAATTGCATTTCTTTTTACAACATCCTTCAATGTCAACCAGCTCCAAGTCTCCAGTTGGTTGATATGTTTTGTGTTTGAGATCGACATAGATCGACACCCGGCAGGTCGCATGCAAAAATTAAGCGGCTTGCTCCCCCTAAGCGTGTGTGGTCCGAGACGCTTGTCGTTTAGTGGGTCAGGAAATGTAAGGATAAAACACCTGCGATTCAGGATCTAGACCTCTTCATGATATAAATTTGCCATGCATCATACATCATCATACATCATTGTTATGAAAATTACATGACTAATTTCTACATATTTCAGTTATACTGATACTAGATTACACCCGTCAGCAAAAATTGAATTTGGAGACCGGCACAAAAATGCAAGACTGTCATAGTTGCCTGTGGTACGGGTGCACTATGCTAGCAGCCCTGCGGGGCCTGCGGACCTGTCGTACGGGTCCGCCGTTTGAAGGCACATGTTCTTCAGAAAACGGCGACTTGTTTCGGGGTACCGGACACAAAATGGGGGGTTTCCGGGTTTCCGTAAAGGGTACCCCAAAATGCATGGTTTATAATAGAAAATCCTATGAACATGGATGATTTGGAGGTAACCCCCATGTATAGAACCCCCCCAAATGGGCAAATTATAGTTGTGGCACCACAGTCTTCGCAAGCTTTTTGACTCTGCTGATGGACAGAGATTATTAACGTCCAGCCTCTAAAGACCAAAGATGCGTGCTTACTGGTTTGTTCGTGGCCCTCATACGGGATCGTAGGATGCTTTAAGTTCTAGATTCTAGTTCTAGAAGTGTGAAAAGCCAAGTAATTAAACAAGAATAAGCAAGATGGTGTTAGCACAGCTAGCACTGGTTCCAAAAAAGAAAACGGTGAGGAACGGCGGATCTGTGGTACGGGTCTGCTGAGTTTTTCGTCGTAGGGAAGGCACGCGCCTCAATCCAAGGAACATTCGCCAGAAAAGCCAGCAGCTCTTGGCGTTTGATGATGGATTTACCCTCTGGTAATTTAACGTAGCTATGGAAAATCACCATTTTCAATGGGAAAATCCACTATAAATGGCCATTTTCCATAGCTACGTTAAATTACCAGAGGGTATTCAAAATAAATACTCTACTTCTGCAACACGGACTTTAAGACTTGCTGAGTTTTAGTTGTGAATCGTCGGAGTTGAGGGGAGCCAACTTTCATCAACTTCGACCCATGCCCGTTTCGCTCTGGCTTTTCTGGAATGATGAAGGACTCACGTAAGCCGCAGGCGACAGCTGGCACCAGTGAAAGTAGTCCTTCTTTACAAGCCCCCGGCACACAAGACACAAAATAAAACAGGAATCTTCATGAGTTCGCTGATGTTCTGGTATGATGTGTTTGAAGGAAATCCGGCAGCATTCATTTCGATCCGTGGCATTCGCTGGTCCAGCAATGTGCCGTCTTGGGAGAGCACAGATTCCGCAATTTGGGTGTCGCTATCGGATAGCTTAGGAAATCGCACTCTGAGATTTCCCTCTGCGTTCAGACGGAGATTGAATGTGACATAAACATCAACATTACATTTCGGATAATGATGCTGAGAATCAATCCCGGGATGATCTTGCCACATCTTGCCCCCTATTTTTTAGTGCCTACAGTACCTATTTATATTATTATAATTATTTATAATTAATATGTGGATCTTTACACATGAGGGTCTTCAATCGTATGAGACCAAAGCAACTAAGTAAATGTCATCAGATGATTGGTGAACTCCCCGAATCCAAGTATTCCTTGGATGATTTTGGATTCTCGGAGCATGCAGGCGGTCACAAGCTATCTTTTCCACGGCTTGGGTGAGATGTTGACGTTGCCGATTTTCTTGCTGGCGCTCTGCATGATGGCTACTGTCTGGCTGAAGTTTGCAGCAGCATCCACCAGTTCCATTGGTGAAGCCGGTTGAATCTGGTTGGTATGGCCATGGAAATTCTCCCTTAGGGGACAATTCACCTGGAAATTCTGAAACTCCTATGGTGGATTTTCCATTGCCAGGTTGGGATAGCTGAGGGCATAACCAGTTGGTGAAATCCACTGTTTTTAATGGCTGCGCCAGCATTGCTAAATCTTCCCATCGTCTTCCCAACGTGAAGGAACAGAACCAGTCATCAGAACGCAAAAAGAGCAACACCACCCGCCACGCAGCTGAGATTCAGCGGAGAAAATGTTCCAGTCACTGAGAGACAGATCCTGTGACTTCTATGGCTATGATATTTGGGTTTGTCGGTTGGTCTGAAACTCGGTATACGATATACATCGATATACTATGGTATACCCCCAAAGTGACCATGAAAAAAGGGGAACATGATGATCAACTATCAAATTTGAGGGTACCCAATTTTCAGATAATTTCAGATATATACTGTAAATCCATTTTGTTGGAATACTGCTGGATAGGCATGATAAAGTATGGAGCTGGTGTCGTCATCACAGACTTGAATGAGGCGCATAGACGTGAGTGTAATCCCAGCCCCTAATATTAAACACGCCCCAAATGGTCCGAAATATGTGTGAGCCCCTGCAAACCCATAGTTTCAGGGATTGTTTAAATTTTAGGGGATGGGGATTATTCCGATGACTTCAAGCATCTTCATATGGTTGAGTTCTCCATGTAGGGTAGCACGGCATGTGTCCTGGTGCATCCCGCCTGTGTGCAATACGACATGGCAGCGCTGTTGACCCGTGCCTCTGCCACCCTGCGAATGCTGAATCTGCCAGCTGAGTGGTTGCATCTGTGGCAGAAGTTGAGCTGAAATTTTGCTGGGACTACACAGCAGTTGATTGAAATCCAGTTCAGGTGCCTTTGGTAGGGCTTGTAAAGTCGCAGACGAACACGTTGTGAACAGACCGATATGCAGGAGTGATTTCAAGATATTTGGGGTCTTCAGCACATGGGCCAGTTGAATGTCGCACATTTTGTCTCCCTGTTTTGTCATGAAACATGGACTCACAGATTTCTTGGGAGCATGTCTGTGTGCCATTTCCTCTTGCTCTCAGGTTCTCAGGGTCAGCTTCACTAAGTTCAAGATCAAGGGTGGCTTTAGAATCTTTGGACTAGGCATGTATTTCTTGTCCCAGGGATGACTATGGGATCGAAACCAATCCTTTTCCCATTTTTCCCTGCAATCTCTTGATATGTTTGCTGGAGGGCCACCTAGAACTGCTGCTAGTCACGGCTGGTGAATGAAGCCTCGCCCTCCGACATTGCAGCCTGCGGGGGCCTGGGCCAAGGCCCAAGGAAACACCGATAGAGGTTGTGATGGCAGGTTGAGCCGCAACGTGCCACGGAAAAAATCATGGAGGTTTCCCAAAATGCGGGTACCCACGAATCATCCATCTTAATAGTGTTTTCCATTATAAATCATCCATTTTTGGGTACCCCCATTTTAGGAACTGCCCAAATGGTTTGGGGTGGGATGGAGTTTGGATTTGAGATTTTCAAGGTCCGTTATGGTCCTTCATTGGATGATGATGGACACTGTTTGCTGAGTGAAGTTGTAAGATCTACCGGCCGGAAGCGATGCTGCTGCTGAAGACGAGGATGCTGCTGCTTCATCATCATCATCATCATCATCATCAATGACTCGAGCATTCTAGATAGACAATACATGTTCAATAATAAAAGGGCTAACGCCCGGGTGCCGCCGACCCCCTGTTAAAGGGCAAGTTTTGGATTTTGTTTTGCTGCATGCAGCCGTCGGGTTCAACGCAATCCGACCATCGTTGAGGCTGAGTGAGCAGCTTCAATGCCGCCATCAGTGACGAATAAATACATACATGACCGGGCAGCTTGGAAGGCTGGAGAAGGTGGGGGCAAGGAGGCCCTAGTAGAACCAAAAGTGCCAAACGGCAGCTTCCAAACCTTTAATAAAGACATGACATGACTGGGCAGCTTAGAGTAGAACCTAGCAGCTAGACGGTGGGGCAACGAAGAACCTAGCAGCTTGGAGGCTTGAGAAGGCGGGGAAATGATACACTAGTACAACCTAGCAGCTTGGAAGGCTTGAGAAGGCGGGAAAAGGACACGCTGGTGGGGCAGCGGGTGGCCCTAGTAGAACCAAAAGTGCCCAACCGCAGTTTCGAAACCCTTCATAGACATGACCAGGCAGCCTGGACTAGAACCTAGCAGCTTGGAAGGCTTGAGCACGTGGACTTGGGAGGCTTCAGAAGGTGGGGCACTGAAGAACCTAGCAGCTTGGACCCTAGGCCAAAGCTGGGCAGGGGTCGGCGGATTACATGTCATGGCTGGGAGCAAACCGCACCACGTGACCAACCAGAAGTGTCCCAAGGATATGCCAAGATGGCTGTGGCATCTCCGATCTCCGCTGCTTTTTGGCGCAAGAGAAGGGTTGCTTTCTGAAGGGCAGTGGGGTGATGTCACGAGCGACAGGAGGTGATCCTAGAAGGAAGCAGCAACCTCAATGTATTTCAAATGTTTGCCCATCTTCACCGCCCCAATTCCCCAGAGTGTGGTGGTCAAGGAAAGCAAAGCTCCCAACCTACACATTGCCACATTGCATTTGCGAAAGTAGTCATGTCAGTTAGAGTCTGAACAAACAAAACATTGATACAGACGATTGAGACCTCTGCACATGCCGCGGTGTCATCTCATGTTCAGATTGCAAGCGTTAATTTTCACAACAACAGCATACAACATCATACAACATCATACAACTACCATCTCAAGAATTGGGAACACACGCTTGAACACCAATGACTGCTCGGAAGGAAGCACGACCATTTGGTCTACACTGATTATTCTGCTCCCCTATGAACTATACTAAGATTGACAAAGCTTAGCTGAACTGCTTGCACTTTCTAAACAATAGCAGTGGGCCAATGGCTGGTGTGCATGTTCCGGTGCATCCGGCATGTGTCTTTCTTCTGAGAGACCTTCTCTCGGGTTTGGCGCCTTACGTTTATTCACTTAGTCAAGCAGGTCGCTGGATACGGTAGCCTGACATAGTCATAGATGTCATAGTATGTCACAAGTTGAATAAATTGGAGCACTTAGCATAGCACTTCCCCAAAGATTGCAACAACATAGATTAGATATCATCAGATCAGTATTATAGTACCCATAGATATAACATGATATGTCTTGATATAATTTGATATAGCTTGTATATAATATCGTGTATATAATATCGTGTATATATATATAAATTATATATATATATATGAGTAACCGACAAAATTAGCAGAAGACTCAAGTAGTGGAGAGTGGACATGGGATGTTGAAATTTGTGCGAAAACATTCACAACCGATAGGGGGCCACCCACTTTGGCCATGTCCATTGCGGGTAGTAGGTAATTTTGTCCGCCACTCATTAAATTTGTTCCGAACCACAGCCACCACACGCAACGAACTCGCGGCCAGGTGGGTCATCCTCCAGTGGTCTTTTGCACACCCGGAAACAGGTCGCGGAACGAAATTTGACGACCACGACGGGCAGTGAGACATTCTACTGATTACTATGGTTTTACATAGCATTATCAATTTATATAATATGTCATAAATATACTTGTGATTATATTTTGTATATATTATAATATGTTGTTGTTTAGTATTGTCCAATAATGATCATGTCTCTCTTGTATCTCCATGATATCTATCCTTCCCTCATCATGCTCAATTTTGTTCCATGTTTTTCCTTGTTGAACAGACATTTCAACATACATGATAGAGGCATTGCCTGTGGCATAACATTATGTGATTGTGTGCATCAAATCTATAGAAATTAACAACTGTCCAGACATGTGCCGAGAGGATGGATAAATTAAAAAATCATTGTTTAATCGTTTTTCTCGATGCTGTATCATATTTTAGCAAAACGTGTAGCATATATTGAATATAGTGTTACATGAGATTATTTAACATCATATTGTATCATACAGTATCATCTTATCGTCATGGGGAAACCAGTTGGCCAAGTCGGTTCGGCCAAGTTGCAGGGATTTGTGTGAGAAGATCGTGGCCCATCTGAGCTGGAGCATTGGTAAGGCTTGGAAGTTGACGATTTTTCCCTTACGAATTCTGCGTTTTTCATATTGACCCAACACAATGACCATAACTGACCGACTGACCCTAATATTTTTTTTCAAACAGATATAATTATATTAATGATTATTAATGCCGATGCAGCCATGTATATCCCAGCTCATTCCCATGGTATTTTGGGTTTCTTCACTTTGAGGCCCAGGCCCTTACCACTGCAATGGATACTGTTTGCCAGGCCAGATTCCGTACCTTTGCGAACGGTGAGATCTCGGTGAAGTTGGAGCAGTCCGTGTCGAACTACGATGTCTTCGTGGCACGGAGACCTGGGAAGATCTGGCCGCAGCTTGCGATGGTCAAGGTATGATTTCAGAATTGAGGGCCTGGAAACTGTGTCCTAGTGTCTCGTTTGTAAAGTGTGTTCAGACTACGGCTTTGATCCACCAGTGCAACTGCTTGAAACAACCGGCGAGTAACCTGCCATGATAATCCACCAGGACGTCTTGATGACCTTTCCATCACGTTGCGATGTTGCGCGGGGGTTACTTTCGAGGTTTGTGCTCGGGATGATTTTGAGTGCGAGATCAACTTCATGCTCATGCAGGCCATGTCCAACCCAGGGTTCCAAGGTTGGGTTCAAGGTTGAGGGATTATGTCTTCCTTTTGGAAGTATCATAAATTGGGGTTGAATTCCATTGTATCCCGTTACGGTCCCGTTAAAAACTTATAAAAACCCAAGTATTCCCACTAAAATCCAATTAAAAATTCCCATTAAAGTTTCAATCTATCCCCATTCATATTTTCTTGGTTACTGTACATGTAGCATTTTGGGACCAACAACTCCCGCATTTCATTGCCAGCGCCACGCCAGCTGCTGATCATGCTAGATGCCTTGAAATCGGAGTCCCCGCATCGCATTACCGTGGTGACTTCGGTTCAATTCTGGGAGGAAGGGGATGTCAATGGGATTTGAATGGGATGGATGGAAGATTTTGGTGGGATTTTCGTGTGATTTTATGTGGGATTTTAACTGATTCAACCAACTAGTAACAGAATGTGCTGGAATCAGCGAAGTGGTTAGTGGATTCTAGGCGTTTTAACTGGGATGGGGACACACCCCAGCGCCAATCCCTTCGCATTGGAGCTGCAGGTTTTGCCATGCGTGGAGTATTCGCGGCAGGAGAAATCGGATTTTCATCGCTGTGAAGTTTAGAAACACTTCGATGTGCACTGGGATGCACTGGTAAGTGCAGCCTTCAGAAGCAAGGGTGTTTTTGGACCCGATCCGAATTTTTAATTGGACCTGATCCGAATTTTTAGAAATATTATGTATATATATAATATATATATATATAGATGAACGTGAATATGAATATGAATATATATATATATAATTATACATGTATGATGCATTGTCATCCGATCTTTGTTCCATCCAGACTGTCTCTGACAGGCAAAGGAAACATCCTTCCCACGAGAAAAAAGCAATGATCCTTTCCATGTCCACTTCGAATTTGATAGTTATGGTATATTATACCATATTATATTATAGTATAAATACATCATTTTCATCCATGATCATATATATATATACACACCATAACTATGGCACTATATTTATTATACCATGGTATAATAAATGACGGTGGTATAAATTAATATACCATCAACATGCTCAACAAAAGCTGCTGGAGGACCGGAAGTTTGAGGCGGGCGAGGCGATCGCTCCAAAGCTGCTGTTGCACTTGATGGCGACCGCCGGTGCAGATCGCTTCGTCACGATCGACCTACACAATCAGGCGCCGGGGCACAGCCCTGGGGACACAAGGGCCCAGGGGCCAGGAATAGAATCCGTGTGTTAAAATATGTCAAGATGAACCTAGATGAAATTCAGAATTTGGGTGCGATCTTAATCCTTAATCTACTCGACCTGTTGGTCTGAGGATGAAATTGGAGATAGGCTCTGCTCTTTGCCCTTTGTTCCCACCATGCCTACCATGTTTCACTGTTTGACCACAAGTTGCAGGCTGAAGCTGGGTTTAGCCCAGCACAAGCAGCTCTAGATGAATTGACCTGTGAGTGCCGGTACTCGGATTTCTGATTTGTTGTTGGTGATTGGGCTGATGAAGGTCCATGCAAGAGTCAGCAACATGAAGCTATGTATTGGCCTTCATTGGATATCATAACAGTTGAACCAGTTGAACCGAACATGTTTGTATTGTGCAGCCATTGTTTAGCCATTATCTTTGCATTTGTTGAGTGCCTTGAGGAAATATCTTGCAGCCTTCATCCGGGACATGATTCCGGAATTCAAGCCTCAGGACTTTCTAAAACCATGGTGGTTTGCCTATGGGCTCAGAATCCCTACAACACAAATCGTTGGAACATGTTGGAACTTGTTGGAAACCACCATTTTTCGGGCTGTTTTGGGTTTAGGATTGAACCCTACAGTAATTACCCTGTATGATTTGCTGCGATACTGTCTCAAACATTTTGCGCTAAAATGCCAGCCTCAGGCGTTTTGCCTCATGTTTGGGTTGTGAGAATGATCTCTGGTTGTATCTGTGGAGGATTCCCACAATGTCAGTCTTGCGTTGATATGCCATAAAAAACCCTGAGCTGCTGGGAAATGGAACCATTTGAGTAGGAAATCATCATAAACTCTCAATTTTTGGGGCAACTTATATATATATACATATATATATATGGTAACTTCCCCTAACTATCAGATACTGTAGTAACTTTGGTAACTTACGGTAACTTCCCCTGTAACCACTCTATAGTCATCCAGGGTTCACTTATATAAAAGGCCTTGTTCAATGCCAAGGAGACTTTGGTCTGCGCCACAGACGCGGGTGGTGCGAAACGCACTCGAAAGATGGCGGATGAGCTTCAGGCGACCTGGAAGCCTGGCCTGGGTTGGGAAGGTCAAAGCCCACGGAAATAGTGGCAGTTGTAGTTTACTGTTCTTTTTATTCGCGAAGAATGGCCGTTCCCGGAATATCTGAATTTTGATTAACAACCATTTATACTATACATATATATATATATAATTTTATTATATATATACGTATATATATATATATGGCTGCGAGTCAAAATGTAAAGCCCCGATCCATACCCTGAACCCACAGGCCGATCCATACCCCCGATCCATACCAAAACGCAGGTGATCCAGACCGTTCCATACGTCTGGATCACCGCGGGCCGATCCATACCCGAATTTTGAGGCAACCCCATATATATGTATACGTAGTATGACCCAGTTATTACGGAATATCAATGACTATCACCAGCATTTGGGAGGGAACCAAGCAGTGACCTTTCGTCAGTGCTGCGTGCTGCGCTCGCTGCAGGTGGGTTTCATGATGGCCGACAAGTTCAGACCCAAAGCGGGGGAGGTCGGTCAGGCGCCGGTGCCGTGCTGGGAAGATGTGGCTGGAAATCTAAAGAAAAGGGGAACAAGTTGGAAAATCTCATGGTTTCCAAACATGAAATACCTAGAAGGACTATTTTGGAGAAAGTCTTCCATGTTTATCGTGTTTTGGTCATCAAAACTCTGACATTTCTACTACAGACCCACCAGTAACAGGTGAAGATCATTTCGGACGCATCATTGAATCCGTCCAATGTGATCATCGTGGATGATATGCTCCTGGTCTCAGAAGCTGTCAACTTGTTGCATGGATTTCCTGGATTGGTTTTAAGTTTAGCTGCAGACTGCCTCTGAAATACACTCGGTTTGGCTCTTTTTGAGCTCCGTCATGGATAATTTCCTGAACAATATAGCTTTGAAAAAGTCCTCACTCTCCAAGTGTCAAAAGGCTCCATAGTATTCCATAGATGTACCAGGTTTACAACCATAGTTTTTTGTTCCAGTCCTTGCCTAAAGCAAGGCATTGTTCATGTCAGCATCATCTCCAAGGTTTGACACCTGTGGCAGCCTCGTCAAAGTGGTTGAGGCTGTTCGCGGCTTCGCGCCCGAGGCGGGGCACGAAGCACCGGGTGAATTTTGCAAACGAGGTAGGTGAAACTTGACGTTGGCCTGCGGTCAGTCATGCATCAACCTATACTTTATATCCTTAATTAATTATGTATATATATATTATATTATATATTATATATTATATACTATATATTATATATTGTATACTATATATTATATATTATATACTATATATTATATACTATATATTATATATTGTATATTATAATTATATATTATATATTATATACTATATATTATATATTATATATTATATATTATATATTATATATTATATGATATAAGTTACATATGCATATGATATATGCATATATATATATATGTATATATATATATTATTATTCTACATGATATATGATATGATATGAATAATATGATATAAATTATATAATATTATTATATTCTTTTGTTGGGGATCCAAAGGCAGGCACAGAATACCAGTGTTTACAATCGACTGTTTACACAGCAAAGTTCCAAGCTCGCGAGGCCAAGCTTTATGCCGTTGGCACTCATGGCTACTTCTCCAAGGACTGGATGAACAGCCCTTGATATATCACCGGATGGGCAAGATGTCAGGACGCGTCTGAAAAGGTGGCCAAGATGATTGCAGAACTTGGCCTTGAGGCGTCCGTGCAGCCTCAAACACACTGAGTTTGCTGCATCATAATCCATTTTTGCTGGGTGTATGACCACTCGCAGAATTACAGAGGCTACACATGGTGCAAAACAGTTGACATGGGCATGCAGCGTGGTGATTTGTGGTGACTGTTTGTCAAGTTACTTCTCTTAGCAGCCCCTGACTTTTATGAAATGCCTTGCTTTGCCAGTGGATCGCAGTGACCAACTGCATATCTCAACGAATGCCTGTTCCTTAGTGCCTGTTTTGGACAGTAGGCTTTTTCTTATGAACAGCTTGTGTTTCACTCTTGGGTTGCACATTCAAAAGCGAGCTGCTTTGGGTGTCGAAGTTGGAAGGCTAACGTAATATGACTCCGATAGCTTTTTGTAGCAGCGAATCTCTATGAACGGACTTTGCGTTTGAAATACTCACCACATCTTCTTTTCTAGGTTTTGGTATGTTTTGGTACTAATCAAAATATGCCCTGGTTGGGCACCCCAAATTGACCCATGCTGTTCTTTTTGTTTTTTGGGCATTTATCCATGTCTGAATGGATTTGAAAACCTCAATGACCAGTTTCCTCCCGGCTTTGTTTCTGCATGATAGTCAGGCTCGTGAACTGAACGTATTACAGCTGACTCGCTTTTTGTTGTGCCAAGCGACCAAACTGTATTCACCTGGGTATGGGTCAATACCTATAGATACATTTTTAGTGGGATGAACATCCATTTACCAGCTATTTTGGGGTTCACTAGGTACCAGGGTTTTGACCCATCCCCAAATTGTTGTGGAACAGACTGACAGCATCTGACTGCATCTGACAGCATCTGACAGCCACCAAGGCCATTGCAAAAGTTCGAAAAACTTGGCATTGGAGACAGGCACAAAGCTGCGCAAGACTGGCTGGAGAGTTGGCCTGGCCACCAGAATCACCAGAGACATGCCCGGCAAAAAACAGGAGGAATTACCTGTAATTATAGATATGACTGGGGGTGCTGGTGGTTTCGTTCACCGTCCTTATTAAATATTAGTAAACATATATAAACATCATAAATGGCGATGATATGATGACCCTGGCAGGCTGAAGGTGGTGGACATCTCGCGTCTCGTTTGGAGCCTCAACGATCGCTTTGGAAAAGGTCCCAACATGTTCCGATGTTGAAGGGACGATCTGTGGAATTCTGTGGATATAAACAGCTCGTATTTGCTCTTAGCCACTCCTTAAGGTAGCCAAGAGCACTTAAGAACTTAAGAGTGGTTAAGAAGAGAGGGGTCACATATGGTCACATCCTGATTTTGTCGGTATTTACAGTGTTTCGTGCACTCAGATGGAGTGAGCAATCCACAGGTTTGACAATGAATGATTTTGGCTTCTGTACGCAGAGGCCCTTAAAATTAGAGGGGTCACACCCAACAGGGTCTGACCAGCACTCTATGAAAATTATCCAAAAACTATCCAAACAGATCCAGACATCATAAAACTAATCCAACTGGTTTTGCTTCGAGATTCCTCGATATCACTGTGCTTTTCGCAGAGCACTTGATTTTCGCTAATCGAATTTTGCGATCTTCAAGGTGGCAGGTGCCATCATTCGGATTCACCTTGGGGCCAGTGTCAACTTGCCGAAGTTTCGACAACTTGGGTCTGCCTGGCGTTTTGAGTCCGGAGTTACCCTCATGCGTAGAAGGGACGAAAGATGCGGAAGAGTTTCCGACTCCGGACAATTTCAAGAGCGGACATGTGAACAACTCAATTCTACAGTATTCATCAATCAATATTCATCCAATATTCATCCAATATTCATCCAATATTCATCCACTATTACCCTCTGGTAAACTAACATCATGGTGGAAAATCACCCTAATTTTAATGGGTAAATCAACATAAATCAACTATTTCTATGACCATTTTCAATAGCGAACTGTGCCAGGCCCCTGAATCCAGATCCTTTGCTGGCAGAAGCAGCCTTTGTGCCACAGCCCAGCCGAGCCTGTCATAACCGATGTCAGAATATGTCAGAATCCTGAAATGACATGAAATGACTTCATTATGTTTGATGATATTTGATGATTTTTTGATGATATTTGATGATATTTGATGATTTTTTGATGATATTTGATGATATTTGATGATATTTGATGATATTTGATGATATTTGATGATATTTGATGATATTTGATGATATTTGATGATATTTGATGATATTTGATGATATTTGATGATATTTGATGCTTGTGTAGGCACACTGAGAACATTTCTTTCCAGATTTTCAAGGGCTCGGTCCATGCCAATGATGCCATTGTTTCCCGACATCGGCCCAGGTGCCCACAACGCAGTACACCTTGAGAGCTGGACACCTATAGCCGACCGCACGAGTGGCTCTAGCTTTGCAACTTCAAAACACACGAGCTTAAGATGTCAAGATAATCTCATATAATCTCATATGATCAGAATTTTGTTGGAATCTTGAACTTGTTTGAAGCTGTCAAGATGATAGCGGAATGATCTATGGAATCACATTGGCTCAGGGGGCTGCCCCTGCGGCGAGCACTGAAACATGAGGCAGGATTGCTCAAACGGAGTGGAATGTTTTTTGATCCCATCCAGCGCGCAAGCCTTTCTTCCAATGGGAGGCGTCTTCTTTATGTGGAAACCTCAACAAAATGCGCAGGAAGACGCACCTTTTCTTGGTGTGCATAAATTGACCCAACATCAGTGTTTTCATATTGCTCACCCCAGTCAGTCTCAGTGTGCATGAGTTTCTTTTGATCGCTTCTTTTGGCCACCACAATACCAGTTACTCATGTGCAATATGTGCGTTCCATCCTCTTTTTCTGGTTCTCTTTCTTTGACTTCCACCCCTTTTGGGTCAGACACGTATTTCTTCAAGAAACAGCTAAGGATGAACTTTGATTTCTGTTTCCACTTACCACAAGAGGATCTTCTCAAGACCTGCCAGGTTTTCCTGTGAGCGCAGATGGTTCAAAACACCAATTCCACGAATTGGTTTGTTGGTCACGTAGTTCACAAGCAACCAATGGCCAGGAAAATGGAAAGGTTTGGGGCTGCTTCAAAGATCTTCAAAGGGTTGGAACATGTAGGAAGTGCTGATAGGGCATCAACATTATGCCTCTTTATGCGCTAAAAATTGCTCTTTCGTCTAATTTCTTTAGAGTCAGAGCCTTTTCGGCGCGAGAGCAAAACGTGTTCTCCAGCTGGGTGCGAGGTGATTTCTTGCTATTGGTTACCTGATGGGAAATGATGGAGTCGGAATGTGGGAAGCAAGAGCTGTTGCAGGCTTGGTTTCTACTCACAATCTGATTCTGCTTAACTTGAAAAGAGATTAAAAATTCTCGATGTCCATATGTTCCAGACCTGCGTAAATAACAAGACAAAAGATTTTGGTTTGGATGATCTTGTCCATGAGTTTCAATCGCCCATGGATTAGAAGTGCGACTATCTTGCTAGGGCTTCCTCGGTTGCACCATAGTGATCCATAGTCCAGCTTTTTCACCTGCAGCCAATTTGGCAGAGTGATTCAGATAGTTGCCTTCCGCGAAGACGAAAACCAATGGTGGAGGGCGAAAAGAAGAAGAAAAAGAAGGCTGCCCAACAATATCCACCATTCTGACTGCATGAGCAAAGTCTCTTCACCGTCTTGTATACATACATACTGTGTGTATCTGTGTGTACCATATTATATATATATATTATATAGAATATCTCTCTCTCTCTCTCTCCCTCTCTCTTTCGAAGCAAAAGGGATGCTGTGGACCTGTGGAGCTGGAGTGAAAATCGCAGGCCGAAGAACTTTTCATTAAGCCAGAAGATAGCCAGAAACCCATCGACACATCAAAGCACTCAACCTCAGTGGGTCTCGGGATGCACCTCAGCGGTTTCATGATCGTCATTGCTCGTACATGGATGTGCATGATACATATCCTACGTGGCAGATCAGCACACTTTGTGCCGAGGTGGCCCCTCCTGTTGAAGAACTACTCCAAGCTGCTGGTAAGGCAAGATATGGCAAGACTCACGAGTGTAGAGACGACAATGACACGCTCAGAGCGCGTTTTGTCGTGCCCAGTTGAGCCGATCCTGTGGAAGCCCACAGTTGTCTCAGCTCGGTGCACTCTTAGCAAGTTAGGGAGCGTTCTATGCGTTCTTCCCAATGTGTTTTGAATGACAAGAACGCGTCTCAACTAAGCAACATGGGCAAGGTTTCGTCGTGTTTCGTCTTAACCCATCTCGGTATCCGACCATGGTACTCCTGCTGATTTCTGCAATCTCCAAGTCCATGTTTACATAGATCTCTGTCAGGACAGGGCACTACACTCCACTGCCTTTTGGTTGTTCTCCACTCACTAGACCCTTGGATGTGTGAGCCTCAAAATGGAGTGGTCGATGATGATAGATGTAGCGACCACAGCGTTTTTGACATTTTTGACCATGGCCATCATGGCCCGTCATGGCCCGTCATGGTCGCATGAGGCCTATTTGCTCTATGGCATCCTCAATCTGGACAAGCCCGTGAATCCTTCCAGTCATGAGGCCGCCGCCAGGTAGTAAAGATATTAAAGATCAAGGTGTATCATGTTCGTCATCTTCGTGTTTGTTTTCACTGGCGTTTGATATTGGATATTGTAATATACGTATATATATATATATATGATATATTTGTTATTGTATATAATATATATATACAGTGATTTGATGTGATTTGTATACTTGATGACATCCAGCCAATTGAAGTCAGGATCATCTCCAGATGCAGCCGACCTTTTTTAGCTCCGCTGCAGGTGGTCTCTTGGATCAAGCGGATCATGAACTGCGAAAAGACGGGCCACTCCGGAACCCTGGATCCCAAGGCCACCGCCAGGGCATGTGAAAGGGTCATGGTAGATGGGTGTGTCATGGTGAATGGGGTCATGTTTTTTCATGGAAAATGATAGAACATGCCGGAAAGTGACGGAACATGATGGAAGATGATGTTCTAAAGCCATCAAACTATTTGTGGCACCCTATTGGACTCATGTCACATCCCAAACTTTGGTGGCCAGGTCTCTGGCTGCTTGCTGGTGTGCTTGAACCGGGCTACACGCCTTGTAAAAGCACAGCAATCTGCCGGAAAAGAGTACCCCACGCTTCATCGAGAGGGACTGTGAGAAGATCTTTGAGCTTGCTGTATCTTTAAGTATTGTATATTGTATATATCTTATAACATCTTATAATACTGTAACCATATATGCCCATATAACACGCATATATATATATGTATATATATATATACACACGGTATATGTATTATAGAAGTGTTCAGAAATACAGTTTCTAAAACAGTTCCTGATGCTAAAAGGGCCCACCAGGTACATCGCTGTCGTCCGTTTCCATTCAGATCCTGGCTCTGCATCAAAGGTTCAGAAGGCGACCGTGGTGCACAGCCCGTTGATGTCACCATCAAATATTCAAATATGGGTAATCCATAGGGATACCCCAATAGCTGGATGGCTTATTTCATTGGTGAAATCCCAAACTAGAATGGATGATAACTGGGGAGTTCAATCCCATGGATTGGAAATTCCCATTGAGGTATACCAAAAATCATCGTCAGAACTTCAGAACCCAAAATTTCACCCAATAAAGTTCACCCGAAGTCCCGAAATCGAGTGGTGCACCAAGTGCAGGCGCTGGACATGCTGACAGGTGCTTGTTTCCAAAGGCCGGGTGTGACGAAAAACCGCTGATGACCTTACTAAGGACGGTGAAATGGCCGTATCACATAGAGATATGAGTGAAGATCCATTTTATGATGAATGTATCATAGACACTGTTCATGAAAAATGTATGGTGAAACAACACCTATTCGATTTGAGCATATTTGGCAGGATGAACATCCACCGGCTATTTTGGTGTGAACTAGAGCATGCCAGGGTTTTGACCCATAGCCATTTTTCGCCTTGGAAGTATGATTTAGATCTACAGGCTTTTGCTATACAACTATATCAAATCCTCCATGGTTTCTATTCCTTGAAGTTTTGATCCAAGATGAAGACTGGCAAGATCAACGAGAAAAAATCTGCCAGAATAGTTACCCTATGGTTAAAAGCCATGGTTTCCTGTAGTTGATGGTTAATCATGGTTCATACAAGCGCTAGCGTTAAGTCGTATCAACTTGTAAAAGTCGTATCGGGAGGCCGTGCGCCTGGAAAAAGTTCAAGTTTGGCATCACCCTTCAAAGTCATCGCTGTGCGCAATGCTTCGGCGACTTTTAACTAAATCTCCAATTATAGATGAAACAGGCTGTGCCATGGTGATTCTTCTTCCCTGATGTGACTTTCCACTACCTGATGTGACTTCTCCGTATCGCCGCCGTGCCATGGGGATGATGTGACTTTTCCCGCCTGATGTGACTTAAGTACGGTGCTTGTAACCCAAAAAAATGATGCATATTGATGCTTCATCCCCTATTAAAATTCCCATTCCATCCATTGAGATTCGCAGGCCACCAGTGATCTCTGCAGTGAAGCGTCAGCTTCGAGTCCGCGCGGGGACCTGGCGACCTGATGCGACCTGATGCGACCTGGCGCCACCAGTGGGATCGCAAATGATCATCTATAGAATCACATACATTTACAATCATTTGCCATCATTTATATATGCACATATATATATAATATATGATATATATATATATGTACATATATATATATATATGATATATATGTATGTATATATATATATATTATATTAATACAGTATCCACATGTTTATATATGATATATATGTGCATAAATATGTATCCACATATCCAATCCATTCCCCTCACCGAAGTCACCATATCATTTGGCACTACACTGACAACTCAGGAACTATCTACGAGGCGCATATGGTGGGAGAGGAATCACGAAGCTCGAGCCCTTCCAAGCTTTTGTGTGTTTAAGAAGAAGAGCAGACCACGTCCGTTGCAGATGTTTGACTTGTAGAAACTGTCTGTTTTGGAAGCATTTCTGTTGGGGCCATGTCCTAGCACTCGTTCCCATGGGAGGCCAAGCTCATAGAGTACAGCTCAAAAAGCTACTGGGCTTTCAAAGTCAGACCCAGGTTTGTTGAAGGAAAGATGACAGATATTGACAGATATATCTTCTTCAGTACACACCAGGAGGCTGGAGACATTTTTTCATCTTGGTCAAAAAATGCATGGGACATCATGGGGCATCATGGGACATTCATGACTGTTCAACCAGTCACCTCAGCGAACCCCAGCCCAGGGATGCTGAAAACCAAGGACAAATGGCCGTACTTTGGACTTCCTGTGAGGCGTCCGGTGTGCCATTTGGCCAGCGTGGAGCTGTGGTTGACTTGGATGGCCCTGAGGATTATATATAATGAAGTGTCAAAATAAACAATCAAAATACTAGTAGGTTATATATAGGTTATATTATATTACATATCAGTTTGCACATTAACTTAAGCGTCTTTGAAATATATTTGAACAGTCTTCCACCTGATGAAATTAATGCTGCATTCCTGAGAGGCTGGCACCTACATCCGGACCCTTTGCGTCCACTTGGGCTTCATGCTCGGCGTAGGAGCACACATGCAGGAGCCGGGTCCTCTAAAGCGTCACACTTGTGGATGAGCCAAACTGATTGGCCCAAAAAATTGAATGGTTTTAGTGTGGTTTAATATCGTTTAGCATGGTTTAGTCACATTTAGTATGGTTTACCAAACAATAAGCCGACCAATTTTGTGGGTCCATTGGTTAGCCAGATCCCTCCCACAGGAGCTGCGGCGAAATCGCTCTGGTGTGCTGGATGAGCACAAGTACATGTCAACGACCCTTGGTTCTGAACGTTTCTTCACCCTGTCAAAAAAGTTTATGATCCAATGATCCAACGCAATGTTAGTATATGCATATGTATATATAGTATAATATATATAATATATAATATAAAGTATATTATATACTATATGATATAATATATAATATATAATATATTTTTAAAATAATATATAATATAAAGTATAATATATAATATTATATATGATATCTAATACTATATATATAATATAGATTAATATAGAATATATAATATATAATATATAACATAGAATATCTAATATATAATATATAATATATGTATAATATGATACATAATATATAATATATAATAAACAATATATAATATTTAATATATAATATATAACATATAATATTTTATATATAATATCATTTTTAATATTATATAGTATATGATATGATGTATAATATATAATATAGAATATATAATATATAATATATATAATATAATATATAATATATAATATATAATATATATAATGTAATATATATAATGTAATATATATATATATAATATAATATAATATAATATAATATAATATAATAAAATATAATATAATATAATATAATATAATATAATATGTAATATAATATATAATATAATGTTTATTTTATAATATAATATAATATAATATATCATGTAATATAATATAATATATAATATAATATAATATATAATATAATATATAATATAATTTAATTTAATATAATATAATATAAGATAATATATATATAATACATGAATGTCTCAGTAGTATTTAATGATCTACAAAGAATCTTTTGCAGCACTCTTCACTTTCTAATTGGCACTATCAACCAAAGCAATTGCAATCGTGAAAGGACATGTGACAACTATTTCCAATGGCAAGTAACCAAGGATGCACGATGTGCTGGACTCGATGTATATGTGCGCCGGGTCAACTTGAGCTGAGCTAGCGGATCTCAGACATGTGGCAGTCCAGTTACATGCAGTTACCCAATAACATTGGTGTAGCTTGATTTGACTGATTTACAGCTGCGACAAGCCTTTGGTGGTTGACACCTCTGAATTTTGTGGCGAGCAGACCACCCTGAGAGTTGTGCTGGCCAGCGGTGATTTGTGGTGCAGGTACAACAACATGCGGGATGAAAAATACCTCAGAAGGGTCGTCATGCCACTGGAACTGATCCTGACCAACTATCCACGGATCGTTGTCAAGGACCCCAGTTGGGTGATGATTGGTTTGGGCTTATAGATATATTGGGGAGTATCCTCAGCCGTTATGGGAATCCCTATCAATGACAGAGGGTTTTGAACACTGCTCGCAGCAACATACAAGCTGTGTGCAAAGGAGCTGAACAATAACTGAGTAGTGTTCATTCCATCCAATCAAACCACTGTGATTGTTCTCAGACTCTTTGTTCCACACATACATACCAGTATAGTATAATTCAGTATAATATATATAATTATATATATATATACAGTATACAGTATATATATATATACATAATCCGTTATAGTAATAACATCATATAGTTTTCTTTGCACATCAGGACAGCGCGGTGAATGCCATCTGCTATGGTGCGCAGCTGATGATCCCTGGCATCCTCCGTTTTGAGCAGGATATCGAGGCGACTCGGGGCCAAGTCACCACTAAAACCCGGCGCCGCAATGCCCAATCGGTCGGATATGGTAGGTTTATCATGTGGTAAACTGTCCCATAACTATGGAAAGATCCACCATTTTCTAGCTGGGAAAATCCACTATTTCGACTGGGCCATTTTCAATTGCTTTTTGTAGGTTCACCAGAGGGTATGATGTGGCTTGCCCACATTGTAAAGGATCATAAGGAACTTAGGCCCAAGCTGAAGTGTTTTTGTGTCTATTCATGTTGGGTCAGGTGTTTGATATCACCCCAAAAATGGAATAGCATGGAATAAATGCATTGTATCATCTCACCTAATCTAAGCTTGGAACAGGGATTATGTTCCCGATCAACTACCCTGGAATGGAGTCGGAGAAAGGCCTCTTGTCTTGATAAGATATTATATTCCGCTGGAAAAGTGATCCAATTCTTGTTTAAACATTTACCCACGTCACTGTTTGGATATTGAAGACTCCTTGTGTTCAAAATGGATCTTAGAAAGGCATCTCATGGATGCTGTTTTTAATTTTTAATTGTGTTTTTTTCCAGAATTGGAATGCACACTAGTAGCTACCCTTTGGTAATCAAACGTGATTTTCCCAGAGCAGCTAGAAACCTGCATTTTGTTCGGGTATTTATGTATTTCCCATTGCCACGTTTGATTCCCAGACTGTATATGATCATAAATCACCATTCATCACTACATTCATCACTAGAATTAATATGAATTAATCAATAATCAGAAACCATTTTAAATCACCCTTTTAAAAGTTAAAGCCTACAAGGTTGATGGTGTCCAATTCTCAATCACAAGAGGGCGAGCCCCAGCTCCGCCAGGTGGGTTCTGAGATCGTGATGATGACCACCAAGGGCGAGGTCCGTCAGGATGACCATGGGCACCATGGAAAATCGGCATGAAAAAATGATTAATAAAAGTCTCTGGAATTTGTAGATTTGTAGATGGAAATGTATGGAAATATGATTTTGCAAGAAGGGTTTCTATGGAAAATGTGATAAAACTGAGTCTGGACATGTCAGATGTTTAGAGACATAATAAGAGATAGTTTGACCATGTTTGACCATGTTTCGATATGATATATATATAATATATGATATATATAATATATGATATATATATAATATGATATATAGAATATAATATGATATAGAATATAATATGATATATATATGATATATATATATGATATATAGATATATAGAATATGATATATATATATATATATGATATATAGAATATATATGATATATATATATATATATATGATATATATATATATATAATATGATATATATATATATTAGATAATATTATATATAATATATAATATAGGATTCTGACAATTTAAAATCCACCTGCATGTTTCTAGCGCAGTCGGAAGAGTTCATTCCGCTTTGTTGGCGCCTGGGAGGCGATTGCAACAGGCATCGCGCAGATGACCACGGCTGTGATCGCATCTGTGGACCATGGGACTGCAGCAGCTGCATGGCTTCAGTTTCTGTTGGAAAGGTAGGTAGTTTCTGTTGGTAAGTATATATAGATCCATCCAATATCATCCAATATCCAATACTGCCAATACTATCCAAGCTCCTGCCCATATCAAATCTGAAACACAGGGAGTTAGCTTGCCATCAAACTATGCACAGATGTAAATGATGTAAGCTTTGGCAGTTCGGCATTGCAGAATATTGCAGAAGGGATTCTGCCAACGTGTCCATTCGCTGAGGTTATCAAACGTGTGATCATGGAACGGGACACCTACAACATGCTGAAGCCTGAGTCTCCAAAAATAGCTGAGCAGTGAGGCTTTACTGGATGTAGGATCTCTAACGGGCGTCTGCCCGTGAACATTCAGGCGTTGGGGTTATGGTCCCCGTTCTAGTGACAAGAAAAAGCTCATCCTTGCTGGCAAGCTGACGGAAAAGGCCTGGAATGGGCATGGTTGCTGATGAGTTTTCTCGACATGACAGCACCTGAGGCAGCACGACAGATGCAGAACCCCCCATGTATCCGCTTTGACATGCTTTGACACACACACACATGCACATATGCACACAATATTATATAAGCATTATATAAGCGAACACACACACACACAGTGACACAAGGAAAGTTTGACTTCGTTCTAGGCGGTTGAGACGAATGAAATTGGCGCTGTGGAGTTCTACTGTAGGGATCAAGTATTAATTATTGAGGATAGAAAGAGATATGCAACAACTCTTTGATGCTGCCAGTGGATTGTCAAAAAAGCCCTCAGGGACAGAACACACCAAAGTGTCATGGCGATGTTGCCATGTCAATGTTGATTCCGAGCGTTTTCCCGTGTTGTTTTTTGGTGCACAGTGCTCAGCACATCTCTGTGACAGGGCAAACCCAACGAGAACACGCCAAAAGCCTGGCTGCTGGGCCAAGGGAGGTGGAGCTATCTTCCAAAGCTCACCTGTGAGGAAGCACAGGCCGAGATGGATGAAGCTTTAAAGGCGATCCGGAGATGGGGATGGGCCCGAAGTCGGGGGATTTGAGGCAGAAAAGATGGTGATTTAATGTGGTTTCACCACGAAAAAAGGGGGTGGATACCCCCAAATTAATCCAAATTATGGAAAGTTGATGATGGACCATGGGAAGTACCATGGGGTTCCCAATCTTGAGGCAGCCGCGGCAGCCCCACATGTTCACCGCACAATAGGCAGTTGCCAAGACAAAGAAAAAGAAGGTGATTGAAGAGGCAAGGGCACAATGTGGATTTTGGTAGACCGATTTCGGCAGTCTTTGAAGATGTTTGAAGCCATTATCATCAGCAAAAAATCACCCAAGTCTATCAGAGGAGGCTCAACAGCTTTGGCACCTGCCATGGTAGGTGGAGGAGGCTGAAGAGGCTTAACCCGACACGACAGATGATGACAGCTAGGGCAGTGGAGAATGGACCATGATGATATCATGATGCAAATTGAGACAATGGGTGATAGGATGTCATAGGTGTCCGAGATTGTCAGAGTTTCGTTCATTTGAGTCTCAGTTGCTCTGTTCATGTTCACTTGATTTGCAGTAAAAGCAATCGGTCCAGTGTATTTGATGTATTTTGATGTACGGTGTCAGCATTGCGATTTTGAAATCAAACGAATCAATCAACCCTGAAAGGTGCAGCCTGTCAAGAAGAAGAAGCGGAAGGTGGGTGCCGATCATGATGATCTCGGAGGTGGTGCCAAATTTCATCCCAAGGATGATTTGTTTGACTATTGACATCTGGGTATGGATCAATACCTATTAATACCATTTTTAGGGGGATGAACATCCATTTACCAGCTATTTTGATGTTCACTAGGTGCCAGGGTTTTGACCCATCCCCATTTGTTGACTATGATACAGAACAAATCGGCATTGCCATTCGGCATCTTGGGATCCAGATCCATGGCGCTTACTCCCTATTTTTCGTGTTTCATGCCCTTTCAGAAGAGCAAGTTCTGCAAAGTGTCGCCTGATCGGATAATACACCAACTACATCTACTTAAATTAATTGCGAATAATTATAAACATATTTTTGCCGATATGATATAGACGATGGTTACGAGGTAATGATTGTAGTGAATACCCTCAATTCCCATTTTGAAACACCTTTTTTGAAGCACATTTCTTGGCATTGTAAGCCCAACTGATTCCAATATTCTTTGTTGCCAGGAGTAGATGAGAAAACCGCTTATTCCGCAGTGAAAGTGATGTCTCTGGAGAAAGAAATCCGAAACTATTGATATAGTCTTGGATCTGCGCATGAAATCAAGTTACAACAATTTATCATTTGCTTGGCAAAGAAACGCACAGATATAGCTGCTGATAAAAGCAACGGAGATAGATTAATGATTAATTAGATAGATATCATAGCACCTCACCGACCATAGCTATGCTTATTCGCTGATTCGAATTTCTTTTCCCCGCTGATGCTACCACATGGAAGCAAGCAGGCTTCCGCGATTCTCACCCCATCTGTTGTAAATAGAGAGCTGGCTGAGTCCATTTGGCATGAGGTGGATTTGTAGTCTCCATTCTCCATAATTTGTCCATTGGATCTATAATATTCTAGAGTGATTTATATAATTCCAAAAACTTAAACTTTTCAAGATCTTTGACATGACCTGATATATCCATATATATCCTGATATTAATTTGGGGGTTCAACCAACATCAAATTGACACGGAGACTTGCGCTGTTGGGCCAGCGCTGCGGCGCTGTGGCCCGCGCCTCGCCACAGGGCTAGAGTCGGACGGGCAGCCGCTGATCGTCCTCGAATGCGGTCAACTGCATGACCCCAACAATATACCTCCAGTTGGGGATGGTTTATACCACGTACATTTCCGGTAAAATGTGGGGATGGTTCATGACTGAATCACGAAATTCAGGTTTGTGGATGATCATATATTAATTCCAGGTTACCACTATCAGGTCACTATCATATATTGATCCAGAATCACTGGTTTATACCACTTTCTACACACCAGGCCGTCACTAGGCTGTCCAAAACGTGTAGCTCCTTTGTGAGAGCCCAGCGTCGAAAACGGGAGGGCCGATGGTTGAAGGTGATTATGCGTGGAAATCCGTTGATATTTGTGTGTAATAATATAGTACATAATATATATATATATACATACGTTTATATGTATATGTTGTATAAGATGTATCAGATCTATTTAGTGTTTTCATTCTTATGATTATGATGGCCATGGTCAAAATTTTGGTCGATTGCGTAAATTGCCCACATTGGGGGATGATCATCAATCCGTTAATAGGAGTTTATATCCCCAAGATAGATGTTCATGATGGGATGCATGACCAGACCCCATATACATCCATATACTTTGCTTTGACTGTTGCACATGTGTATATATATATACATATATTGTATATATATATATATACATATATTGTATATATATACATATATTGTATATATATATATATCTACATATTGTGTATATATTATACATATTGTATACATATACATATATATATATATTGTATTATGTATATACATACATACGAGTATATATATATGATATATGTATATATATATATGTGACATGCATACATATGACATTATGACATACATGTTATAATATATGACCGACATGTATATATATATTATATTATGTAAATGACCTGTGTCAAATATATGTATATATACATATATATATATATATATATACATGATAATCTTATATATACCATGCGTTTATTAAGATATGGTCATCTATATATATATATATATATTATGATACATTATGATACATCACTGTATTTTTTGATATACCATGATACACTATGATGCATCATGGCAACCTGCGACTATGACGGTTGCTATCATTATTGTGTGTCCATATGGACAACTGATTGTGATATTGTGATCTTATTTGTTCAGTCAGGGTTTGGAGCTCCCAAAGGGGCACGGAAGGTGCTGGAGAGTAGTCTGCCGGCTTTTGATGTCAAGCTGGGTAGGCGATGTGCTTCTCAAAAAGCGGCAGTGGCTGCATCTATCCTGCAGACATCATACATTCACAAACCCATAAAGACATATAAACAGAGTGCATTCATTCACGTCTGACACATGTCCCTTTCCTGCTTGTCTAGATAGCTGTGACAAGTTGATGTTTGACAGGAATGTGTTGGTAATCCCCAAGGCCAAGGCCACGTGTTGTCACAGAGACAGCCCGAGACCTCCAGTCACTCTCCCTGCTGGCAGCTTTCCGGCCTGGAGCCTGGTACTTTGGGGACCCAAATCGGTCCTTGAAAAAGGTCGATTTGTGGATGGCAAAGATATCCTGGTTGAGATACCCTCTGGTAAATAAACATAGACCCTGAAAATCACCAATTTTTAATGGAAACTAGTCTTCCAACCCCTATCTGCCAGGGTCGATGTTAATTTACCAGAGGGTATCCTTCATTCATTATCAGGTGACCAGACAGCTGATGAGTCTTTGTGCAACTGCATGGAGGGCCTTCAAACTGCATTTTTTATAGGCTGCACTCAGTACTGTGAGACTGTATGGATTGGATTTGAGTCCGGTTTTCATACGCTTTCATATGTTTTCATGTTCAATCATGTTCAAATATGTTTCATACCAACCAAGCCCATTCCCAATCCCAAACCATTTTTTGGCTTCAAATCTGCAGCCACGTGGAGCTCAGACCCAACGGGCCGTGCAGGCTATCCCTTTGAATCAGATGTCCGGCTCTCCGGGCGACGGTGGCGACCTGGGTGACCCAGATGGGGGACATTTGGGGAAGGCCACCTTCGGCGCCAGAGAAGTGACATGGGAGAGTCACGGCATTCAAAGTGGTGTAGACATTGACATCGCCATCATGCTGAGAGATGAGACTCGCAAAGTGCAAAAATCGATGTATGAACTCTTTGCCAAACAATCCGATGTTCTGGCAGAGCTTCAGAAACAAATATCGTCCATAGCACATCAGCAGGTCACAGCAGCTTGGCAGAAATGTATGCAAGGCAGTGAACAAAAACTGGAAAAAACACATATCAAAACCCATGCTTCTTTAATGGAGCTTGTATGTATTGTACCAATGGAGTTGGGAGTCGGGAGAGTCAACAGCAGAGGAAGCCAAGTCCCCTGTGTTCTGTCCTGGAAATTCAAAGAAATTAATCAATCGATGGAGATTGAAAGAACTTGATGGAGCTGTTGACACAATTGCTACTAAGAGCTACCACCAGATAGTGCCCGGCCCGCGCCGGAGCGGAAGTTTCGAGCATTTAAAATGGCAATAAGAAAATCGATGGCCTATAGATGCCTATAGGAACGTTTTGAGATGCAGAAGCAATGAGCTGCTGAAGTTGTGAGGTGCATGAACAAAAAAGCAAACGCAAATGGTGGTTGAGATGCCAGTGAAAGACATGGAAGAATCCGTGCACAACTGACTGAACGAACCAATGACCCAGTGAAGCAATGAATCAACAAATCAATGAATCAACGGTACAGTGAACCAAGGAATCATGAATCAGTGAATGAGTGAGTTGGTGAGTCGATGAAAGAATGAATCAAGGAATCAGTGAATCAATGAACCGCTGAATAAATGAAACGATGACTCAGTGAACCAATGAATCAAGTAGTGAGTGAGTTAGTGAGTCCATGAATCAATGAACGATTGAAGCAATGAACCGATGATTCAGTGAGTCCATGAATCAATGAACGATTGAAGCAATGAACCGATGATTCAGTGAGACAATGAACCAATGAATGAGTGAGTTAGTGAGACCATGAATCAATGAGTCCGTGATTCAGTGTATCAATGAACCAATGATTCAGTGAATCACTGAATCAGTGACTCAATGTTTCAGTGAATCAATGAATCATGAACCAATGAATGAGCAGCTGTTGCAATGCGTTGTGAGTTTAACAACCTCCAGCCTCCAGCTGCAATCCCGCAAAGCAGGAGAATCGCAGCATCACTAGCGCTGTCCTGCGCGCAGCCGTATCAATGCGTTTTGTCACAGCCAGTTGCAAACCCGCAGGATCGTCACGCCAAGTTGACCATCATCGTTCGCGCAGCGTCGCCAGTGCGAACCCAACCACACAAATCTGGGGCTGCTCCGAACGCCTAAGTTTTCCACGATGTTTCTCTGAAATCGAGCAATTGCACATTTTTCCAACCTCATCTTCCAAAAGTGCTCGGAACGTTACAGTTTTTTTTTTACCATTTTTGAGTACAAATCAAGCTTATTTCTCGAATCGAGGTGAAACCGCGGAAACACAGACCCAAAAAATCGGCGACCCCAGGAGCCTCGAGCCTTCGCGCCCGAAAATATGTTCACCCGTGGGTTCACAACTATACTTGATGATGGGGTTGACACAATGATGTGATTGACATGATGGAATGCTAGCTGCTAATCAGCTAATCATAACCATCGTCCGTAATTAACTCGGAAGTTTTCAAACTAAACTTGCTTTTATCATTGCTACTGCTTATGGATGCTTGTGGCGCGTTGATCCAGAATGATCTCGTCTCTGAGGCCGCACATCTCTCAACGCAGATCCTGCCACCCGATCCGTCGAGTGCCATCGACCTGCTTGATCAGTCTCCTGATGGAACGAGATCTCAGATATCTGCGGACGCTTCAAGAGGCTTGAAATCACAGGATAGTTTGACGGTTCTTGGCCAAGGCAATGAGGAGGAAGACACATTGGAGATCAAGAGTCCAGGCGTGGCAATGCCAGCTCTCAAACCTCGCCTTAATTCGTGCGCCTCCGAAGCCCAGAAGCATCACAGTCAGAATTTCATCTTTGGAGCAGCTTTCAAAGTTGCCCGCTCGCACATTTTTTCGACTTTCATCATGCTGGTCATTGCCTTCAATCTACTTATGATGGGCATTGAAGTAGATGCAACCAGTGCGCTGAAACCGGGTGAGCCCACTCCGGCGTTCTTTTTGGTCTGCAACATCGCCATTGTGGTCATTTTCATCTTCGAGCTGACCATCAAGTTTTTGGCCTACGGGCCGAGAGGGGTCTTGCTGGGCCCAGAAAAATGGTGGAATCTCTTCGATATCATCATAGTGATCACCTCGATCATCGAGACTATCCTGGATATGGAAGCTTGGAATCACTTGGAGCTCCAATCTGACATAAGTACAAGATGATGGTATAAGTGTTTGATGGTTCTTGGTTGGCCATACCGGTGGAGGTTAAAAAGCATATTGATTTCATCACAAGAATCATCCGTGGTTTGCTCCCCACAATGTCTTGCAGTTGGCACAACTATAGTCGAGTTTCTTCCTAGCATCGAGCGTCACCATCCACCCTGATCTTCGATATCACAACGGGATATGATGGGATATGTCGTTGTTAAAGGATGTGACAATGATATCAATGATTCCAAGTCTCAGTTTACATAACCTTCAGCGCATCTTGCGCCCCAAACTGCCTTGCCTGCGCTCCACCGGCTTAGCCATGCTTAACCAAGGTCACCCAAGCATCTTTTTCGAATGGCCTTGATTCCAGTCACTTACGTGTGATGCGGGTGGTTCGCCTTGCACGTGCCTTGAGAGGCATCCGAGTCATGAAATTGACACTTGGGCTTTGCTGTCGCCTCGGCAACGCACAAAACCAGGAATCAAACTTCTGGATCTTCACAAGTTTTTCGCTCCATTTATTCTATGCTCTGTCGCCATCTTTCTACTTGAGGTAGTCTCGTTGTTCCGGATGTTTGTTTCGCTCTTGCCGGGAACAAGCCAATGGCATCTAAGGATTCGCTCCATTGGAGCCCTTCGATCCATTGTACTAGCAATCGTAAGCACACTATGGTCACTGGTTTGGACTTTGGTTTCCTGGTCGAACAAGGACGAGCTAAAAAAGCTGGTAACTGGGAGTGCCGAGGTCCAGATGTTCGCTCATGTTCGCTCATTCTGCTGCAGGGAAAGCTTGAACAACTAGTCTTAAACCTAAACCCTAAACAAGTGGTTTCCATCAAACGGAACCAAGTAAGCTCGCAGAAATCAGAGTTGCAATGGACAGCCAGGCTGTCTTTTCTGAGAGATTGAGTGAAGATGATTGAAGGCTTAAGTGGTAATCCGAATTCACTTCTGCCCAGGTTCTCCTCGTGATTCTTTTCTATGTCTTCGGTGTGATTCTGGCGTCCCCTGGTGAACTTCTGGCAGCGCCTGACAGGTGGTGCGACTCATGGTCACCTTACCAGCCTTACCAGCCTTACCAGCCGCACGCCGAGGCAATTGGTGTCGGATGGTTGCAGCACAATTCAAGCTGCCAAGCTCAACTGATGAATTTCAGATGTCACACTGCATCGTTGAACAGCCACACTGCCCCATGTTTTTTTTTTTCGTTTTTGGTCTTCTCTTTGACTGATAGCTTCTAGATGCCTGTGATGTACGTGTGCATAAGCAATTCCAACAAGGCTGATGTAGTGAATTGCGACACATTGAATCACATGCGATATTGGTCCACAGTGTCAGACTCTTGGTTGCAAGAGCAGTTTGGTTGAATGGACGTGCAACTCGCTATTGTCCGTGATGATGATGACTTTGGTTGAGGCACTTCGTGAGTTCCTGTGGTCCTTGCTTGTTTGTTTGGATGTTGTTATGATATGCCGCTGTTGCGACAATAGTTCTACTGCATGCATTTGTGCGAGCATTTGTTATCCCATCAATTAGTCTCATATTGTCCAGGATCCTGCGAGCATGAAGGCATCCTATGATGTGGCGTGTCAATAGGCCACCCAATAAAAACATCACTGGTTCAAAACTTGAGTCCCCCCTTGGTTTATTGAGTTTTAGTGGTCGTTTTAAAAGCACACAGCAACAAACAACAAACAACAAACACACAAACAACAACCAACCAACCAACCAACCAACCAACCAACCAACCAACCAACCAACCAACCAACCAAACAAACAAACAAACAAACGTAACAAACTAACAAACTAACAAACAAACAAACAAACAAACAAACAAACAATCACATACAATCACATACAATAACAAACAATAACAAACAATAACAAACAAAAACAAACAATAACAAACAATAACAAACAATAACAAACAATAACAAACAATAACAAACAATAACAAACAATAACAAACAATAACAAACAATAACAAACAATAACAAACAATAGCAAACAATAACAAACAATAACAAACAATAACAAACAATAGCAAACAAACAATAGCAAACAAACAATAACAAACAAACAATATCAAACAAACAATAACAAACAAACAATAGCAAACAAACAATAACAAAAAACAATAACAAACAACCAACGACCAACAACCAACGACCAACAGCCAACGGCCAACAACCAACGACCAACCACCAACCACCAACTACCAGCAACCAACGACCAACAACCAACGACCAACCACCAACGACCAACAACGACCAACAACGACATCAACAGCAGCAGCAGCAACAACAGCAACAGCAACAACCACAACCACAACCACAACACTAGTCACAACCACAACCACAACCACAACACCAGCAACAACAACAACAACAGCAACAACAGCAACACCCAACAGCCAACAGCCAACAGCCAACAGGCAACAGCAACCAACAACAACCACCAACAACTAAAAAACAAAAACCAGCAGCCAACAACCAACACCACCACCACCGCCACCACCACCAACAACAACAACAAGAAGAAAAACAACAAGAACAACAACAGCCACAGCCACAGCCACAACCACAACACTAATCACAACCGCATCTGCAACCACAACACCAGCAACAACAACAACAACAGCAACAACAGCAACAACGAACAACCAACAACCAACAACCAACAACCAACAACAACAACAACAACAGCAGCAACAACAAAAACATCAAAAACACCAACAGCAGCAACAGCAGCAACAGCAGCAGCAGCAACAAGAGCAACAACAACAACAACAACAACAGCAACAATTGCAACAACAGCAACAACAACCGCAGCGACAGCGACAACGACAACGACGACGAACACGAACTATCATGAATTCAAGTAAAGCATGGTAACAGCCAACCTTTGTTTTTTTGATCCAACCTATATTCATATTATGTTTTTCGTTTGTTTTTGGGTTCAAAGGAGAGCATGCTGACCTTGTTCCTCTCGATCTCGGGCGGTGTCAGTTGGATTGAAGCCCTAGATCCCTTGAGAACCTTGGATATTGGGTGTGAAGGCCCATGTGGTTTTATGAGGAAACATGAACAGTGTTCAATACCCGGTTGATAAGTTGATGATTACAAATGACTATAATGGATTTATACTAAACAATATTGGGGAATATCACAATCCATTAAAGGAATCTCTATTAACCAACCCGCAGCGCAAAGCCCTGACGCAGAAATGGTCTGTCCTCTAAAATTTGTTGTGATTCTGAGCGTCAAAATGTTGGTTGTTGGTGATGGTAACAACAGAATGCACGTACAACAAAATATTTTTTTAAGGGGGATTTTTATAGCCAGCAATATACGATGGTTTTTGGAAATAATGGGATATACTAGAATTTAATGTCATTTAATGGGCCATAGGCCTATTTATTGGGATATGTATAGCCTGTATAGCCAGCAATGTGATATGGATCTGTCCAAACGCTGGGGATTTATCTCAAGTTATGGCAGTTATGGACACTTTAAGGGAGTGGTTGTTGGATTTTTTTGAGTGACCTATTCTCACAGAAACCCATAAAACGCCTCTAAAAAGGGATTCAGACATGGAAAAGTGAGAAACACTGTCGTGAACTTCGTGAATATCTGAAGACGAGAAAAATGGATGACCCAAGTCTCGCAGCCGTGTTGGTAGTGTGAATGCAGCAGCACATAGCAGCTCTCCAAGAACACTGGCCAATGCACACACCAAAATCGCTACATGTAGAGCATGTAATTGTTTGTTTGTTCATTCTATAGAATATGTTCAACCCCGTTGCCCCCTTGGGCCCAAAGATTGCCCGAATAAACCCGATTATTACCAGTATTATTATATCTATTACATCATAAAATAGTTGTTATATTGTCACGAAAGCTAGCTGAAGTCCCCTCTTGCTTTAGCAAGGTACTGGGGGGGCTGGAATGGTTCACAAGTAGTTGGACTAGTTTGGCCGTGGCGAAAAATCACCCCGGGTACACCTTCAGCTAGCTTTCCGGCCTCAGCCGTATTGTTTGATGGATGTTTTATGCACCAAAATCATCCAGAATCAACGCTTTGAAAAGACATGAAAGGACTGACCTTCAAATCTTCGCCCATCTTCGTCCTCGAAAAACTCAGGAACCATCTCAAGCCTTGCCGCTTTTGCCTTCATCGCGTATGTATTTGTGTCAATTTTTGCCATTTTGAACGCAACCTGACGTTGAATTTGGTGATTCATTGATGGTATCTTTGATGTGTTTTGATGTTTTTGTGGACGTTTTTTTTTGGGGATAAGATGACATATGACAGAGCCTCGTTGGACAAACATACATTTGACAGAAAGAACTTCGGACTTGGGGTCAGTCGGATTGCACAGAGCCCATCCTGACAGTGTCCATAGGTGCAGCATGGTGCAGCGCATGCTGGAACCGTGATGTGCATGCTTCATACAAACTGAGACGATTTGTCGCATTGGTTCCTAATTATTTGAAACTTCTTGAATGGTGCTGGATGTTCTGAACATTTCTGAAAACCGCCCGCGAGGTTGTCACCGGTGTATTCTGTGTCCGAGTTGCATCAAATTTTGAACAGATTGAACAGTCAAAATTTACTTTTTTGGGATGCGTTGCGATCTTTGGGTGACTTGCTCTTTGTTCTTTTTGGAAATGTAATCACAAAAGACACATCGTCCAATGTTGTTTGCCGGGGTATGTGTATGCAAGGTCACCGTGCTATCGAGAGTGCTCAAGCAGACAAGGACAATTTGCTGGTGTTCGACACAAAATGATTAACACATAGTCGAAGTAGTCATGACATTCTGAGTTTCTACTCCATGTAGAAGGATTTGTACTGTTTGTTGATTTGGTGGATGCATGTAGATGCATCTCAAATGTCTCAAATAGTTTGCTGCAGGAGATAGCAATCATGAAACAAATGGAATGGAAAGAAAGTCAGCTACGAGCTTTAAAGGGCGTGCCTTGGCAGATCTATCAAGGGACATCCTGGATATATCTGGATATCTATGGATATCTCGGATCTGAAGGCTAAGAAGCCTAGCCTTCCCAGCAAGCTGATGTTTTGCATGCAAAATTACTCAAAATTAGAGAGACGGTCCTGAGCAGTTGGCATCAGAATCAGGAGTCGCAGATAATGCAACGTCGTAGTATGAATTGGCGATGTTTTCATGGCCTAACAATATATCTCCCTTTCGCAGTTGTTTGGCCAATGTTTAGTCGTAATTTCCAGCGCATTTCGTTAGCAGGCCCCGACAAGAGGGCTATGTTTGCCTTCGTTGGTCTTCTGACTGTCATGTGCAACACATCGTAACACTATCTATTTGTCCTGACATCTCTCAACCTTAATCAATCACTATAAACAACTATCATACTAATTATAGCTGTTTCCCATCAACTCATTATATCTCATTATCATAAATCATAAATTTCTATTATGAATCAACTGCTATCATATATCCCAGTTATATACCCATTATGAGTGTTTTGAACCTCTCCTGTCAGCAGGTCTTCATAGAAATTGATGATGATGGCTCAGAAACAATCACCTCGAACGAGCTAGAGGCTGGATGTCTTTGAGGGATATTCTCTTGCATTTATGGTGATGAAAAATTGTGATGTGATGGTGATTTATTACTGGTGATTTTGATGGTGATTTATATAATGCATTAGAATTGATTTTACTGCTTGGTTGCTGCGGGTTCCTGTCATGGATCATTCCATAGCATCAATAACCCCCGATTTTATCCATGTAGTACAGGCGCCCCAAGACTGACATCGCGAGAGGCAGCCATGAACAAGCCTGCACTGATGCACCAAATGGAATCTATGGACATCTCAACCAGAGATCTTCGAACACTCTTCAGGCAAGAGGTACCCTCTGGTTATGTCAACAGTTGGCTATTGAACATGGTGATAGAAATAGTGGATTTACCCATTAAAAATTGTGATTTTCAATAGCTATGTTAGTTTACCAGAGGGTATTGCTCTTGGGAATCTCAGTTGGGGAATGCAATCGATAACAAGAGTAATGGGTTTAGTCTCGTTGAGCCAAAAGGATCCAAAAGGGCTCTATCTCACATATATCATTCCCTTCCAAACTAAGCTACATGTACATGTGATATCCATATTATCCATTGATATTCTATAATTGAATCAGGTCACCACAATTGAGTGCGCCCATTGCGCATTGTTCTCGGGATGGCTTGGGCGGCTGGGCATTAGAGTTTTGAAGTTGATGTGTAGAGCCAATGAATCGTCCCCAATACTACCATAATTTTAAATACATGGTTGGTAAAAACCATGGCGCAAATAGTAGTTGTTTATGGCACTGGGTTTATCATACAAACATCAGATCTCCTTCATGCAGATTGATCTGCACACAAAATCCTATGCAACATGTCAAGTCATCTCAGCACATGATGGTGACTGGTTTGGTCATGCTGCGCAAGAACATGTAAGCGCTGTCCAACAAATGTTGAACGCGGCACTTCTTCTTTCCTTGACTTCATGCACGTTGGATTCCGCGTAAGTTGAGCAACGCTGCTTGTGGTGTAAGAACTCAATTGATCTATGGGTAGAGAGCAAGAGAAGATAGCAAACCTCTGCCAAAAAGTGTGCAAAAAGTGACGAACTTGCATGAACTTGCAGGGAAACTTGTCAAGCTATTCCACAGGGTCCAAGTCTTCTGAGACCTTGCTTGGTTTTGTGCTGAGGGCCTGGTTCCACATGTTTAACCAGTCCATTTGACCTTTGCCTGATCAATTTAATTCTGCCGAAGGTTTCAGACTTTATTTCTATACATGAGCCGTGCAGTGCCAGTGAAGACGGAGTGCAAAGGCGATGCATTAGTCATCTCCCAACGGTCATGATGCATTGGTATCGGGGTCGTTGGGGAACGGGTGGCAGGAGATGCTTGGTATCGGACGCTGTCCGTGCGCGCTTTAATCAGCGTCCTGTCCGTTCCTAGTGTGGGCGCTCGTGTGAGCGCGACAGGGCCGGCATTTTTTTTTGCTCATAAACATCCAAACATGACGACAAGCGGCATCTGACTGCGTTATATGTTATACAACCGGAAACGTAGTGATTGCTTGTGTCGGTAGAATGGTGTAGACATGAGGGCTTGCTGCGAGTGACCGTCTCCACGGAGCCTTCATCGCAGTGGGACCGCTGCGATCTGCTCAGCTTAGATGAGACACATCTGAATGCTGTGGAAAACAAAAAACATGTTTGCAAACATTACAACCGAAAGCCAGCCGGTAGGCAAGGCCACAGTTGGGTTTTGCAGGCAAAGTCATATGTGGCAAAATCCAACTTCAATACAAGATTGAACCTTAATACAAATCTCAGGTGCATTTGAAGGTCGAGGCTAGATGGATTTGTGATGATTTGTAATGGCAACCCCAGCCTAAGGGCAACAAAAAACAATAGTATTCCACGGGAAATTGTATACAGATAATCACAGATAATCACAGAATCTTCTAGGTATATCGACCCCGATCCACATGGATCCACCATATCACCACAAGGGGCTGCGATGGCTGCAGGATCATGGACTCTGACGGCAGCGGCGAAATTTCGTTTGAAGAGTTTATTGATGGCTCCTGGATCTTCAATTGCTACATGTTTTTTTTTCTCGTCTTGAGATTTGCTCGTTTCCAACATTTCCATAACGATTGTTAATTGACATGCTCGGATGTTTTGAAAAGGTTCTCCTTAAACTTTATTGGCCAGACTTTTTTCTGGAAGTTGCGCCCGAATGCGGTTATTTGCGCTCGATTGCGCTTATTTGCGCCCGAACTTGCGGCTAGTTTTTTTGCTCCAAATCGCTCTCAGATATTGGCAATGCTCGCTATTTCTGCTAATATATTTAGATAACGAGCCTGGATATATGCTCGAATGACCAAAAAGTATAAGGTGGCACAAACTAATGTAATGATTGAAAATGACTGAAAACCCAGGTTGTATGCATCTTCAAGGAACTGCTCAGAGCCTTCAGGCGCGGGACATCGCGGAATCTTTGTAGAAAGGATGGACAAAAATGGACCAAGGATGTTTGATGATTTTTTGAACCATGGATGTTTCACGTTTGAAGTTTGGTGATGTGGGAATGATTTTCGTTATACCAGTGGATTTGCAAAACATGACACACTGAGGTTGAGGATTTTCGGCGCGAGTTCCGGTTCTTGTGCAAAGACATTGCAAAAATAGGCTGGGCGGAATCGGAGCAGGGCCAAATGAAGGGAAATGATGTATTTGCTTCAAGTAAGTTGTGATTAACGATTTACTATGATTTACTTAACTTACAGTAATCACTCTGACTCTATTCTACAACATGTCTTTTTGGCGCATTCGAGCAGGTTGAATTTTGAGGTGGGAATGAAACGATTGAAACGTGGGTGTGGTTGAAAATAAAATGCCACCAAAATTTACTCTGATTTTTACCGTTTCAATAATTGTGGTGCCCTACCCTACCCCATGAACAGACGCAGCCATAGGTTCAGAGCTCTCACAAGTGCGAAGGCAGCTCTCTTGGTCCTTAACGCCTAAGGCGATCTAAGGCGCTTGACACATCATAGTCGTGGATTTGACTGGACGCGTGGAAGCACGCTTCCAGTCATTCCAGTCACGCAGAAAATCATATGGGGAAAAAAAGACAAGGCAGCATCGGCAGCATCTGGAAATATCTGAAATGTTGGGAGATCTATAGTTTTTAGGTGAACAGTATCACAGCAAAGATATGAGACAAAAAATTTGTGGCGTGGAAAAGGGGCATGTGTCATGCGGGTGTTTGATTCATCGGACGCTGCAATGGACTGAGGTTGAACCCAGAGCTGAGCGCCCATCTAGAGTTGGGTTGAACCTTCTGAAGCGGTTTCACAGCTCTTCATGCAGATTCAAAAATGATCAGCTGTTTGGGTCCCACCTGGCTTCGTCATTTGTTGATGTTTTGCTGCGGCTGAGCGATACAGAACTCGATGTCTCTGGCTGCGCACTGAAGCTCCAGGCCGCTTTAATAAATTACACGTCTCACAGACACAACTTGAGAGGTTTGACAACTGCTGGAATATGCTGGATTTCTTGATGGCCATGTTACCTTCATGAATATAAAAACTATAAAAACAAGACAAAGCGCCATGTTACCTTGCAGAGACTGGGAAAGGGTTCTGCATTGGTTTCAACAGAGCATAAATCTATATATGCAAATGTGCCTTTCTTCCCATATGATAGGTTGTTCGTGGCAGAACTCCCTTAGCCAAGAAAACATTTATGAGCCCTAGAAGGGTGACAAAATATGACAATACATCCCTTTCTTGTCTCGCTAAGCTTAAGTGCATGTAAGTCCTGATCTTGTCCAAGCACATGCCGTCCGGCCCCGAGTTGCTCGACGTTGGCTGATGAACGACAGGATCGCGGATTGGTGTAGGAAAAATGAAGAACGCATACCCTGTAAGACATTGCAAGACACTGGCGCAATAAGCCGATTTAGATACCTGACATTCCCCGACATTCCCTGTCACTGAGCGTATCCGACCATCTTGCTGGCCATTGCTGTTTTTGAGGCAAGGCCATCGGAGGTCCCAAACCTGGTGTAGAAAGGGTTGCGTTTTTTTTTTTGCATCCGCTGTTTGCAATTTGAAGCACTAGATTATCGGATTTTCATTGGATTTTATTCATATGCATTCTGATGATGTGTATATATATATATATATTATATAGATAATAACATGTATGTGTATGTGTATATATATAATATGTATTACATTTGTAGTTTGTTCTGCAAGAAACCAAAGGAGTTCAGAGTGATGACCATGTTGTTACTTGCGATGCAGCCACTTGCCTCGAGCTTCAAGTCCTTGGCAGGACACAGCACTTTCGAAGGTGCATGTGGAATACTTCAGAACAGCAAAATGCAACGCAGAGCTGCACTGCTGCACCATTGGTAACCAGACTGTGGAACTGTGTAGCACGCTACAAATGACTTTTTGCATTTAAGCGAAGCAAAACACTGAAACACATCATCATTAACCATCATTAACCATCATCAACCAATTTCCAGTGGTGGAAGCCAAAGGCGCTTGCACCGCTGTGCACTTTGGGCGATCTGGAAGCTGCTGGGCCAGACTGGGCCACTTGGAGATCGCTATGTTGATCAAGTGGGTTTATGGGTATCCCGATGTATCCCGTGGGTCCATCGTTGCCATGGGGACCAAAGAATTCTGTCAAAGCTGGCATTCAAGACCCATCAAGAACCACCCAAGGGTGGCCATGTGAACTGCACGGAAAAAAAACACTTGTGAAAGGTCGTTTTTCAACGTGCCATATCCATGAATGATGATCTGGCTAAGCTCTGTGCTGAACGGAGTTGTACTTTGTAAGCAATGATCAAAAAGTGACAGTTGTGGATGTTCGCAAGGTCCTGTATGTTTTCGTTTGGATCTGTGGTTGGTACAGATAGTGCAGATGGTGCAGTTTGGCAGTTTGATGTGATTTCCAGTTGTATATCCAGGTCTGTGCCAGGCAACTAGCATGAGTCGCGGTCTCACCCTTAACTTGTTTTAAGTTAAGCACCTGAGACTGGCACTGAAGCTCAAAGCTAGTCGTCCTTGGATGAATCATGGCAACATGATTCGGTACCAACCAGGCGATGCCCTGCAGCGCAACACACCAAAAACCATACCACGTGTCATCAACCTGTTGGCTCCCCCAGCACCACCACAATGGCAACAACATATCCAACTCTCACAGCTCAAAAGCAACGCAGAGACTTGCAATCTTGCAATGAAAGGGTTGGACCATGACATCAAGATGACATGAAGTTACATAAAGTACGAAGGACTGTCTTCATATCAACATCTCTGAACAATCCCCAGATGTGCTGGGTTGAGGGTACTAAGGTAGTAGTTGGTTGATATGTTTTCCGGTCTCCAAACTCCCCATGTCCATCCATGTCCCATGTGCGCATTCGGCCCAGGCCAAATCTCTGAGCCATTGGGCCATGGCTATGTACCGAGAAGCTTGTGTGGACATGGACAATCCCCATCAAGATGTGCAAGGTGATGCTCTGCGGGAAGAGACGCGGAAGCTTCAAAGGCCGGCCTCGGAAGGGTCGACCTGGTTTGGTGATGTGCTGGTTATATTCTCAGGCTTTGAAATTAGTGGTTGTATCCACGATTATCCACGTTTGAATGGAAAGGTGGAGCGATAGATAAGCGGTGCAACTCACTGAAGAGGTTGTCAGTGCATGTTCAAATCAAAGTGTTGCTATCCTGCGCTGGCAGCCTCAAGGGGGAATATCTGAAAGAATTGCTACTCTGATTATTGTCATCTGAAACACTCTGGGACCATCATGAAGTCTGAAGTCTGAAGGTATATGGAGGAGCAATTCGCACAGCAGGGGAAGATCCTACAAGAGTTGAGGACTCAACTGCGATTCATGGTGCGCGACGAGGCGGCCTCAAGGCTCTCGGCGTTTCCAGAGATGGTCGAGGTCGCTGGCGACTTGGATGACTTGGCTCCCCTTGGAGTTTCCAAAGATTCGGATGAGACTCGTCAAGAGCAAGATGTTGGTCACAATGAGGAGGAGCCACCAGCCTGGGATCCCTGCTGGGATCCTGAGATGCGGGAAAAGCTGAAGGAACATCAACGCCAGGCAGCACGGCAGCTCCCTCTCCAGCTTCAGCAAGTTCTTTCGGACATTTTTGGATCCCCTGGTCGCGCAGAGGTTTTGATTAAATCGAAACCTTAGGTAGGAGATACTCAGAAAAGAGAAGTTTGGGTATGAAATTGTAAAGCAATTTCAATACATGTGCATAATACCCTCCGGGGATGCGAGCAGTCCGCGAGAGGGACGCGTGCTCATTCGGTGCGAGCGAACAAGAACAGAGTGGGAGCGTACGAAGAGCAGTGCTCTGGTGGCCCTTGCCCGTGTGCCCGTGGATCGGGGTTGTGCCCGTGTGCCCGTGTGCCCGTGTGCCCGTGGATCGGGTTGTGCCCTGGTGCCCGTGTGCCCGGGCCAGCGACAGGTCCAGAAGTCCAGAAGTGACACGCTTGTCGGCAGTTGCAGTCTGTCTTTTGATTCCCCAAACAGTTTGTCCACACTGAGGGGTTCTTACGGTAGGTGTAAAGGCAGGTGCCTGATCTGGGTGCTCCTCACTCTGGTCTGCGGCGTGCTACCTGTAAATTTCCGTATGGTGCGGCTCTTGTGACATGTTGAAGTGCATTTCGACTGCGCAGGCTCGCACAAAGTGTATGTCTGCGTTCTGGCCTCATGGGTCTTCCTCCTCAACATCCTCCTCCTCAACATCAACTTCTTCCTACTCAACATCAACATCATCATTTTCCTCTCCCTTGACACCAACTTCAATCGACTCCGCAGTACACAGCGGATGTTCCAGCTAGGAATGTTTGATTGGTAATTAAAACTTCCCAACTGGCATGTCATGACGATGTCCTAGGACATCCTAGGACTGATATGTGCCCGTGTGCCCGTCTATCTGTGTATTGACATTGATCTCTCTTTCTCTTTCTCTTTCTCTGTCTCTCTCTCTCTCTCTCTCTCGCTCCCTCTCCCTCCCTCCCTCCCTCCCTCTCTCTCTCTATCTCTCTCTCTCTCTATCTGTATCTCCGTCTCCCTTTCTACTTTTTGATTTATCCTTATGCTTATGCAGCATCTATATGTCTGTGTGTCTGTCTTTCTTTCTTTCTTTCTTTCTATCTAATCTATCTATCTATCTATCTACCTATCTATCTATCTATCTGTTTGTCTGTCTATGTGTCAACCGGTTGCCGCAGCGTGGTGTCATAGCAGCATGAGCTCGTTGCCCGTCGTTGTGGACCTTGGTGTTTGTTTGACGTTCCTTCTTGTTGCATGACCATGCGGTTGCCTTGTTGTTTGCATGCAACTTTGTTCCGCTGTGCAGTGATGCCTTGATCTAATATTAATGTCGACATGCGGCGTTTCGGCGCTGTCTGCTGTAGATGGCATGTCGCTGTCCTTGCCGGGTTGTTTGCGTGCAGCTTAATGTCGTTGTTTTGCCTTGATCTCAAGTTAATTTCCACATGTGTCGTTTTGGCTCCGTCTACCGTAGATTCCTCCTCTCCCTTTCTACTTATCCATTTATCCTTTTGCCTATGTATCTATATGTCTGTGTGTCTGTCTTTCTATCTACCTATCTATCTGTCTGTCTGGCTGTCTATCTATCTGTTTGTCTATCTATCTGTCTGGCTGGCTGTCTGTGTCAACCGGTTGCCGCAGCGTGATGTCATAGCAGCATGATCTCGTTGCCCGTCGTTGTGGACCTTGGTGTTTGTTTGACGTTCCTTCTTGTTGCATGACCATGTGGTTGCCTTGTTGTTTGCATGCAACTTTGTTCCGCTGTGCAGTGATGCCTTGATCTAATATTAATGTCGACATGCGGCGTTTCGGCGCTGTCTGCTGTAGATGGCATGTCGCTGTCCTTGCCGTGTTGTCTGTGTGCAGCTTAATGTCGTTGTTTTGCCTTGATCTCAAGTTAATTTCCACATGTGTTGTTTTGGCTCCGTCTACCGTAGATTCCTCCTCTCCCTTTCTACTTATGGATTTATCCTTTTGCCTATCTATCTATCTATCTATCTACCTATCTATCTATTTATTACCTATCTATCTATTTATCTATCTATCTTTCTTTCTATCTTTCTATCTTTTCTATCTTATCTATCCAATCTATCTAATCTATCTAATCTATCTAATCTATCTAACCTATCTAATCTATCTAATCTATCTAATCTATCTAATCTATCTAATCTATCTAATCTATCTACTCTATCTAATCTATCTATCTATCTAATCTATCTAATCTATCTAATCTATCTAATCTATCTAATCTATCTAATCTATCTAATCTATCTAATCTATCTATCTATGCCCGGGTGCCCGGATGCCGGTCGATTGCCCGTGTGCCCGTGTGGCCGTGTGCCCTTGATTTGGCTGTGTGTCCGTGTGCCCGTGGATTGCTCGTGTGCCCGTGTGCCCGTGGATTCCTCGTGTGCCCGTGGATTCCTCGTGTGCCCATGTGCCCGTGGATCGGCCGCGTGCCCGTGTGCCCATGTGCCCGGAGGGCCGTGAGGAGACCTATCTCCCATGAAGGGTCTGTTGAGGGCAACGGCCGAACAGATTCTTTGGTCTTGGCTGTCCTGGAACTCCTGAGAAAAAATCATTTATTTCATGTTTTTTCCAAACAATAATGTCAAACGAAATTCTGTGGGCTTGAGAATGCATGCTTTGCCGGACGGCACATCATTGCCAGGACTGCGAGATTGACCCCCCAACTCTCGCATAATGAGCTTCAAGTCGGGCACGGTGAGTGGCTTGTCAGGAGCTGGACTGCTGTCAGTTGCTTTCTTCCTGAATCTTCCTGAACTCCTGTGGATCAACATAAATGATCATAAATGTACCTCATGCACTTGTTTCATATCGCTTCCCTCTTGCTGTTTTCCCTTTCAAAATGCATACAAGATTGTTGAATGTTGTCGGCACAGCCATGCAAGTATGGGCCCAGGCAGTCTTGGCAGTTGCACCAACAATGAATTGATAGTATGACTGGTGCACTGCGATTTTGCTGCCAGGAGATATGCGTTTCATTTGGCATCTTCAGCGACTTTCCAAGCGTCCATCATGCTGCTGATCCTGTTGAATTTGATCATGCTGGGGATCGAAGTTGATGTTTCCTCATCATTGAAGCCCGACGATTCTTACCTGCAGATACTGACATAGAGATTAAACATGAAACAAAATCATGAAGGTTTTTTCCATTCAATCTGTTACAGTACACTTTTTGTCACATAATATCATATCATAATATCATATGAATCTTAGGATGTTTGGGAGATGGACACCCTCTAGAAGTCCAGTCTTAAAACTCTCGGCTCAAAGCTCGTGACAACGAGTGTCATCATGCCACGCCACAGGAAGAGGATCCAGTGGTCTTCCAGGTGCTGAATATCGTCATTGTCATTGTTTTCATCTTTGACTCTCGGCACAGGAGACCCCGGAGACCCCATGGGCCGTGGACTCCTGTGATGTTAGCACAGGCTTCGGGCGTTCAACACAGGCTGACTTGTGACAGTGACAGGCTGCGCCAGGCTGATGAATTTGAATGGAGTGAGCGAATGCTTTGCTGTCGCAATCTGTCGCATCTTTTTTTCTTAGGAAAAAGTCGCAGTTTGCGCGATTCCCAAAAACTGTTTGCCGCCATTCGAGGAAATTGCGGTCAAGATGGCCGGATTCGGCTGCGCCCACTTTTTCTTTGGTCCTGAGAGGTGGTGGAATTCGACTTGTGGCCGGCTGGACTAAGGAACATTTTGACCGCATTGAGCAGATGTGTGCTCAAATTGTGGCTGAAGCCAAGCCCCAGAATTTTTTCTCTAACAGAATTGCGCCTGACAGCAAGCGTAAACTCAGTGAACGCATCAAAAAGAACAATGCGACTTGGCGCAAGGAAAATGGGCTCCCTGACGACTCTTCCGGCACGGGAGGTCTGTGTAATGGTAAGGTTGCACCTATGCGCCTTGCTAAGCGCACTGGGGTCAAACGCAGACGATACAAACAAGCCACTGAATGGCTCAGGGATTTAACCAAGGACGGAGACGTTGAGAGCAACCCGGGACCTACCCGCCGTCGGCGAGTGCAGACTTCTTTTCCTCATTTAAAAGTTTGGCAGTGCAATTTGAATGGGTTCGGCCCCCGCGGCTGGGAATTCGTTGCGCAAGCGGAAAAAGACCAAGTTGATATCCTTCTCATTCAGGAAATGCGGCTCAAGGAAGTCGACCTCAAAGGCATGACCCATTCGTTGACCGGCTGGTCGCTGTTTTATTGCACTGAGGCTCAGGAACGCACTGTCCCCCATGGCGGGGTGGCCGTGCTTACCAAGGTCACACTGCCCGCTGTGCGGGCTGCTGCTCACAGTGATGTGGCCGGCCAGTGGATCCGGGTCACTCTTCCTGGGCTTCAGATTTACAGTGTTTATCAGCGGCCGGGCACTAGTTCGGACGAAAGGGATTCTTTTCATCAAAGCATTTCTCAAGATTTCATGGGATTAGGCCCTTCTCCCTGTCTTGTGGCTGGCGATTGGAACCATGACCCTGTTACTTCTCCTCTTCGCCTCTTCCTTCACGATGCCTGTGTGTGTTTTCCCTCATTTGCTCCTGATCCTGAAGATCCTGACGCAGTCATGCCTGCGCCCACTCGGTGGGATGGTCAGGCTTGCATTGACTGGGGGATCTGCAGAAAGGTCACTTGCGATGTTGAAATGCTGCTGGATCGATGGGCCGACCATCGAGTTCTGGCCTGGACCCTTTATGATGTCGGAATCTCAGCTGTTAAGCAACTCAGGTTGACTCCTCGTCCGAACCTTTGCAAACCTGATGTCCTGTCTGAAGCAACGTGGCAAGCTCAGCTCACTGAAAGTTTCTTGGCTCGACAGTATCAACTTTCTGAAGCTCCGAGCTGGGAGCAGCTTTGCTGCTTCACTGAAACTGTGGTTCAAGAGGCGCTTCTCGCTCAAGGGGTTGCGCGACGTCAGCCTACAAACTCCCACAAAGGACACCCTGCCAAAACCGAGCAAGTTGTCAAACATCACAGAACCCTTACTACTGGTGAGAGCACCATCAAACTGACCAGACTCCGGCGGTTTTGGCGTCGGGCTCAAGCTTGGCACACCCAAGGTTTCCGTGACAATCGCCTTCGCGATGCCTTGCTTCGCGAAGCCGCCCATTTCCGTTGTCCATTTCATCCTCTTAGCATCGCTTGCTCTTCGGATTTTCTGCAATGGCTGGCTGATGAGATCGAAGCTGACACCCAGAACTGCGTGAAACAGCGCCTGCAAGCCTGGCGCCGTAAGATGCAGCAAGATGCGGCCCCTTGGAAATGGCTCTCGCGATACAAGATTTCCAACAAAGTGTCTTTCCTGGCCGACTCTGCTGGCTGTCCCCTTGCCGGACAAACCATGTTCGACGAAATCGAAAATACCTGGCGGCAATACTGGCCTCAAAACCCTAGGCAGGAGGAGCTGGACAACATGGCCCGGCTGCACGACACCGCACCTTGGCCTAACGGCCCTGCTGCTCCCGATTTGCCTCCCCTGCGAGGAATCCAATTCCGGGCCAAAGCTCGGGACGCCGTCAAAAAGGCTTCTGGCCCTGATGGATGGCGTGGCGATGAAATCATGCACCTCCCCGAGGGCCTCCTTCAGCTTTTCGCCAACTTCTTCAACCAACTTGAAAGCGGTTCCCAGTCTTGGCCTACGGCTTTACTGCAATGGCGGCAGGTTTGCATTCCAAAGCCTTCTGGTACCGGGTTGCGACCCCTGAGCATTGGTTCTGTGTGGTATCGTATGTGGAGCAGCATTCGTATCAAGCAGATGTCCCAGTGGATTGTCGATCGTGTTGGTCCTCATTTCCATGGTGGTGTCAAACAGCGCGGCACCGTCAGTGCCCTCCTCAAACCTCTTTGTCTCTTGCAGAAGACCCAGAATGATGATTCTCAGCCAGGCCGGCACCGCCGCCTTGCTGCCCGCCGGCGCCTGCTGCGATGGATTGGTGCTGCTGATTTGTCCAAGGCCTTTGACCGGCTTCATGGGGCTCTCGCTGGTCCTGCGCTGAAGCGCATGGGGCTCCCCGCTGCTTTGGTGGATGCTTGGACCGCTGCTTGGATTCATCAGATGCGATTCCTTCAATTCGGTTCCCAGACCAGCAAAGGTGCTGTCAGAAACATCAGCTGCCTCCCTCAAGGGGATCCTTGTTCCCCTCTTGCCCTCTTGGGGGTCCTGGCTGAAGCTCTGTGGCGGCTGCAGAAGAAGCATCCGGAGCGTACTCATGGGCCTACTGTGTGGCGCATCTACATTGATGACCGCTCTTGGTTTTGCGCTCGCATGAAAACCTGCCTTAGCATTGGCAAGGGTTGGATTGAGGAGATGAAGCTCCTCCACATGGATGAAAATGCCTCCAAGGCTGACTATGCTGTCGTGGGCCCTGCTGCCCTGGGCAAGAAGATGTGCGAAGAGCTGCGGCGGCAGGGCATGCCGGGCGAAGTTCGCACCCGTCCCAAACTGCTCGGCACCAGGATCGAAACCAAGAGAACTTTCTCCAAAGCTCAAGAAGAAGAAGTGGTGCGATTGCAGCGCGCGACCGCCATCGCCAACAACATTGCTTCCATTCCCGGCAGTGTTCACTTGAAGACTACCTGGCTGCAGGGTGCTGCTGTTTCTCTGGCTAGCGTGGCCGTGGTTTCTCGCCTCCCTGCTCTTCGAGACCTGACCTCTGCTCATCGGGCTATCTCTCGCGCTTTGGCTTCTTCTGGCCACAGCATGATGGGTCCTTTGTTCACCCTTTTCCATGGTCACAAAGTCAACTTGCGCTACCAAGTTGGCAACTACATGGCTGAGGTGGTCCTGAAGTCTCACACGGATCCTGATGTTCGCAAAGCCTGGAACGCTGCCCTTACTCGCAGCAACGGTCCTGTGCAACTCTTGCGCAGATGGATGAAACGTCAGAAATGGCATGAACTTGGCCCCTGGAAGTGGTGGCACCCTGAGGCTCAATGGGGGCTCTGCCGCCCTTCTGCTGCTCGCAGCTTCCCGGCCACTTGTGTTGGCCGCACGCTGCTCTTTGATGACAACCACGAGGAGCTTCGACATGTTCTCAGAGATGCTTGGCGTGCTACACTCTGGGAACGATGGAAGAAGTCTGCTCCCTACAAATCCAGATCTTATCACTCTATGCTTTGGCGTGATGTTGCCGATCGTTTCAATTTGGCGCGAACCATGCTTGCTCATTTGCCTGCTCATCTTCTTGCTCATGCTTGGGCGGTCGTCTGCGGACATGTGGTGAGTCAAGCTCAATACCACGGCGACCCCACTCGTGATCGATCTGACCGTGACCGTATTTGCTGGTTCTGTCAAAAAGAAACCATTCCGACATTTCTCCATGCCATGTGGGAGTGTGATGCACCGCAGTTTGCGGAAAGACCTGTGTTGCCGACTTGCAGTTTGCAACTCCACTTAGGTTGGCCTGATCCAACTAAGGACAATGCACATAACACTAAGGTGCTTGTGCATATGGCTGAGGTCCGCCGTGACCTCACTTCGATGCGCCGGCGCTGAGTTCTGCCCCGGCGAGCGATGCGCCGGCGCTGAGTTCTGCCCCGGCGAGCTGTGAGCACTATGACCTGCTGCAGCTCTTCAACGAGACAACAACAACAGAGGTGGTGGAATTGCTGCTATACACTCACCTCCGCGTGGTGGCAGCGGGCTGGCTCGTCGCTGCTTGCGACCGGCCGGTGCAAAGTTCAGTGTGAGAAATTAAAAGAAAGAGAAAAGAGGACAAAAGCCACTTTGGCACAAGAGCCCAACAAGAACGAGAAAGGGCCTGAATATAAAGGTTGGCGGCCCACCAAGGTTTTTAAGGTACCTAAGGCTCTGCTTTGCTGGCTGGTTGCGTGCTGCTGTTTGCTGTCCTGCTCTGCTGCCTCCAACCACCACGTCTCAATTCACGACTTCGAAGTCAACGTTTCTACCTGGCCCCCCAAGGGCCCCCTAATTCATGACACGTTCGGTTTGTCGCTGCAATGGTCTGATGGCGGCAATGCGAGCGCTCTTGCAGTGCGCGCTGGTGCATCTGTGACTCGGGAACTTGGTTTGTTTAAATGTGGCACTCTCTTTCCACCATTTCTGCTTACTGATTCTCGGGCCCCCCTAATTAATGATGGTTTCAATGATTTCACCCCCATTTTGGGTCAAACTTGGGTTTTGGGATTGAGTTTTATCGTTGCCTGGGTTGGGGTTGTCTCTTCCCTTTTTACGGTTTTCATTCTCCCTGTTAAAACCCCTCAAAGAAAGGGCCGAAAAGCCCCAAAACATGGCTCAAAGCTGCAGCGGCAGCAGAAGTGGTCGCGGAAATCTTTTTTCAAAGCTTTTGTGGCCAGACGATGCAGCACGCATCGCATGTCAAGAGCGCGGCTCAAACACCGCCGCATTGCACTGAGACTCAGGAGCCGTTGGTTCAGAGTGCATCGGCGTCGTGATCCAAAAAAGCCTGCTGAGCAGGGTGTGCTACCAGGTTTTCCTTTCAATTTTGACTGGTCGCCCGAACATGACAATTTTTGTGATTATTCACCAGTTCAACCCACTCATGAGGCTGGCCAATGGCTGGGTTCAGAATGCCTTCGGGGAGGGTCGGGGTATCGTAGGAAACGCAAACGAAACCCTAAACGAGGCCCACAGGTTTCGCAGGTTTTAGTCAAGACGCTGATCCAAGGACTCAAAACTTGTTTGAATCAGGGTTCTTTTCCTACTGATCTTTCCCCCCTTTTTGATCTTTTGGGATCCACTCAGTTTGCTGATTCCAGTGCTGTTGCTCCGGCCAAAAAACGTGTCAGGAAACGGAAAACGCAGCAGCAGAGTGCTTCTGTGGCTCAAACCAAACCAAAGACCTCCACCACTCAGAAAGAGTTGTGGACTTTCAGAGATGGAACTACCAGGCCATATTGTCGAAACACTGAGACAGGTTGGTGGTGGTGGGACGACAGTGACAACCCGCCATTTTCTTCCAACCGTGAAGTTAGAGTTTCCCCCCCACCCGCTGTGACTCCCCCTAAAGTGGCTCAAACCCCCATGCCCAAGGTGAGATCGGTGTACCCAGCGGAATGGAACCAACCTGTTTCGCTTGTTTCATGTCAAACTGTTCTTACTGCTATCAAGCAAAAGCAGCCTTGGAAAGGCAACCTGGCTTGTACCAGCACTCCGTGGGAAGTCCAGGAACTCATTGACCTCTACAAAAGCTTGGGACTGTCTCAAGGCTTAACTCTTGTGCTCACTGGACCCACGTGCAGCTGGGTCGGTTCCACTCTTAGTAGAGCCAGGCTCCAAAGGCAGGGTCAGCAGGCCAAAGTTGAAGATGTCCACTTGCTTTCCTTAGGCACGTCGGCGCCTTGGAAGTCACATGCGATCAAAATTGAAACTGACAAAGTCAAAACTGTCGAGCGTACTCAGGTTCGAGTTGTGGTGCCCGAGCAGTATCGCTCTCTTTTCATTTCTGACCCCAAAACTGAAAAGATTACGGTTATTTTGGGAGAACTTGCCCAGTGGGGCGTGCGAGCTCACACCCTCACGGGTGGGCGCTGGCAAAGGGAACAGTGGGGACGCAGTAGTGCCCTCATCGGATGGCTCAGGCTGACCAAAGCTGATTGCCAGGTCCTCGTTGGGAAAAGTGGCACCAGAGGCATCTTTGTCAATCAGCACCTTGACCCTGCTGCCGACAGACCGTCCTTTTTTTGGATTTCCAAACAAGCCAGTGAGTCTTCTGAAGAATATTTCCAAAGATGTACCAAGGAAGCTAAGGCACGTGGTCAGCCAATTTTTTTGCGAAAAGGCCTGGGCAGTGACTTAGGTTTCAGCAGGAAACCTGAGGACCCCGAGGATCGGCGGCCGAAAGCCGTCGAAGTATCAGGGGTGCCAGCCCAGTGGCACTCCGACGAATTGCAGGAATTCCTGACAGGTCAAGACTGGCGTGAGGTCAGCATCCTGAATCGCCACCGACGCAACCGGAAAATCATTTGGCTCATCAGAGCCGTTCCTCCTGTTGCCTTCCCTTATAACCAAGGTGTTTGGACCTACGAAGACGGGTCCGATTTGCGCATCATTATTAACGATGCTGTGCACCGGCCTTATATCCCCCAAAAGGTCACAAATTTGAAGGGGCCACGCAGACAATGGGCCCCGGGCTCACAAGAGTTTGATAACCAGGAAACCTCCAGGCGGGGCAGAAGCCCTACCAAAAGGCCTCCCAGAGGCTCCGCAAACAGAGAAAGATCACGGTCTGCTAAGGCCTCTGATGACACCAAAGATTCAAATGCTCCTGGCGATGCTTCAGGAGTCACAAGAGCAGACAAGCCTGTTGTGCAGGCTCAGATGGAAGTTGATTCTTCTACCAAGGATTCTACTCAGGCACCAACCAGTTCAAAGCTCGGCATTGGCGATTTGCAGGACGCTCTCTGCAATCATCAATGGTCACTTGTGGATCAAGGTGGCGTTGGCGATTGCGGGTGGAGAGCTTTGTGTGACAGTTATTTTTTCTTTACGCAAGGGAAACAGCTGTCCAATGAAGAATGCATCCATGAGGCCAGTCTTTTGAGGGTCAAAACTGTTCAGCATGTTCGCAAGTTCCATGACAGATACGAATCTTTTGTTAAGGGGGGAAAAGCGGCCTTCCCTGATTTTTGTGAAAAAGCACTGGACAAGCATACGTGGATTTGCGGCCTACTTCTGCAGGCTGCGGCTGAAGTTTACGGCTGCTGTATTGTTGTCTGGGATCAAACGGATGAATCTCTGCGCAGATTTACTTTTGCCCCTGAATGGAGCAGGACCGGAATGCCCCGGGTGGTTGTTGACAGCCCAACTCTCGTTGTGCAACGAAAGGGGAAACACTACTGTTCCGTGCGTCCCCCTGACACTGGTGACAGCAGTGACAAACGAACTAAGGTGCCCAGTCACTGGATGCGGGAGACCGCGCGACCTGAACCTGACGGGTTGGGAGGGGCTGCTCCCCCGGGTGTCTTCAACCCCACTCCCCTCTCTCCTTCTTCTCGGTCCCTGCGCACTGCTGCCGGCTCCTCCTGCGGGTCCTCCTCGCGATCCACCGTTGCCGCGTGCCCTGTTGGTCCTGCGTCCTCTCGCGTCGCTGCTCGCAGTGCTCCCCGGACCCCTGCCGCGGTCTCTCGCCGTCTGTCCCCCAGCGTGCGATCCGACCCTGCGTCTCTGCACACGTTGCTTTCCCTGCGCACTGCCTCCGCGTCGTCCTGCTCTGGCGTCTCCCCGGCTCCCTCCCTCCACACTCGTGTTGGGTCCGTGTGCTCTGGTGTGCCCTCCAGCCGTGCCGCGCCTTCTTTGCCCGCCCCCTCGCTCCACACTGCGGTCGGGTCTGTTCTCAGTCCCCCTGCTGCTGCGAGTCTTGGCGTCTCTGCTGCGGTCGTCTCCGGGTCTAGTGCTGCTCAGGCCGTTGCCCCTAGACCTGAAACTGGCCCCCGAAAGCGTCTTTGGGGAAAACAGAAGGTTCACTGGTTTGATGATGAACAAGATCTCAGTGGTGTTTCGATTCATGACCCTGCTGATGTCACTTATGAGGATCCCACTGATTTCAGGCCCACCAAAAAAGATTCGAGACCGTCCCGCCAGCAACGCTGGTCGACGATCCAGTGGGTTTGTCCTATTTGCAAACAAGAAATGGAACTGTCAGGTCATGACAAAGCTTACAAGAAAAGGGCTTTGCATCTCCGAAACGCTCATAACACCAAACTTTCGATGGTTGGTCCCTCCATCAGCGAAAAAATTTCCCTGGGCCACAAAACTGGGGGAAAACATGCCGCAGCCAAAAATGGTGCCATGGCTTCTCAACGAGCCTTTGTTCGGGCCAAAGCTTTGGCCCAAGACCATGACCATGACATGCGTCACTGCACCTCGCATGGTTTGTTTGATGCTTTCAAGAAAACTTGGTTTTGCACCAAATGCCTTAACCACCAGACTAGTCGACTCATGGCCTCCATTCCTTGCAGTCCTGCCACTACTTGGACTGCCAGGAAAGCCCGGTGGTGGCAGGCTCTGCCCGACGGCACCAGGAACAGAATTCGACTTGTGGCCGGCTGGACTAAGGAACATTTTGACCGCATTGAGCAGATGTGTGCTCAAATTGTGGCTGAAGCCAAGCCCCAGAATTTTTTCTCTAACAGAATTGCGCCTGACAGCAAGCGTAAACTCAGTGAACGCATCAAAAAGAACAATGCGACTTGGCGCAAGGAAAATGGGCTCCCTGACGACTCTTCCGGCACGGGAGGTCTGTGTAATGGTAAGGTTGCACCTATGCGCCTTGCTAAGCGCACTGGGGTCAAACGCAGACGATACAAACAAGCCACTGAATGGCTCAGGGATTTAACCAAGGACGGAGACGTTGAGAGCAACCCGGGACCTACCCGCCGTCGGCGAGTGCAGACTTCTTTTCCTCATTTAAAAGTTTGGCCGTGCAATTTGAATGGGTTCGGCCCCCGCGGCTGGGAATTCGTTGCGCAAGCGGAAAAAGACCAAGTTGATATCCTTCTCATTCAGGAAATGCGGCTCAAGGAAGTCGACCTCAAAGGCATGACCCATTCGTTGACCGGCTGGTCGCTGTTTTATTGCACTGAGGCTCAGGAACGCACTGTCCCCCATGGCGGGGTGGCCGTGCTTACCAAGGTCACACTGCCCGCTGTGCGGGCTGCTGCTCACAGTGATGTGGCCGGCCAGTGGATCCGGGTCACTCTTCCTGGGCTTCAGATTTACAGTGTTTATCAGCGGCCGGGCATTAGTTCGGACGAAAGGGATTCTTTTCATCAAAGCATTTCTCAAGATTTCATGGGATTAGGCCCTTCTCCCTGTCTTGTGGCTGGCGATTGGAACCATGACCCTGTTACTTCTCCTCTTCGCCTCTTCCTTCACGATGCCTGTGTGTGTTTTCCCTCATTTGCTCCTGATCCTGAAGATCCTGACGCAGTCATGCCTGCGCCCACTCGGTGGGATGGTCAGGCTTGCATTGACTGGGGGATCTGCAGAAAGGTCACTTGCGATGTTGAAATGTTGCTGGATCGATGGGCCGACCATCGAGTTCTGGCCTGGACCCTTTATGATGTCGGAATCTCAGCTGTTAAGCAACTCAGGTTGACTCCTCGTCCGAACCTTTGCAAACCTGATGTCCTGTCTGAAGCAACGTGGCAAGCTCAGCTCACTGAAAGTTTCTTGGCTCGACAGTATCAACTTTCTGAAGCTCCGAGCTGGGAGCAGCTTTGCTGCTTCACTGAAACTGTGGTTCAAGAGGCGCTTCTCGCTCAAGGGGTTGCGCGACGTCAGCCTACAAACTCCCACAAAGGACACCCTGCCAAAACCGAGCAAGTTGTCAAACATCACAGAACCCTTACTACTGGTGAGAGCACCATCAAACTGACCAGACTCCGGCGGTTTTGGCGTCGGGCTCAAGCTTGGCACACCCAAGGTTTCCGTGACAATCGCCTTCGCGATGCCTTGCTTCGCGAAGCCGCCCATTTTCGTTGTCCATTTCATCCTCTTAGCATCGCTTGCTCTTCGGATTTTCTGCAATGGCTGGCTGATGAGATCGAAGCTGACACCCAGAACTGCGTGAAACAGCGCCTGCAAGCCTGGCGCCGTAAGATGCAGCAAGATGCGGCCCCTTGGAAATGGCTCTCGCGATACAAGATTTCCAACAAAGTGTCTTTCCTGGCCGACTCTGCTGGCTGTCCCCTTGCCGGACAAACCATGTTCGACGAAATCGAAAATACCTGGCGGCAATACTGGCCTCAAAACCCTAGGCAGGAGGAGCTGGACAACATGGCCCGGCTGCACGACACCGCACCTTGGCCTAACGGCCCTGCTGCTCCCGATTTGCCTCCCCTGCGAGGAATCCAATTCCGGGCCAAAGCTCGGGACGCCGTCAAAAAGGCTTCTGGCCCTGATGGATGGCGTGGCGATGAAATCATGCACCTCCCCGAGGGCCTCCTTCAGCTTTTCGCCAACTTCTTCAACCAACTTGAAAGCGGTTCCCAGTCTTGGCCTACGGCTTTACTGCAATGGCGGCAGGTTTGCATTCCAAAGCCTTCTGGTACCGGGTTGCGACCCCTGAGCATTGGTTCTGTGTGGTATCGTATGTGGAGCAGCATTCGTATCAAGCAGATGTCCCAGTGGATTGTCGATCGTGTTGGTCCTCATTTCCATGGTGGTGTCAAACAGCGCGGCACCGTCAGTGCCCTCCTCAAACCTCTTTGTCTCTTGCAGAAGACCCAGAATGATGATTCTCAGCCAGGCCGGCACCGCCGCCTTGCTGCCCGCCGGCGCCTGCTGCGATGGATTGGTGCTGCTGATTTGTCCAAGGCCTTTGACCGGCTTCATGTGGCTCTCGCTGGTCCTGCGCTGAAGCGCATGGGGCTCCCCGCTGCTTTGGTGGATGCTTGGACCGCTGCTTGGATTCATCAGATGCGATTCCTTCAATTCGGTTCCCAGACCAGCAAAGGTGCTGTCAGAAACATCAGCTGCCTCCCTCAAGGGGATCCTTGTTCCCCTCTTGCCCTCTTGGGGGTCCTGGCTGAAGCTCTGTGGCGGCTGCAGAAGAAGCATCCGGAGCGTACTCATGGGCCTACTGTGTGGCGCATCTACATTGATGACCGCTCTTGGTTTTGCGCTCGCATGAAAACCTGCCTTAGCATTGGCAAGGGTTGGATTGAGGAGATGAAGCTCCTCCACATGGATGAAAATGCCTCCAAGGCTGACTATGCTGTCGTGGGCCCTGCTGCCCTGGGCAAGAAGATGTGCGAAGAGCTGCGGCGGCAGGGCATGCCGGGCGAAGTTCGCACCCGTCCCAAACTGCTCGGCACCAGGATCGAAACCAAGAGAACTTTCTCCAAAGCTCAAGAAGAAGAAGTGGTGCGATTGCAGCGCGCGACCGCCATCGCCAACAACATTGCTTCCATTCCCGGCAGTGTTCACTTGAAGACTACCTGGCTGCAGGGTGCTGCTGTTTCTCTGGCTAGCGTGGCCGTGGTTTCTCGCCTCCCTGCTCTTCGAGACCTGACCTCTGCTCATCGGGCTATCTCTCGCGCTTTGGCTTCTTCTGGCCACAGCATGATGGGTCCTTTGTTCACCCTTTTCCATGGTCACAAAGTCAACTTGCGCTACCAAGTTGGCAACTACATGGCTGAGGTGGTCCTGAAGTCTCACACGGATCCTGATGTTCGCAAAGCCTGGAACGCTGCCCTTACTCGCAGCAACGGTCCTGTGCAACTCTTGCGCAGATGGATGAAACGTCAGAAATGGCATGAACTTGGCCCCTGGAAGTGGTGGCACCCTGAGGCTCAATGGGGGCTCTGCCGCCCTTCTGCTGCTCGCAGCTTCCCGGCCACTTGTGTTGGCCGCACGCTGCTCTTTGATGACAACCACGAGGAGCTTCGACATGTTCTCAGAGATGCTTGGCGTGCTACACTCTGGGAACGATGGAAGAAGTCTGCTCCCTACAAATCCAGATCTTATCACTCTATGCTTTGGCGTGATGTTGCCGATCGTTTCAATTTGGCGCGAACCATGCTTGCTCATTTGCCTGCTCATCTTCTTGCTCATGCTTGGGCGGTCGTCTGCGGACATGTGGTGAGTCAAGCTCAATACCACGGCGACCCCACTCGTGATCGATCTGACCGTGACCGTATTTGCTGGTTCTGTCAAAAAGAAACCATTCCGACATTTCTCCATGCCATGTGGGAGTGTGATGCACCGCAGTTTGCGGAAAGACCTGTGTTGCCGACTTGCAGTTTGCAACTCCACTTAGGTTGGCCTGATCCAACTAAGGACAATGCACATAACACTAAGGTGCTTGTGCATATGGCTGAGGTCCGCCGTGACCTCACTTCGATGCGCCGGCGCTGAGTTCTGCCCCGGCGAGCTGTGAGCACTATGACCTGCTGCAGCTCTTCAACGAGACAACAACAAGAGGTGGTGGAATTGCTTTGATCTGATTATCATCATCACCTCCGTCTTCGAGACCTTTCTGGACCGCCGCTAAGTGCACCTGCAATGCTTCTGGTAATTGTTCCAGACACAGTTGAGCACCGACCCTCTTATGTTTTCTCATCTCCTGTGGTGTGTGTGAAGACACGTGGGTTTGTTTGATAATGGAGCGCCTCCACTTCCAAGAGATCATCATTCTTCCCATTGACGTTGCAAGGCGCCATATACCAAATTTATCCAAATTTCCCATTTCGTTGCCAGGATATCTTGACCAAGACGATCGAGGCGAGCACCGTGGACTCCAGCCACCTTCGCATCATGCGATTCATGCGTTTGGCTCGTGCTTTGCGTGGCGTTCGTGTCATGAGACTCGTGCGCTTTATCGGCGCCCTGCGATCAATTGTTTTTGCTATCCTCAGTCTCTTGGTCCACAATTAGGTTTGCTTGAAATCTTGTGGGAAAACATCAAAATCCGGTTGACTATCATAGTTTTTCAATGTTTTACATCTTAAAATGAAAATGCTGGGGTATACCCAATGTTGAGACGCGTCCAAGCCACTGCTATGCTGTGTGTGTTTGTTTGTTTGTTACTTATGTTCACATCCAGATTGGGTCAGATGGTCTTTTTTCCAAGACATTGTTGGTCCCTGAGCCACCAATGCACGTCATGATCCCCGAGACTGGGCGTTGAATCAGGTACGCTTTGGTCATTAGTTTGGACTCTTGTGCCTTCGGCTCCAAGTCGCGCAAGTCATGAAAGCGTCACCTGCTTCTATATCTTCTATGGTTTCCCTTGTTTTCCCAACATGTTCAAAAAACTAACGTCTTGGACGTTGTGTTTCTTTAGAATCCAACCTAGCCTCCCGCTGAAGATTGTGTTGAAACGGGCCTAGGCAACATATTATACGAACACAACAAGGGATTTCAATCCTTGCAAAGTGTAAGAAAGTGTTGGTGCATACAATACGCTGTGCCCCCAATGAAGTCCCACCGACCACACAGCACTGAATGCACTGAGAATTTTGTTCCACAGACAAGGTGGCGCAACAAATTGGAATCGATCCAGTAAAGAGAGAATGCTTGCTGGCCCTCGACCCCCAGACACATACTCGTAGCACACACACACACATACACACACACACACACTTGGAAACACCCACCGAAGCATGTTAGACCACGATTTTCATTTTTTATGTTTTGCAAAACGGCGACCAGGAGATGATCATCATAAATATCAACGGATTTCATTGCATATCCAGAGATTGGTCACAGCCTCGTAGGGCTGCTTTGATCTGATGGCTTGGTATGCCGCGTGCTAGGTGCTTTTGGTGCTGCTGTTCTACTGCTTTGCCGTAATTCTGGCTCAATTAGCCACTTGCTTGAGCTCAGGTACCCGGCGGTGACAAAGACTGGATTTGAACCATTGAAAGCTCGGGTATTAACCATTCAACAGTGGGAGTTTAAAGATTACACTTGGAATCGCCTGTCATCAAAGAAGAGCTATTTTTTTTAGTGTGGCCCGAGGTATCAGACCACTGTCGCTTCAGCGTGGCGCCTTGTGATCTCATTCTAAAACGACATTGGGCCAGCGTGCCAGCGCCTCTGCGTGAGCCTGGCGTTTGGGGTTGGACTCCTTGGGAGAATTTTCTGGCAATTTGCAAGGGCACTTGAATGAAACAGATTTGGGGCTAGCCCAATCTTCAGACAAACCCATATTGTTGATGGAAGGAAATGATACCCTCTGATGAAATCATCTGTATAATCTGGTTTGAAGATCTACACTGAATCTACACGATGACTTTCCCAAGCAAATCCAGGTCAGGAATTTCCTAGTGCTGTGTTTCTGGAAGTTGGCTTGGTGGTGATGAATCGAGGGGTTTACCTCCACAACGTTTCTTTTTCCCGAGAGCGTCTGAGCGCAGGGTTCTTCCAATAGTGGGGGTCTGTAAAACATCTTCTCCTCTTCGCAATCATCTTCTCATCCTCACATCTTCCCATCTTCACATCCTCACATCTTCTCATCTTCACATCTTCACATCTTCGCATTCTCTCATCTTCACATCCTCTCATCTTCACATCCTCACATCTTCACAGCTGCTCATCTTCACATCTTCACATCCTCTCACACATCTTCTCATCCTCACATCTTCTCCTCTTCGCATCTTCACATCTTCACATCTTCTCGTGCTCAGATCTTCTCATCTGCTCATCTTCACATCTTCTCATCTTCACATCTTCTCATCTTCTCATCTTCTCATCTTCACATCTTCTCATCTTCACATCTTCTCATCCTCACATCTTCTCCTCTTACCCTCTTGCCCTCTTGCCCTTTTGCCCTTTTGCCCTCTTGCCCTCTTGCCCTCTTGCCCTCTCCTTCTTTTCTATTTCTCTCTTGAAGGCGCGGGGCGGTGCCAACGAAACGGCACGAAACGCAACCCTTTCGCACGAAATGAGGTTCGATCGCCAAAAACCGAGGTAAAATTGCGATTTCAAGTCGTCCCGCGCAACCCTTTCGGATGAAATGAGGTTCGATCGCCCAAAACTGAGGTAAAATTGCGATTTCAAGTTGTCCCGCGCAACCCTTTTGCACGAAATGAGGTTCGATCGCCCAAAACGGAGGTAAAATTGCGATTCCTCTTGTCCAAGCGCAACCCTTTCGCACGAAATGAGGTTCGATCGCCAAAAACTGAGGTAAAGTAAAATTGCGATTTCCAAGTTGTCCGGCGCAGTGTGTAAAAGCTTCTGTGTGTAAAAGCTTCTTTGTGTAAAAGCGTCTGTGCGTAAAAGTGTTTGTGTGTAAAAGCGTTTGTGTGTAAAACCGTCTGTGTGTAAAAGCGTCTGTGTGTAAAAGCTTCTGTGTGTAAAAGCGTCTGCGTGTAAAACCGTCTGTGTAAAAGCTCCTGTGTGTAAAAGCTTCTGTGTGTAAAAGCGTCTGCGTGTAAAAGCTTCTGTGTGTAAAAGTCTCTGTGTGTAAAAGCTTCTGCGTGTAAAAGCGTCTGTATGTAAAAGTGTTTGCGTGTAAAAGTGTCTACGTGTAAAGCGTCTGCGTGTAAAGCGTCTGTGTGTAAAGGAGCCTGTGTGTAAAAGCTCCTGTGTGTAAAAGGGTCTGCGTGTAAAAGTCTCTGTGTGTAAAAGCTTCTGTGTGTAAAAGCGTCTGTGTGTAAAAGCGTCTGTGTGTAAAAGCGTTTGTGTGTAAAACCGTCTGTGTGTAAAAGCGTCTGTGTGTAAAAGCTTCTGTGTGTAAAAGCGTCTGCGTGTAAAACCGTCTGTGTAAAAGCTCCTGTGTGTAAAAGCTTCTGTGTGTAAAAGCGTCTGCGTGTAAAAGCTTCTGTGTGTAACTGTAAAAGTCTCTGTGTGTAAAAGCTTCTGTGTGTAAAAGCGTCTGTATGTAAAAGTGTTTGCGTGTAAAAGTGTCTGCGTGTAAAGCGTCTGCGTGTAAAGCGTCTGTGTGTAAAGGAGTCTGTGTGTAAAAGCTCCTGTGTGTAAAAGGGTCTGCGTGTAAAAGTCTCTGTGTGTAAAAGCTTCTGTGTGTAAAAGCGTCTGTGTGTAAAAGCGTCTGTGTGTAAAAGGGTGTGTGTGTGTGTGTAAAAGCTTCTGTGTGTAAAAGCGTCTGAGTGTAAAAGCTTCCATGTGTAAAAATGTCTGTGCGCAAAAGCTTCCGTATGTAAAAGTGTCTGTGTCTAAAAGCATCTGTGTGATCTGTGTGTAAAAGCGTCTCCCTGTAAAAGTTCTGTGTGTGAAAAGCTATTTGAAAGATACGATGCAAACTATTGTCTTGTACTTGTGCTATATTGTCTTGATACTCCTCTTCTCGTCTGCCTATAACACATCTTTAATAAAAATACATTGTTTTGTAACATGGTGTCTCCATACTAACAAGAGAAGACCCTGTTCCTCTACGCTCTCGGGCCATCCGTCGTCTAGTTACATTCAGCGAGCCAAGCAGATGACGAAAGCAACCGTCGAGGTCTTTGGGTTGTGAATGATCAAATTGCATGAGAGATTTTACGCAGCTTGCGAATCCACAAAGATAATTTTTCATGATTTTCTTCCAAAAGCATTGCCATGGCAATAATTACAGTATATAAGTAGTTTGTAAAGCGTGATACATCTCAAGCTGACTCAAGAGTCCGTGAGCGTGAAGGTGCAATTCGTGAAAGGGTCGGGAGAGTGCCGCTAAACCTCCGCGAATGGCTACGCAAACAAGACTCGACGCGAAATTTTCGGGAAACGTTGCGCACGTGACACAGAAACCTAAAAGCGGGCAAAAGAGTTGGACCAGGAATTCTGGAGCCAACGCGAAATTCAACAAGGCTCCTGAAACTGCTCAACAAGAGGTATTGTGATAATATGTTGAATCTACTTTCCTTGGAGATGGGCCAAGGAAAGTATGCTGACTCTGTTCCTGTCCATTTCTGGCGGTCTCAGCTGGACTGAAGCTTTGGAGCCCTTGCGTGCCTGAGCTGATTGCCCAAGCGGCGGCTGCGGGGCAACGGGATGCGACCCAAGTTGATCTCACCCAAAATCTCATTTCATACCTCCGGCATACATTGCTACACTTACCATCCAGCCATGTGTTGGTGCTCTCACATCTGGGTGCAACTCTCCTTGAGGCTGGCCGCATGAAGAACTAAGGTACAGTCTCCAGCGTGGCATTTTCTTGCTTTATCATTTATATATTTATCACGATCTTCGCTATTCTGAACGTGGTGACGGGGGTGACACTCGGTCTTCAGAGCATATCTTTGAGTTTGTGTACTTAATGTTCCCCGAAGTTTTTTTTCAATGGTTGCTCTTGATTTTGCTTTTGTGGGAGAAGCGAATGGCCAAAGATCAAAGCAGGTTTTGTAACAACGCAATCGAAAGTTCCAAGGCTGACAAGGACCGTTTACGCTGTGTAAGGGGGGCCCCCGGCATGCAGCAGAAAGTGTGACAGGCAATCGCGGCGACATTCATATAGCGCGGTTGCTTCTTCTGGTTTGTTTGCAAAGTGGAAGGTAGAGTTTCGCCAAAGCGTCCATGACCCCAGTCGCTTTGAAATGTTTTCTTCTGTCCTTGTAAGCCTTTGCTTTGACTTTGTGCTATAGAGGCCAGGGGCTACTGATATTTGATGATGTTTGCGTTTTGCCTGGGTCACTGCAAATCGTGTGGCATTGTGTGCTGGTGTTGAATCTATGGGTCACAAGATCCAGTCCAGTGTCTTTTGTGATGTCTGTCAGCCACAATGTTGTCATGCGCTGCGTGTTCATTCCACCAACTCGTTGTTCCAAATTGCAATGCTGCAAACTTTGGCGAAGGACATTGCCATCATGAAGCAAATAGAATGGCACAAGGGACAACTGCGTGCTCTCAAAGGTGTTTTCAACGAAATCGTTGCTTGGCAAGCATTCCTATCCACAGTTATAGAAGACGTGTTGAACAATCTATACGCTAAACAAAGGTTTTTCGTGCAAGCAGTACCGATGCAGCGTTTGACTGAGGACAATGATCAGTCCAACAAGGTCAGCATCAGTGAACTGGAGGTCGGACAGCCCACCACAAGCATCCACTCAAACCGGGCAATCAGACATAGCGCGGCCAAGTTTGTCATTCATTTAACACGACTATCAGGTAGTTGTTGATTTCAACTGGGCCTTTTTCATTTGTTTGCATTACGCTGGTAACGAAGTAACCATGTTTGATACAGCGAAAGAGCATTTCTTCGGCCTGCATGGGCAAAGAAGTTTTGGGCAGGCAGCCGACAACAGACAACAACCAACAGCCAAGAACCAACAACCAACAACCAACAAAAGCCGCAACAGCAACAACAACAACAACAGCAGCAGCAGCAACAACAACAACAACAGCAGCATCAGCATCAGCATCAGCACCAGCACCAGCACCACCGCCGTCGCCGCCACCGCCACCGCCCTGGCCACCGCCACCAGTGCCAGCACCAGGGCCATCACCAGTGCCATCACCAGTGCCATCACCACCAACACTGCCACCAACACTGCCACCACCACCGCCACCGCCACCACCACCACCCTACTAAGAACAAAAACAAGACAAACCACCAGAACAAACCACGACGACAACAATGACAACAACGACAGCAAAATGACAGCAACAATTATCCCAAACAAGAAGAACACAAGAAACAACAACAAGAAACAAGAGACAAGTGATAAGGAACAAATAAAACAAGAAACAAAAACAAGGAACGACAACAACGACGACTGCAACGACTGCAACGACTGCAACGACTGCAACGACTGCAACGACTACAACGACTACGACGACAACAGCCAACAACCAACAACCACAACAACAGCAACAGCAACAGCAACAGCAACAACACCAACACCAACACCAACACCAACAACAACAACAACAACAACAACAACAACAACAACAACAACAACAACAACAACAACAACAACAACAACAGCACCAACAGCACCAACAGCACCAACAGCACCAACAGCACCAACAGCACCAACAGCACCAACAGGACCAACAGCACCAACAGCACCAACAGCACCAACAGCACCAACAGCAACAACCTCACCAACAACAACAACAACAACAACAACAACAACAACAACAACAACAGCAGCAACGACGACAACGACAACAACAACAACAACAACAACAACAACACCAACACTAAGACCAACACTAACAACAACACTAACAACAACACTAACAACAACACTAACAACAACACTAACAACAACACTAACAACAACAACAACAACAACAACAACAACAACAACAACAACAACAACAACAACAACAACAACAACAACAACAACAACAACAGCAACAGCAACAGCAACAGCAACAGCAACAGCAACAGCCACAGCCACAGCCACAACCACAACCACAACCACAACAACAACAACAACAATCACAACAACCACCACAACCACCACAACCACCACAACCACCACAACCACAACAACCACAACAACCACAACAACCACAACAAGCACAACAAGCACAAGAACCACAAGAACCACAAGAACCACAAGAACCACAAGAACCACAAGAACCACAAGAACCACAAGAACCACAAGAACCACAACAACCACCAACGCCAACGCCAACGCCAACGCCAACGCCAACACCACCACCAACAACAACAACAGCAACAGCAACTGCAACTGCAACTGCAACAGCAACAGCAACAGCAACAGCAACAACAGCAGCAACAACAGCAACAACAACAGCAACAACGCCGCCAACAACGACGCCAACACGGCAACACGACAACAATGACATCAACGACAACAACGACAACAACGATAAAAAGGACAAGGAAAACTGTTACTGTACAACCACAGCTGCGACTACATCTGCAACAAGAACAAGAAGAGCAGCAAACCCAAGCAAAAAAGCGAAACAGCTACGACATGCTACGACCGCAGCCAGCAAGAAGGACAAACACAAGAACGAAACTGTTTGTGCGATTCAGGCGCTGCCGAGAAAAACCAAATTAGATGCAAATGACCGGGTCAACAAGTTAAGGTTTCACAGTGCTTCAGAGACAGGCTCAGGGTGGCAACTTGTGCCGCGGTTGTTTTCTTCACACGCAGAACGCCTGATCTTCTAGAGGTCAAATTGTTGGTTTGCCATGTGGTTCACAACGCTGCCGGTCAAGTTTAAGACAGACAAAACCGATACGAAACGTTGCACGGAGTTCCATGAAAACAATATGCAGACACATGGATAGGTGTCGGTGTGCTGTGTTTTTTTGGATATGGCATATGATATGGCAGTAATTTAAAAACAACAATTGTGGATTAAGCTGTGTGCCGTGCGATGGGGTAAGACGATAGGCCGTGGAGTAAATTATCACCCACACTCGTATCACCCAGTACCACCCAAAAATTGGAAGCAAACGCTTCACAATGTCCCGAAGATCATGCAAAGTCTGAAGTCTCACAATGTTACATGTACCGTGCAAAATGAAATTCGAAGGCGCCCAATACTGCATATACCATGCAAAAACGGAAGGCTCAAGGTCCAAGATGTGCGCGCGCCATGCGAAATAAAGGTTGAAGGTCCAAAACTATCATGTCCAAAACCCGGCAAATACCATGCGAAGTGAAAGGTTCCATCCGAAACTTGCAAGGGCCATGCAGACTGAGAGGTTCCATCGCCCCAGTGAAAGTTGAAAATTGCAAATACCATGGAATTTGAGCAGCTGTAGCTCCAAAAATCTTCAAGCACCATGTAGAACAACAGTTTTTCCAGCACAAGGCTACAAGACATAGATCCCCACAAGGACTGAGAATTCACAATTCCGTTTCAAAAATCGAACTCAATGCTATGGAGCTAGCCAAGACCTGTTTGCGCGAGCAAACGCAAAGTATCCATGTGACTCGCTACTGCATTGAACATTTGCATGGAATAATATGGAGTAGTTTCAAGGGCCGGGAAGGGAAATGCATAAGTTTAAATTTTGACGCGTGAAAGATCGAGAAATCGAGGTGGCACTATCGCAAGAAAAGCTTTCCAGCTTCATGGAGTCCATGGCTATCTCAACGCAAGATATCTGGACCCTCTTCCTGCTATCTGGCTGCATCTTGTGGGAACCATGAGGGGAAGCTTCGTGCAGGTAGACCATTGAACCCAAGAAATACCTCTTGTGATTTGGTTACTCTCTGGTTGAATGGGATGATGCTAAGATAGGAGCATTGCCTAACCAGCTAGTAAAATGGGCTGGGATGGTGGTATTTGCCATAGCTGCATTGATGCTGTGTGTGTGTGTGTGTGTGCCAACTTCGTTGAAGTGAAGAATGCAACATCTCTTGTCTCAGGCAGCATGTCCATGCACGTTTTTGCTCGTTTGTTGGCATCGCGCTTTGCATTGCCACCCCCGTTTGCCGCTTTCAACTCCTCAATGCAAATTCTGATGCCTTTGTGAATCCACGGCCTGTTTACGGCAGGTCCTTCGAATGGTAAGAACAGAACGTGGAGGTTTGAAATTGTTTAAAGATGTTTAAAGCTAAAGATGCTTCAAGATATTGAAAGTGCGAAGATGCCAGGAGATAGACGTTTCAAGTTTCAATCTTCACTTTATTTTCCGTCCCAATCCCCTCTTTTTTTGGAGGGCGAACTTTGAGCCAAGGATCTTGGATGCTGACGGCAGTGGTGAAATATCCTTCGAAGAATTTGTCTCGGGGTGTATGCAGCTACAAGGACCCGCTCAAAGTGTTCAGCTTGCACGAATGCGCTATGAGAACAAGGTCATGCGCCAGGAACTTCGTCATGTAGGCAGGGAGCAGCTAAGACAGCTGTACAAAGATTTGATTCTATTCGGGCTTTGTCATGTTCAACCCAACATTCAGGGAACTTGTAGTTTTCTGGTACTTGCAGGTTTCATTGTGCTGAATGATGGTTTCATTGTTACTTACCCATTTTTGAACTATAGACACTATTATTAACCTGCAACAGATCGGATGCAAAGTCTTGCAAACTAACTGTGTGGGTGAGGATTCAAAGCGAGCAGTGTTAAACCTTGACAGGCCATGGACTTCAAAAATTGGAGTCTATAGTGGCATTGCACTATGGAACTTAGTCATCTCAGTCGGTCCCTGACTCTCTGGATTTGTTCTCACAAGAGGTCATGCCAAGTTCAGAAATGAATGGTGTAGCTGAAGATGTGAAGGCTTTGCTTTGACTTCTCTGCATACACTTCGCGTCGAAGAAAAAAAATTGCGCCGCCGTAATAACCCCATTCTATCTCCAAGATCTACGCAAAAACGAGCGATTTTTCTGGGATTGGTGTTGGATGACGCTTGAAGATGTCCAGGTATGGCAAAAGTTTGGGAACCTACAGAAACTTTGCGACCCGACACGGGGAAGGCCATGGGGGTGCCGGCAAATTGAAAGGCCCATTGGTTTCCTATCTTTAGGTAGTGGAGCATTGTTGGCAGATTTTGGAGATCCCCAAGAAGCTGATGTATGTTTGTTTCTGGTCCATTTTGATTGAGGCAAGTAATTGATTTGTTTCAAGCTGAGAACGGACGAAAAACCCTCATGAGACATTGGCACTTGGCCAGTTTTGCAAGCCTTACTTTTCGGTGATCAAACATGGTTGGTGGGGAAATCCATCATAAATATCCATAACTGGGCAATTTAAGTTGAACAATCATCGAAAGAAATGGACGATGTTCGAACTGGTTTTGCGGCAAACTGCCTCCGGCAGGCAGCGACGATTTCCCTTCAGCG
>CAMXCT020002822.1:0-2500 GCA_947184155.2 Cladocopium goreaui
TCAGAATAAATCATGAATTTTGTGCTTGTGGGTCTCGAAGGAGAATCTTGCTGGAATTTACCTGGTAGCAGCAGCCTTGGTCGACCATTTCACTGGTCAATGCAAACAACTTTGATTATTCCAGAGCACACAGGTGGTGCACATATTGCAAGCTTGCTGTATTATGTTTCCATGTCGTTTGGCAAGGGGTGGCAAACCAACAAATACCCTTGACTATTCCAAAGCCTTTCTTAGGAGATGGTGGAATTGACCCAATAGCCCCGCCAAATTGAGATAACCCTATTCCTTCTATAATACGGGTGCCACTATATTGAGACATTCCCATATTGGATACCCCCAGGTGGCCAACTATGAAATAGTGAATTTTCCAAATGGAGATATCCAACACGGGGGATAGTGGACTACCTGCCAAGTATGATTCAGTAGCAGTCAACCATTTTATGTCTTCATCTTAGTGTGGCTCAATCTCTAGGCACCCATGGTGTCGGCTACAGCACAGACAGCCCTCGCCAAGGCAGCCAAGCGGGCAGCCCGAATAGCAATTTATGTGCCCATCAAGCAATTTCAGAACCAGTTCCACATCCCAAATTTCCCGCAGAACTGTTGGTCCTCCATTTGCTTCCCATTGCTCTGCCAACGGACAAGGAACAGCATGGCAAGATCGTTTTGGGTTTGCGAGAACAACCCACGCGAGTTGATTCTTGATTTTGTGAGCTATATTTTCCCTAGCCTTACAAAGACTAGTTTAAAGAAGGTTTGTATCGGAAAGACCATTTCACCATAGCGCTCGGTGAGGCCATTTCGGGGATGAACCCCCCACCAATCACAAAATGTTGGTGTGATTTGTAAATGTTTCGAATCCTATCTGGTCACCATTCCCCGGCTTCAATAGAAATCTGAGGACGCCAGTGGAGGCCAGAAAACTGCATGATGAAGGAAGAGCCTTCTTGAAATCATACCGGGCTCTGAGCATCATCAACGTCCAGCACAAGAAACACATGTTCTTGATCAAGCCAAAATACCACGACCTTAGGTTGCAGTAGCATTTTTCAATGTAAGCGATGTGCCTGGTGCCTTGATGAGCTTCTTAAATGATCAAATCTGATAATGTTTTAGACCCAACTTGGATCGTGAGGCTATGATACATCTTTGCCGTGATGTATTGCGGTTCAGAGCCTTGTGCTTTCTGCGCGATGCGGGCTACATCTGCAACCATGGGTGATGTGTTGGTTCACCTCTATTGTTTTCATGTTAGGTATTTCGCGGGATAACCAGAATTTTCAAAAAACATGGCAAAATAGCTATTAAGCGGTGCAGCGGCACCAAAAATAATCTTTGGAGCATATGTGGGTACATTCGTATTTTAGTGGATGGTGGGAGAGCAAACTTCATATGAAGATCATTGTTTATACATTGTGTTTATTGAAACCGACGCCATTGGGATATAAACCTATGCTTAATAATGAACCATAATTCCCTAGCAGGATTAACATATTTCCAAGATGGTATGGGTGACTCATAGTTCCCACCTGTCCAACTTGGTTTTGGTTGTTATTGCTCCGTGTTGTGGTTTTAGATTTTGTTACATTGTTGTCACAAAACATCTGTAGGCCCAGCCCCCTTGTCAGGAAAAAACCCGCGCTATTGGCATACCTTTACAGATTGTTGGTAGTACTATGCTGATGTGACTTAATCCCTTATCAAGGAAACCAGCTTTTTCAGTTAAGGTTGTGCCAAGTATTCACATCCACACCATCGGCCTTTGTGGCTTCTGAGATGCCAGCGCTTGAGGCCAGCCAGAATGTTTGAGCATTTCCAAGCCACCAACTGATTTGGGGTGTTTTGCGTTACACAAGTTATGATCAAATGGTGGGTCTGTCAACCAACACACTAGAGAGAATGCTGGCAGGCTCAAACTTATGAAGGTTAAGATGCACCAGCTTCTTCAATGCATATCATGCCGCCGTACCATCTTGTTGCTGTTTTTACAGAAAATGCAGTGAACAATCCAAAATGAACTCGAAATCTGAGGTTGAAAAAGCGTGCCTTTCGATGAAGAGCTTTGTGGATGAGTAGAAAAAGAAACCGTCCATGTTTGAGCGTGATTGGTGGGGGGGGTCATGTGCGAAATGGTCTCCCCGAGCACTATGGTGAAATGGTCTTTCCGAGACAAACCTTTTTCAAAATAGTCTTTGTAAGGCTAGGGTATGTATGTATATATATATATAATTATATGTATATATGGTAACCGACAGAATTATGGAAAAAAAAACGTTCAACTTAGACAGGCGGCGCCTGCGTCCGATTTTTCCATAATTGGGTTTTTCCCCATAAGGGTTCAAAATATCCCGGAAGTGATCCGAACCTTTTTTTTTCCATAATTCTTGGAGGTGGCCATTATTTCCATAATTGTTTTTTCCTGTAAAATCAGGGGGCTAGGGCAGATTGACCGGTTTTTCCATAATTATTTTTTTCCATAATTATTTTTTCCATAATTAAT
>CAMXCT020002822.1:7500-85407 GCA_947184155.2 Cladocopium goreaui
GCCGTATTGTTGCTTGCATCTTCATGATTGTTAGTAATTACCACCCATATGTTTTCAAGCTATAATTGAAACCACCAACATCAACAAACCTCTCTGGGCTCATGACCCTTCATGACCTTGGAATTGAATGCCTCAGCCGTGTCACAACGCGCTGTTGCTTTCAAAATTTCATGTTGGACTGTTGGATTCTCTTTCACACCTCAGGAAATTTCAGGTTTTTGGGATTTCTACTGTCTATATTCCAGTCTGTATTCCAGTGGTTTTTTTGTTCACTCCGAGGCTCGAGCAAGGATTGCCCTCGCGATCGCACTTGAAAGCAGTTCTGTCCTCACCCAATCAATCACATGGAAACGAAAAAAAAACGCGGCGTCACAACTCGCAAGTTGACAGCCAGGCGTTTATAACCCAGTTATAGAGGATATGTATATATATATATATATGATATGTATATATATATAGATAGATAGATAGATAGGAGGATATAGACACTTACACTATCCTAATACATCCCATTGTAATAGCTGGGTGTACAATTGTATATGACAGTTTCTCAAAATGTCTTCTCCTGGTTTGGTTGATAAATCGCAATTCCTGGCGTGCCGCTTCTTGTTTGGTCTTTAAAACTATGACTTATCTCAATAGTCTATAATATATATATATATAATTTATACATATCCCATGAAACATCCCCAATCCCCGTGAAATCTTCTCCCTGGGCTCTCCTTGGACCCTGAGTAGAAAAAGCCCTTCTCTGAGTGCGACGCAGCCAAAGTGAACACCTCAGGTCCAAACTGAAATGGTATACCGGTATTACCTGATATGTTTCACATCATTGTGGTAGATTAGTGATTCGTGCTATATGATGGCTATATGATTTCATAATATGGGGGATTATATCTTTTAGGTGATTTGGGGGACACAGAGGTGGATAGATCATGATAGATCTGTATCAAAAGTGCAGAAACCGAGGCTGGTGCAAAGTCCGTGTGCAGTTTGAGCTTCTTCTCCAGGACAAAGCCTTCTCCCTCGCTTGGTCTCCTCCAAATTATGACCTCAAAAGTGCATGGCATGGATGGCTCAAAAGTTGTCCCAGATTTGCATGGTTCAATGACAAATGATGGCCAATCCTTAGCAGTATGTTTGGACACCCAAGTTTGAGACGTTCCATACGTTCTACATCTCAACCAGGAGACAAGCCTTCGGTGTTTTTTCAACATGTGAAAAAGGTCCCCTGGCCTGCGAATCCAGTCCGCCAGACACCAGCCTTGCATTGCAAATCATCAGAGCAGTAAGAGAATCTGACAAAAAAAATGCCGCAGTCCAAGTCGCAGTCGAACAGTTCCACTCTCCGAAGTTCTTGTTTCTCAAAGATAAAAAGCACCCTACATCCGACAAACCATGGGTTGGTCTGAAAATAGATCATAATTGTCCCTATGAAAATGGCTCTTTGTGGCTATCCGCTGTTTTCAGACAGGCCCATATAGTGCAAAACCACTTGTTGCCACCCAAGCCAGTTCCAAATGTTGATCTCCCGGCAGGTTCACCAATGATAACAGGGGCCACCATTTAACATCCATTTCAATTATCAACCCTTTTAGAATGGATGATATTCCCTGACTAAAACAGAAAAAAAAATCACCATAGGTATCCAAAAAATAACTTGACCCATACTCAAATGCAATGGTTCATCACCATTTTCCCCTATCAAGATAGCACAAATTGGGTCCCCCCATGTCCGTACCGACTTGGGCTTTGCTGAGAATATGGGTACCCAAAAAAATAAGTGGTTGAATTGTTGAATCTCAACTTTTTGACACACCAAAATATCAAAACGCTTGGGTATGTATATCCCATGAAATCCCAATTCATATCCTATTGAAGCCCTTGCGTTCAATGGTTAAATCACCATTAATATCCTTCTCTATCCCCATTGCATCCAATCATTGCCATATTAAAGATCAAGCTTTAAATCATATTAAAACCATTAAATCCTACTATCTCCCTACTAAATCACCATTAAATCACCATTAAATCCCATTAAATCCCATTAAATCACCATTAAATCACCATTAAAATCCCATTAAATCCCATCAAATCACCATTAAATCCTACTAAATCACCATTAAATCATCATAAAATCCATATCTTCCCAAATCAGTTGACCCATCCCCGGGCCACGCAGGAACAGCCAAGCCACGCTCCATCCGACAGCAGGGCCAGGCAGCGCACCTGCGGAAAGGGGCCAGCCGGTGCGCCCGAAAAAGAAATCGCTGGGATTTCAACCAACATCAATGGATATTGATGTTGATACAATACATTCATGTATACTAATGTACATAAATGGATATCAATACACATCCATATATGCAATTATAGAAAATTAATGTACTGGATGTATTACTAATATACATAAATGGGAAAAAATATATATTGATATACAGTAATGATCATTCATGAATCTCCATGCATGTCCATTATCATCATGAATAATGTAGAGAGATATGAGATATGGAGGTTTCTTAAGTCATGGGGAATTCCCAAGTCACCATATGGACCATGGGTTTCAATACTAAAATGGTCTAAATTGGATGATTGGAAAACCTCATATGGTGCCCTGCATCCCTGCATCCGCACCTGACTTTCATGGCCCTGCAACTGCTGCGACAACTCGAATTCCACGTCCATCGAGATCGACCAATGGACCAAGTCTTTTATTCTGAATCCAAAGAAAAAATGGACCCACAAATACGCAATGGTAATAAATATTATAAATGGGCACATTGTTTAAGGTCATAAATCATCCGGTCTTTTTTCGGGAAGAATCTTCTTCAGGAACTGAACTTTTTTGGGGGTCAAGACTCTAAAGGTAAGCAAATCCCTACCTGAACCCCCGTGTACTTCCACGAATTCATGGGCAAAAAATCATCTCTGCTTGGCTCATGCTCGAAGGAGCTGCGGAGATTGATGGCTATTGGTGAGCGATCCAGCTGTACTCCTCGACCAGTATAGAAGGAAAATCAACCAGTTGAACATAAATATATATATACATATATTATCATATATTATGTATCTTATGATACATACATATATATATATACATATATAATCATATATTCTGAGATTGTCTGAGATTATGTGTGTGTGTGTGTTTTCGATTGCATCATGTATATTGGTCTTTAGATGCATTATCTTTCTTCCAGCACCATGTATGGCCTGCTATGTTCAAAGATAGATGCTGATAAACTCACCAATTCGTCATGTTTGATATGCTTGGTATTTAACCAACCAATCTTAGGGGTTAAATCATCGCTTTGGGCCATCACTGCCATGAACGAGATCCTGATGCTTGGATGCTACGACTCAAACAAACGGTTTAACCAGAACTCTAAAACAATGTGTGCCCAAAAGGGTCTGAGATTTTCACCCATACCCACGACCCACACAATCCCGCGTTCTTTTTGAGACGCTCCCGCGTTCTCTTCACTCGGGTGCCATGGATTTTTGTGGCAGCACGGCCACGTGTGAAACGGGTTCAGTGGGTTGTGAAACACACCCAAAAAAGCCCGAAATGGTCAAAAGCAACCGCCCAGTTTCAGAAGTTGTTGTCTTCTGGGTTCTCACCAGATGGTGGATTACCTGGGCATGGCAAAACACCGTGCTGGAGGTGGTTTTACATCTACTATACATACAAATAGACATACGACATCATACAAATATATACATCTACTATGTGTATCTATAATTATATCTATATATAATATGTCCTCACATAGGAAATAGACCAGAAATTCATCCCAACAATCCTGTTGTTTGAAACACCCCGCCTGGAGTCATGGACAGGGGGTCACGTTGCTGCAGGAAGTCCAAGCGCGCCTTAGATCACCAGGCCCCCCCCGGACTGCGTAAGCAGGGAGGGAAAGGTCGAAAAAACATGAAAAACCACCAACCAGCCATGGTCGTTCTCCCCTTGCCATACTGATTAACCATGTTTCATGATTGAACCCCAATTTCTGATCTTAACATCACCATGTTTTTTCTGTATTTCCCCGTGTTCGATGGCGTTTTTTCCCTAATTTTCATGTGTGTAATAATCCCCAGAAAGAAGAAGATTTCAAAAAAAGATACAAAAGATTGAAAAGTTAGAACTGCATATGTTTGCAACTTTAATATCTTTAATAGGATGTCACTTTTTTCTTGGTTGGCATAGATTCTTGGCTTCGCCTAAGGAGCTGTTCAACAATTCTTCCCTACGGATTTTATCAGTGGATGCCCATTGGGAAAATGATCATCCAAATCGTTGACCGCGAAACCAAGGATTTGCACGAAATGGGGGGGGGGATCCCATTTTGATATACCCTCTGGCTATTTAACAGTTCGCCATGGAAAGATCCACCATGTTTAATAGGTAAACCATCTATTTCTATGGGCCATCTATACCATGGCTATGTTAGTCATAACCAGAGGGTATATATTTTGATCACGGGATGATTTTCCCCATGGTGCATAATTTTCTTATTTTTTTATGTATCATGGGTGTCAAATTTTGATATATCATGGCTATTCAATACTACATAATACTACGACAGGGTCGCTGAGTTTCTCATGACGACAATTTTTTTTTCCCCATGACTTAGGAAAACACCGGCCCAATAAATCCCATGAAATCCCATGGAAAATCAGCATAGTTTTTCTGCTACCATCTGGTTATTTCACATAGCCATGGAAAATTTCCCATAGAAATAGATGGTTTACCTATTAAAAATGGTGATTTTCCCAAATTTTCCCAGATTTTCCCATATTTTCCCATATTTTCCCATGGAAATCAAGCTCCAGATCCAAGACTTCATCCCAGTCGCCAAGCTCGTACGAGGCTTCCAGCGCACCGGTGGAATCGAGGGCCAACCTGAAAAATCCGGGAAAGCGCGGATGGATGGTGGGGATACATAGCAATTTTTTCATGGTTTCCCATATTATAAAAATATGGTTTTACAGCAATGGCAAACAAATGGTTTATATATAGACATATATATATATAAATCAATTGATATCAATGGGAAACCATTTAATATCTTATATCGATGTATATCGGTCAAATGGTGAACATATATGAAAATAATCCAACCGAATTCACCTACAAGGGGAAAATAGTCTCAATTTAAATTTGGCTGAATTATAGATAATAGATGATAATAGATGAATTCATCGATAATCAACCAGTGAATGGAGTGGGGTACCCTATTCTTAGACAAGCCCATTGGCTGTCTTTTGGGATCATCATCCGCTGGGGACTCGGACTCTGGTGTTCGCTGCTGGGGTTGCCATTTCAACAGCACACGACATCACTACGGCACGGTGAATCCATATCTTCCGCATATTCCACCAAGGCCAAGCTTCTCAATTCGTGGTTGACATCCCCAGAACAAATACATCAAAAAGTTCAAACACACTCACTAAAATCATGGCCTTACCATGGCTATGACATTGTTTTCCCATGGTTTTGCCAGTGTTTTACCAGGGTTGTTGCCATGTTTTGGGGATTTCCTCACCTGGAAGACACCTCCGTTGGGCTCGCTGGGATCCCAGGCTGATGCTGGGCCGACCCCAAATGACCACGTCGCGCACCTGTTTATGGCTGTTTATGGTGGAGCCGTGAGGCGGAAAGAGACGGCCTCACGACCCAGTCTGAAAAATATGAAAGTCAGTTGGGATTATTATTCCCAATATATATATATATATGGAAAAATAAAATTCATGTTACAAACCACCAACCAGTTTATCTTTGACACAACTTCCTTAGTGTAGGTCGAATCAACATCTCCCTATGTTCGTCTTGGATCCCCATGTGACGCCCGCATCTTGGGTGACAAAATTACCGCAGTTTTGCTGGATGTAGACGGGTTGCATATGCGTGTAGTTTGCAACAAATTTCAAAGCGAATCATTGCGGCAATTGCTGATCTTCGCCCCAATATTTGAGAAAAGTATATCGAGATCTATCCCACCATGTCCAGGCTCCCAAGTTTCCTCAGCATCCAAATTCACTCGAAATGGGGGTACAACCGTATCTTAAGCCCTCCCAAAATGTGGCCAAGAACATTTGGGGCGTCCTTTAAAAAAAAAAGTTGGATCATGTTGGATCCCAAAATCATCCAACAACAAAAAAAATTTAAAAACAGGTATAAAATGGTATCCACTTTCAAACTAAGTCATTACCCCGTACTCCCAGATTCTACAGCTATAAGATGGTCATCTTTCCGATTTTTTCCCGGGGAAACCCATGGGAAAGCCATGGGAAACCCATAGGAAACCATCGCCGGGCACCTTGATGCGAATTGGCGCCAATGCGCTCAGGAACCGCCTCGTTGACAAGGCCCAGAAAGCTGTGGCTGGTTGTTGGGGGATTCCGTTTTGGGGGATTCAAAGCAGTTTCAAACCACTTACATTGTTAGATCCAGATATGATCTGATATATGATATATGATAGATGATATATGATATATGATATATGATATATGATATGATATGATATGATCCAGATATTTATAGATATTTTGATGATTCAAATCTTTTTTGAATGACTATCATGATCAACCGGGATTCAAACCAATAAAAATTATAGGATGTCATCATGTCATCCTCAATTTTTAGGATTTAAGCAAAAGCGATGATTTAAAAGAGACCAGGATTTTCAAAACACCAACAACTCTGATTTTCACAGCACGGTTGATTCGAAGTTTCACGGGACTCATTTGGATGGTTTTATTTTTTGGGTCTGCAAGGTATAGCTACTATCAGCTCACAGTTAAGTAACAATTGCGTGCATTTACTCTCCGGCAATCAAACGTGGCAATGGAAAATGTCCGAACTAAATGGAGGTTTATAGCTGGGAAAATCATCCAACTAAACAATGGATTTTTCAGCAAGCCGTGTTGACCAATTGAAAATTCCCAATTTTTTTCGTGGATCTTTCCATCAAAGCCTCCATTTATAACCGGAATTCGCCTAGCCTGGCACTGCGACTCTGTGTGTTTTCAGCATCTGGAGGCCAGCGCGCTCACCACAAGTACAGGATCCCATACACATATATATATATACATATATATATTGCATGGTATATGCAAGTATTGTACATACATAATATATAGATCTAGGTACCGATATATAGAAATATAGAAATATAGAAATCTACAGTTAGTTATAATGTTATAATATATAGTATACACAATAAATAGGAGTCCTGTCGTGGTATTTTCACAAAACATGTTGGGCGATAGGACGCAATTCCATCGCCTTCCACAACGGTACGTCCAAGTTGTTATCTCTGTAAAATCCCCCTGTGAAATCCCAACGAAATCCCCATGAAACTGAATAAAGTCCCAATCTCCGGACCTTGCGAGTCTTTGTCGCTGGATAGCTGCAGGCAGCAAACCTGAAGTCGTGGGTAGGGGAACCGGTAACTGGTATGGTAATCCAGGATTATCTTGGGATTTTAGAGGACTTTAGAAGATGTTTATAGGATTTTATAAGATCTTAATTAGAGGATTTTAGATGCTTTTTTGGGGGAATTAATAGAATTTCAGAGGATTTAATATGAAGCGGATTGAGTGGGATCAAACGAGAGGGTATAGCCTCTGATAATGTGAATCACAGTTTGCTATGAGGCCGTGGTCCATTTAGTTCGAGGATTTATCGTGATTTACCGTAACTTAAAGTGGTGATGTTAGCTAAGTTAATGAATAAACCAGAGCGTAGCAGTAAAGATCCATTTCTTCATGTTCAACAGGCGGCGTCAATCATTGAACAACGGCCGGCTTATTTCATCTTATTTTCATCCGAGCAAAATCCGACATGGGGGTAGATCAAAACCTTCCGTCGATGCCCAAAAATCATATGCCCATCAGGTGAAACGAATCAATGGTTTGAGGCTTCAGGAAAATGGTTCAGGAAAACCCGCCACACTTCATGGGAAACCACATGGTTTCCGGTTTCAATTTTCCCTCAACGAATCCATTGATGCCCAAAAACCACTGTGGGAAGATCTTCCTTGCCCTCCTCTTCCCTGCCAGGTGGTCCACCTCAGATGCAGTGCTATCCAAAAAAACAGGTCCAACAAAAATGTGTCTTTTTGAGTCTGGCCCCCGACATGAAAACTCATTGAGGACCAGCATCCCATGCTTGGATGGAAAGTGGCCAGAAAAGATCTCAGCCACTGAGCCACCAACCAAGGGGTCGCGGCCTAAGCAGTAAAAGAATCAAAGAAATAATATAAAAAAATCATGAAATGGGGACAGGAAACCCTAACAATCATGGGTAGACCGATGGTACACCATCCAACAAAGACTGAAGCACTTGGAGATTTCTCAAAGCTCAGTAGGTTGGTATCGCAAATTCCCCCAAAAAAAATATTAATCTTGGATACATTGTGACGCTGATGTTTAAAAGCTCGGTTTGAAGCTGGGTATATACATACAATATATATATATATACTTAGTATATAATTATATATACCCCCCCCATCTATGGAAAGAAAGTAAACCATTAACCTATATGATCTATATGAAATAGTCTTAAAGGACTCCACCAAGTCTCATCACGAATATTTCTGCACATCGGACTGTAAACTCAGCTCAGACTCGCACTTCTCCGGTCGATCCTCCTGCCAGTGAACGAACAAAATCTCAAAACTGCTTGGTTGGTGCTTCACCTTCAATCCTTTTCAAAAAAGTATGAAAGTCATTGGGGATATCAGCATACAGACTTCTTTCCGGCAAACATCAAGATTTTGAAATGTTGAAACCACCAATCGGTTTCAAACTCTTGCCGCCCTACTTGAACCAAACGTTCTGAAGCTAAGAGTTGTCGAGCCTCTTGACTCATCTGGCTGCCATTCCGGAGGAGGAAGTCATCCACATAGGCAGTGTCATAAGAATAGGAACCTCAAAACATCGAGCTGTGTCCCCATCTTGGCAAAAACATGTTTAAAAAAAAAACATCCATGAATCTAAGCTGAAAAAAGTTGAAACCAACATCAACCAACTCGCTGCCAATTGTTTATTTCAGGACCCAGTACCGATCTCAGGGCGCAACGAGAGAAAGCCTCCTTGGCAAACTGTTCCGTGGCACCTGGCATCGACCAATAGATGATCTAAGTTTGGGAATTGCTTAGTCACGCCGGTGTCATCAAACGTGGCTAGAAAATCCTCGAACTAAATGAAGGGTTTGATAGGAAATCATCTATAAATGGATATAAATGGTGGAGTTTTCATTGCCATGTTTGATTACCAGAGGCATTGAGATTATTATTGGGATGATTCGGGATGATTGTGAGATGGTTATGACAAACAATGCCCTCTGGTAATTGATACAGTTTTAAAATCGCAAATCCTCGAACTAACTAGCTGTAGGCCATGGTTTCTCTCGCAAACTGTTATATAGTTTACTGGAGGATAAATAAACCAAAATGTGTGATGATTATCAGATTATGAAGAAAACAACTCAAATCAACCAATGTCGATACCATCTGGTTATTTAACATAGCCATGGAAAGATCCACCATGCTATTAATAGGTAACCCAACTATTTCTATGGGTCATCTATACCATGGCTATGTTATATAAATAACCATAGGGTAGTCTAGAATATTGATACCCATCAACTCAACACAACTGAGTTGTGTCCAGTTGATGATCACAGCAGCGCTGGACGCAGCATTTTGCCGAGGCGCTGTCCAGGGCAAGATGACAAATGCCACAGAGAAACCAGACCAGACCCATGGCTGTTGCGCAGATCTCCATCTCCTCGCTGATTTCTGCTCCAGCAGGATTCACCCATGACTGCTGAGTTGGGATAGGGGATGGTTCACTGATTTTCTATGAAGATTAGAATGATTACTTAGTATCAAATTGCTTGATTTCCGACTTGGAAAAGCTTGCTGCTTGAATCTGTGAGGAAACAATGTTTTTCAGTAAATCATCAAAAATACATTCAAATACATTTTGCATCATTTTGCATATAAATATTATCAGGATAATACATGCTTATACATATATATAATCTTGCAATTCTGTCCCTCAATTCCAATTCCGGGATATTGGTCACCTCTCAGAGCTCGATGTAGTCTGTATGAGCAGAGACTTCACCAAACTCTTTTCAGCGTAGACGGGCTCGTTTTTTCGAATGCTCAAAAGATGTGGGGTTTTCTGGCAAGCGTTGGATATTGTTGGATATTGTTGGATATTGTTGGACCTAAATAGCACATCTTGAATTTGGGAGCGTTGGATATCGTTGGACCTATCAGTTTGACACCATCACTGACCATCACTCAATATATGTCGAGTCAAAATCTACCAAAAAAATCATGTGAGAACTCACAAATCTCCCAAAATCACCCAAAAAAACTTTGGTCCTAGCCAATGTTCATAATTGAGTATATCCCTATAGATCCTCATTCTATCCCCATTAAATCCGATTCACCATTGTTGTTGACGAAATTCCATGAACTCACCATTTTTTCTTGGTGAAATCCCATGAAATCACCATGTGTTCCATGATTTTCCATGAAGTTCCTCCATCTTTTTCCCATTAAATCACCATGAAATCACCATGAAATCACCATCAAATCTCCTCCATGCGTTCGCAGAGCTTCTCCAGATTCGCCAGCGCCCCGGCGTAGCTCTTGGAGCGTAGCTGACCTGGGCCCCAAGGCCCCAAGGCCCCCTGTTGTGTCCACCTGTTGAGTCATGTTGGATGACCGGAGAGATACAGAAAATGGGGTTATAATAGTATGATATATTATCCACCATAGTATGATTGTAGGTTAGATGTTCAACTATAGTTAGATTCACCACTAATTTGGATTGAGATTCATAAATTATCCAATAGCTAATGATAGCCTCTGGTTATTTAACATAGCCGTGGAAAATCACCATTTTTTATAGGTAAACCATCTATTTCTATGGGCCATCTATACCATGGCGAACTGTTAAATAACCAGAGGGTAACCAACAAGACAAACCAAAAGATTGGATATGACAACATCAGAATTGTAGTAGTGTATTTGGTTTGTAACCCTGGTCACACCCCATTGAGAGCTGGAACATAGGGTAATTGGATGTAATTGGCATTGTCATGAGTGGCAAAGGCGTGATTCCAGCAACGACAATGGCTGGTGGTTTAACTGAAAGTCGTTGAAGATCATCATCCCATGTCTATGCATATCTGAGGATGCTTAAACTGTATGAAAATGTCTGCTGATGAAACAGTCAAATGTCACCCATCGAACAGGTGTATTTCTCTACCCAATCTATGAGCATTATTTTTTTGGAAAAAAAAGTGAAAATAACGAGGGCCATTAAAACTAATGTTGGAACATCTTCATCTATTCGTGATAAAATAGTGTACCCTCTGGTAATTATGGAAAATGGCCCAGTCGAAATAGTGGATTTACCCATTGATAGCATGGTGGTTTTCCATAGTTATGTAATTGTTTACCAGAGGGTAACTTCATTTTTTTGGCATGTCAGGTCCACCCCATCCATGTCACCGCAAAGGCGTCATTTTAAGATGTTTGGGCACAGCGACACAGAGCCAAGTTGAAGGTGCATTCGCATTCAAAGTACGCCAAACCTATGCGGCCTGTCGGGTCTGGACTCCAATGGAGCCCACCAAGGTTGACAACATGTAACATGTCCAGTTGGTGAAAATGTTATATCTATTATTACTTATTCTTATCATGGTTTATGTTTATTTACTATTATGTGTTTTCATTACTATCATTGTTATTATTATGTGTTATCATTATTATTGCTATATATTATTACTATTATTATTATTATTAATTATTATTATTATCATTATTATTATTAGTAGTAGTAGTAGTATTACTATTATTACTGTTAATTATCAATTATTTATTATTATTATTATTCGTATCATTATTTGTTATCATTCTTATTGTTATTATTACTATTACTATTGTCATTATTATTATTGTTGCTATTATTATCATCATTATTGTTACATCATCATTATCATGTCATTACTATCATTGTCATTATTATGAATTATCATTATCATCAGTATGAAACCATTTTATATACAGTACACCAAACATGTCTGTAATGTCATATGTCATATGTATCTGGGCAAATTATAATATCTCACTAACCTGAATAGTTGGCCCATTTGGGGACGACTTCCCGAATCCGAACTATGATTTCCAGGGCTCGGGAGAACAGTGAGGGAGAACGATCTAATTTACCCAGATTAATCAGAAATTCCCATTAAACCCCATTAAACCCCATTAAATCCCATTAAATCACCATTAAATCCTACTAAATCACCATTAAACCCCATTAAATCCCATTAAATCCCATTAAATCCCATTAAATCATCATCAAATCACCCATTAAATCCCATTGCCATTCAGGAAATCTCCGTTTTCGGAGCCTTCTCCAAAGGTCGTCTCTTTGGACGAGTCGCCTTCCGCCTGGACGATGGACTCGGTGGCTGTAACAAGCTATGATATGCTAACATATGATATGTTATGATACATAATAGATGTGCCATTTTATACATATCTCATATATATATAAATATATATATATATGTATGTATATATGTGTAATACTAAATAGATATAATTTGATATAATATGATGTAATATGATATCATATACATAGTGGTTGCCTACAGATATGCACAGTCATAGAAATACAAATGCAGATACACATGCAAATGCGTAGATAGTCAAAGATATAAACAAAATCTCAAATCAGGGTTTGGGTCAAAATTGGAAACCTCAAACGGCCCAAAGATTGGAGCATTCATACCTAAAAATTACCAAATGCTGTGCAAACAAACCAACAAAAGCTGTTTCATCGTAGTAGGGTTCAAATGCCCAGTTCCATACGCAGATCAAAGATGGATGAAAATGGTATGGGAAACCACCGGTCATCCGTGGTCATTGTCCATAATCGCTCAATGGAAAAATACATGAGACAATATCAATACGAGGTGTCGTCATCATCAACGATGGCATTTTATCTGAGGATCAGTTTATCTTCACGATGGTTTTATTTTATAATATAATATAACATAATATAATATAATATAATATAATATAACTATAATATAATATAATATAATATAATAATATAATATAATATAATATAATATAATTTAATATAATATAATATAATATAATATAATATATTTCATAGTGATATCCTGAGGATCACGATGTTGGAGAAACGAAATTCGATCCGTTTAAAAATGCCTTTCCTGGTTCGATCAACCCCTCTCCACGCCTCAAAAAAATGCCCCGCTAACTCCAAAGCCACCGTGAAGTCCTGCAATGGTCAGAATCAGGGGCCCCCTTTGGTCAGCGTTCGTCACATTTGCGTAGGATATTTATCTAACATCATCTAACTAAATATGTGTGTTTATGTGCGCAACTAACTAATAAGCAGATAGAATATGGGATTTTCAAACATATTACCATTTTTTCGGTGATTTGTTGAAATTTCGATATTCTATCTACTCTGGGATGCCTCTATTAATGACTACATACATACATTATATATATATGTGTGTGTGTGTGCATATGCATGTAGGACTATGGGTCGAGTTCACCCTGTTCCCCTGGTCTTCATGGCTAGTTGTTGTCTCTATTCTTCCACCATGCTGTTGTCATAGGTGATTCCCCAGACCTTGAATTACTCCGCAATGGAATCCCAGTTAAATTCTCCTCAAAATATGGGATTCTGCGGAAGATTCAGACCTGATTGAAGATTGCGATCATGGGATTACGATTCATAATCCATCATAATCCCATACAGTAAACGATTGAAGACTGATCTATAAAACCCTCACAATGAAGCCCTCCTGTATCGCAGTGGCATCCCCCAGGTACAGCCTCGCAGCGGGTGGAGACCGGGTGTCAGGTGTGGGGAATTCACTCAGGCACGATTTCATAGGATTTCTATATGTTCTGGTGTCAGTAAAAAAGGTCACCCAAGGGTTTGTTGCATCGCGAATAAAATCCAAATAAATGATGTGATGATTAGTGATTCTTGATGATTTGCTGGTGGTTAAGTCAACAACAAATGATAATAAGTGGTTATCCATCTCAAAACCCCAATGCTTTTGAGAAAATCGGCTTTCCCCATTCTTCCATGGCCATAGATTAGGGACACTCACATTACCCATTTTGAAGCACGCGGCAAAGCCATGGTCACACGGACTTTGGGATGATCGATTTCTGAGCCTCCCACGAGCAAGCGCCTCTGTACACCATCAATTCGTGGGGAAGGAAAATGACCTGAAGCCATCAAGGTCGGACTTGGACTGAATTTCTGGGACTTGGATGTTTCATCCACAACTTGAGGCGGTTTTTGAAGATTGGATCTACCCCAATGGCCATCAAGAAAATGGCAAACATTGTGAGAAAAACCACTGGATTTGAGGGAACCTCTATGGAAAATCACCAAATGAGCAAATCATCTGTAAATGGGCCATGTTCATCCATTTTCCATGGCAAACTGTTAAATTACCAGAGGCTATCCCCAATTTTTTGGGACGCCCCATCTGATGGTTAGCCCAGTGTAGCGGGGATCGTGTCCGAATTTGACTGCGCGGGTTCGCGCGGGTTTGCGCGGGTTTGCGCGGGTTTGCGCGGGTTCGCGCGGGTTCGCGTTGGTTCGCGCGGATTTGCGCGGGTTTGCGCGGGTTCGCGCGGGTTCGCGCGGGTTTGCGCGGGTTTGTGCGGGTTTGCGCGCGTTCGCCCGGGTTCGTGCGGTTTCGCCCGGGTTCGCGCTGGTTTGTGCGGGTTTGATGATGATGATGATTATTATTTTCATGATTATCATGGTTATCATGATGATGAGTCAATGACCACAGCAATCGGTTCCGTTTAATGTCTTACAGGCAATTGCAGAGGCGCAGGTCTGCAAAATTATCACTTATGCCAAAAAACAGTCACTATCCACAAGAGCCTGAGCAAAACCATTCCAGAAGCATTTCTTCTTGATGCTTTGGCACTTTTTGGCTAGCCGGATACACCATTCCTCCGTGAGTACTGAGGGCGGAGGCGATTTTGCCAACTGAATCATTTCCTTCAACCTATCCACCAATGACTTATCATTGAAAAGGTGAAACATGGTTTTGAAGAAGCACACCTGGTCGCAAATAACTGGAATGGTTGAGTCCTTGCCAAGTTGTTACCTCTTTCTCCTGTATCACCATGTGCAAGTATATAGTTTTTTGTAATCATGTTTTTTGGTCTGATTCATTGGTGGAAAGGACTGAATTCTCGTGGCTGTGAGCGGGCGAATTTCCAGCCACTTCGCAGTTCAGAATCATAGTACGAAACCTTGCAGCAACGCTGTCCAGGTCATGGAAGTTTTGGAAACTAGGCACCATCAGGTTTTGTTTGGAAACCAGGTCACATGGTTGTATGGTTACTTTATCTTACCACACCGGTCAAACCCCTGAAGACCTGACCACCGACCACTGCTGCTGGAGTTGCCAGTGCTAGCACCACAGGCAGACATCACAAGGGACACCACAAGCACAAGCACCGCAGACTCGGTCCGTGTCCTCTGTGCTTGTGCTTGTGGTGTCCCTTGTGATGTCTGTGAAGAACCTCAACACGAGTGAACCCTCCTATAGGCCTTGAGATTCGCACTATCTTTGACATTGCTTGCTCAGTTGATATTTATTCATAATGACAATTTCCACAGCTGATGTTTAGAAGAACAAGATATACACACGAGATGAGGGATATGTGATCCCCACTATCCATTTATCCACGTATGTCTTTCCCAAACCAATCCATTGAGCTTCAGCTTCAGCTCAAGCTAGGATCTCCACCTGGCTGCAGCGTAGGCTTAGCTTTGTACAATCGCGATAGGAAGCGTCAGCTTTGGAATGACCAGATTCCAAAGGGATCTCATAGGATCCATGGGGGTAATCGGATAATTGGTATCATGGGTATATCATGGGTATATCATGGTATATCATGGTATATCATGGGATCCATGGGGATAAGTTACATGGATAACTAATATTATATACTAATGGCTGCCAAGGCTTGCTCAGACGCTACGACAGAGTGATGGAAGCCCGACCCGGGATTGTGCTCCATCACGCTCCACCTGTTCCTGGGAAACAATGCAACACATCCATCCATATCAATATCAATTATATATGTGGCATCTAATGCTTCATATACACATATATGATTATATATACATATATATCATTATATAAATATATATATATATGTATTGTCATTATTATGTTTATTCTTCAACGTAACTTCAAAAATCTTCCATACTATTACCTTCTTGAGTTTCTGGGCATCAAACCATGATGTCAATTGCTGTCTTGCAAATTGGGCACTGCTTGTCCAGCACCAAATGCCAGCAGAATGGAATCAGCGGCCTGCAACGAAGCCTCTCCACCTGAGGGAAAGGTGGACATCACCGTGAAAAACACGTGAAACGAATAAAATGATGCTGATGATGATGATGATTTTGATGATGATTATGATGATGATGATGATGATGATGATGCTGGTGGTGGTGGCGGTGGTGGTGGTGGTGATGGGATGGTGGCGGTGATGGTGATGGTGGCGGCGGTGGTGGTGGTGGAAAACGATGAGGACGATGATGATGTGGCGACGACAATGATGACAACGATGACGTCAATGACGATGACGATGAGGGTGAGGATGACGATGAGGACGAGGATGATGGTGGTGGTGGTGGTGTGGTGGTTGGTGGGTGGACTTTTGGACAAGGGCCACAAGTGTAGAGCATTGAGTAGAAACCTGGTGCTCCAGGGATGACAGTGTACAGGCACAACAAAAGATCAAAAAGGACGAGCAAAGACAAAGAGAGTCGCAACACCAACCCTCTTGCGAAGAAAAAGAGCACATCAAGTCATATTAAGTCCCTGGCTGCTGCGGAAGATAATGCTTTGCTCAACAGATCCAACACCCGATAGCTTCATGGGCAGAACCTGTCATGAAGGATAAGCGATTGAGCCTTGCCTAAAAGCAATTCTGTTCTTTCAACAGTGACAAGCACAGAGTTCAGACATACTGCTGGTCATTCGTTGAAGGGAAATTCGCCAGTGTCACCGGCCTTGTTACTGGTGAAGTCAATGGAGAGGCGGTTCTCGAAGCTCGCAGGTGTGTCCGCCTCTATGGAACATGATTTCCCAGGTTCCCAGAGTTTGATCTCACTTGATGTCTAGAAAAAGTCACTTGATGTCCTAGGATATGACAACTTGATGCTAGGCAGCTGATGAGGTCCACACAGCTCGTTGAAAGTTTCCTGCGCTGCAGCATACTCTGAGCGGAGGTAATTGGAAACCTGGAGCAGGAGCTCAAGCTCAAGGTGCTTCAGAGTCAAACAAAGAGCAAACGACGAGGCGGGGTTGTAGGGCCGACAAATTTTTCGTAATCTCCGGCCCGGACAAGAAAAATAAAACGACCCGACAAATAAAGTCGGAATGGTGCCGACGAAAAGGGGCTGTAATTTTTGGGTCTCATATCATTCTCGTGTGCACCTTTTTGAAGAGTTGGCCGCGCCCTGCATCTGCTTTGAGATGGGACGTGCCCGGCATCTGCTCACAACTAGTAGAAGTGGGTCCCAGCTCTCATGGATCATCAGCCTATGATGTGAACCCTGCTTCAACTGTATGCTCGATCAACTGCGACCTGATTGTTAAACAAAACAAACATACGCATCGCAGATAGGAAAAATCACCACATAATTTCCTAAGCTGGCATATGAGCAGATTCCTCGCCCTAATCAGCATATTCCTCGCGTTTGCGCCGACCCTGGAGCATGTTGGTCTGGGCCTGAGTGTTGGTGAGATTCCTCTTACGTGAGGTGTACTTGAAGTCGGCTCTTCCAGGAGTATGCTCATATTTGAGGCTGAAGCCATCCTTTTGCACCAAAAGCCGTTGCTGTTGGGAATGCTTTAGGCAAGCTTCGTTGAAGAGAACGGCAGTGCTAAGGCTTGCTGCTTGTCTTTTGGGCAGATCCAATGAGCAGTTCTCTGCCACTTCCGTCATGCCATCAATGAAGAGACTCATCATAGCGCCTGTGATGGCTGTATCCTGAACAGTTGCCTCAACCCAAGCCCAGCGTTCTGAATCCCAAGACCACAGCTTGATTTTCCCGTCCCCTAAAACTTCTACTTGGGTCAAGCCCGACCAAGTCAGGTGCTTCTTGGTCTTTGTGCGCCAAAATGATGGGCACAGAATGTCAGGGACAATGCCCAGCTGCTGGAAGGCGGTCTGTAATGCTTGGCCGTGCCCAGCATCGCGAGCTTGCAATACCTGGACAACTCTTTGAATGAAGCGGCCAACATGTCCTTCGGCTTGCCGAAGCTCACTCAAAAGCAAATCAGCCATCGGAACTGCTGGCGCAGGCTTGCTTGCTGCGGCTAGCCGATCTTTGATATCAGCTTTGGCCCAGTCAGGTTCTGCGTCGGCCCAAACGCCACGCAACTCATTGCCCACTGCTTCATCGTTGTTCGCAGTTGGCCGTGTATGCTGTTCCTCTTCATGGCTCGCAGTAGCTGGCTCCTGCAGGTGTTTCTCTTCAAAATGCTTGCGCAGACTTTCCACGTTTGAGAAATGAATCGGTTTTCGGCTAGCGTTCTTGCAATGTTTGCAACCCACCCATCCCTGGCTTGTTGGGTGCTCACGGAGACCAAGCACAAAGAGCTGCATGATCTCTCGGGTGCCCAGACCTTGGTACCAGCTTGAGCTTTCGAGAAGCTGAATCAATCCGGTGCACTCATCCGCTGTTGGCAACTCAGTATCCAAAGGCATTACCTCGGCAGCTCCCGTAGATACGGCTGCTGGAGAACTGCTCTGGCCCGTGCTCTCATCCAGCTTGGCTGCAATGGACTGGGCCGTGCCCTGATCCAATTGTGCAGCCTCAGCAGCAGCATTGATCACCTGCACCTGGAGGTCGGAACTCTTGAAGCCATGCTGCCACTTCCATGCCCTGGTGGCAGCAAACAAAGTGGTCCCAGCATACATCATGTGGCCATCAACATGAAACCGGTTGCCTGCTGAGTCTGCAAAATTGTTCATTTTTCTCTCCTTGGTCTCGTGCATCAAGTAGATGGGTCCATACTGACTGCACTGACTCCAACCGGGTTGGGGTTCCCTGCCCAGGTCCTCTGTGAGCAAAGCAAACAGGTGCTTACAGAACCGCATGTACCCCGTTCCAGTCAACTCTTGCGAGGTTGTCTGCATGCAGTGCTTGATGGCTCGGAGGAGCAAAGGGTGGTTTTTCGGACAATTCAAAATGATGCCCTGGAGGATATGATCTTTGTCTCTTCCAATTGCCATGATGAGGGGCTGGGCCGTGCCCTGTCCCCTGTGCTGGGCCGTGCCCTGCACAGCCAGCTGGGCCGTGCCCTGCTGGCTAATGGCATCCATGGTTTCATTCCAGGGGCGATAGAGCGCGCACTTTATGTCCAAGTAATGGCCACCCTCAAGAAACAATTTGATGTATCTCCACATGTCCGCCCTGTGCGCCCCTTTGTCGTAGCTCCGGTACAGTTGCAGCAAACGTTGACCACCGAACGCCTGGATGTCTTCCTCGCATTGGTCATCGTTGATGAACACACGCCGAAGGTGCGGAGCAAAACGAGCTTTGTTGTTCGCTGCTGGCTCGTGGTCGGCCTGATATGTCTGCAGCAGTACGCCTGGCGGAGGCTCCAACAGAGGCTCAATGCACCTCCAATCCAAGACTGGATTGCCATAGATCTGCGCTGCACGCCACAGGTCCAAGAAGGTTCGCGCATTGAGCAGCAATCGGGCGCACAGGGTTTCATCCAGCCTGAAACGACAAGATAAATAACAGGGATAAAATAAATGATATGGACACTCAAAGGGATACTTGCAGAGGGACTTGACACAGCGAACATCTGATGACACTTGTGCTTCACCCTGAAGGTTACAACAGAAAAGTAGCCAAATCAAAAATGGCATCAGATTTAAAAAAAACACACATAATGAAAATTATAATCGTCTAAGTTACATCTGGTCTTCCTTCTTGATGTTCCACCCAGCGCAAATGATCACAGCAATGCATCCGTCTGGCTGTCCCTGCAGAAGCTCCTCCGACACAGATTTGATGATGAGCCGCATTGCTGCCGCTGCTTTCAATCTGTTAAAGTGCATCCCTTTGGTATTGTATGAATCAGGGCACAAATCCAAGATCGTCTGGCTTGTTTCACGGAGGTTGTAGCCCTTCCTGTGATCCTGCAGCACTGCCCACGATCGGTTGGGGACGCTTCTCTCCGCTGGGACGCAACCGCACACCACAGGCGTGTCGTCGGACGGCAGGCCAGTGGCTTCTGACAGATATTTCTGGAACAATTCCATGATGGTTTTTCCCGTTGAACCCTCTTTCACCAGAGAACCGCCGCAGCTAATCACCATCACGCATTGGGTCTCTGTGTCCACCACACTGCCTGCTCCCACGAGACTGGAAGTTGGCAAAAGGCCATAGGCAGTGGAATCGGAGAGACAAAACAAAGTGGAGTTAGGCCGCGCCATACTCCTCGGTTGCCCTTTGCTGCAAGCTAGCAGTAGGCGTTCTGCACACACATGGAGAAAGTGTTGAGCAGTACTTGTACTCGGGAGTTCAAACAATGGTGTAGGTGGACATGCTTAGTTTTGAGGATGTTGAACAAGGTTGAGTAATGTCGAACTGTGAATGCTGATTTCGAACAGCGTAGAAAGTGGTTACAGTGCTCAGTGCCATTGAAAGCTAATTGTATGCCCAGCTCACACAGTAGATGCACCATTGATGCCATATTGTACCGTGTCCGTGATTGAAGATAGAGAGTAGTCTGCGCTTTTCAAGACAGATCTAATGTTGGTTTTGCCAAGTTAGGATGTACTTTTATCACGGATTACGTTAGAATCAATTCAGTTACACTTCTGGTTCCTGTGGAGACTGTAAACGTCTACATTCACATAATTTGAACATTTAATACTTTCAGAATTGATGTTAGCTGTCCAAACTGCCACTGCGAGCCATGAACGAAGTTGGCGTCAATTTACGTTGGCAGAAATAATGGGTGTTGACGGAAAATATTCGCTTCTAATGAAAACGTGAAGGCAGCCTGGCAGTCTGGTGTTTCTAACGATGTCAATCTAACAATGTCAACGCAGCTGGCCTCCTGAGCAGCCTGCCGCGCATGCATGAGGCGAAGAGGTCACCCAGCAGGGACCTGACGTAAGTTTCTTGCAGTTTGGCTGCAAGCAAGGACCGCATGGCTATGGGTCCGCCAGGAATGAGACATGTTTCCTCTGAGACTTCAGGCCCTGTCAACTTCCAAGACAGTAACAAATCGTAGATCCATTTTGATAGATCCATCGTAGATCCATTTTGATCGTAACGTCCCATGGTAATAAGGTAGAGGTAACATCGATGATCCATTTTGAGTTGCAACAAATTTCAATGAAATCTTCTCTGCCTCAGAGTCAAGTCTCTGGATTTCTTCTTCGGCCCCCCATGTGTACGTGAAAGCAAGAAGTTATACCAAAAGCTATTGTTGAAATGGAAAGAGACAGTACGGTTGCGGCACGGGACGCTACGGGCGCTGAAAGGAACGCTAAGGGCACGGTACGGGACTCTAAGGGCGAGAAAAGGGAAACACAGCCGATGTGCGCCGAAAGGGAGGCTGATGATGATGATGATGACGACAAGGATGACAATGATTAGGGCAATGACGATGACGATGAGGGTGAGGATGACGATGAGGACGAGGATGATGGTGGTGGTGGTGGTGTGGTGGTTGGTGGGTGGACTTTTGGACAAGGGCCACAAGTGTAGAACCATGTGCGAACAAACTAGCAGAGCAGCTGCGCATGAACCGTTGAGGTGCAACATGTGACACAACGCCAAAAGGCACAAGTCACATGGAAGCAAGCAGGCGTTTTTTGTCTGTGCGGGAAGATGGGGAGTGAAACTGCAGAAGCATGCAAACATGAAGAAGCTCAAGGCTCGGCTGCCGTCTCAAACGTAGCTTGCAAGGCACTGATGGCTGGTAAAGTATCTTGGTCCTCCGACAAAGCCCTGGCTAAGGAAGTTAGCGCATCTAGCCGCTGTGCCAACAACGAATCCCCTCTGCACCAGTTTGGCAACGAAGACTGGTTGAAATGGCGGTAATTGAAGCGAACATAAGTAAGCTGACTCAAGAGCGACCACCATTCAAGGGCCATGTTGTTCGCAGCATCTGGGTAGAAATCTCCCGCGTTGGCCCAGAGCCGCTCGACAGCCACAGTTCCTGTTTGAACTGGAATAGATGCTGTTTGCAAGTGGGATGCAATTGACCGCCAATTCCAAAGGCCTTCAAGACCGGTTCCAGAGCCGATGAGTTTCAATTGCTTCCGGATCTTCTTGGTCAGGACAACTGACCTACCACTTCTCCAAGGTCCTGCCTTGTGACCGCGTCTGATTCCACGTCGACGGGTCATGCTTTTTTTGCCTGTCGCATACCATTTATTCAATTTGGTAAGTTCGAGGCAAAACTCTTTGGGGCTACCCCACCCGTGCCCCTTGACATTTGCATGCAACTCGACCTGCAGCCGTCGAGCGATGCGTGCTAGAGTTCCTCGAGGAGGGAAAGCACCAAAGAGTTGCTGCCATTCAGGAGCGACCCCCACAGTGGAATGGCCCATCCAGAGCTTGAGGTTGGCTAGCGAGTCTTCACTTTCTGCCATCAATGGATCAAATTTTGCTTTTGGCAATCTGACTGCCTGGGTCAACATCTTTTTTTCGACTGAGCCTAGTTGGGGTGGCCTTTCCTCGTCCACAGCGGACTTTTGTTGCTGCAGGGGAGCGGATAAACGGTTCACGCAATCAATGAAGTCGAAGAGAAAGTCTTGGTCATCATTCGAGTGGCAGCTGACTAGGGCACGCATTTTGATGATTCGATGTTGTGGGTCAGCAGTAATGATGGTAGGAACCTTCAAGAATGGATCGACGGTCTTTTTTCTCACTGGCCCTTTTGGGGTGTCACCTTCTGTTTCCACCCTAAGGGCTTCAAAAGCTTTGTGGCAAAGGCGGGTGAGGCCCAAGCGATGCGCCCGATAGTTGTCCGTGCTGAGGAAGACAGGAACGGCATCTTCGAGCGCATAGCCATGCTCAAGGAATGTCGTGATCATGTCCTGAAAGATTGGCGCTAAAACTTCCTGGATCTTTCTCAGGGATTCACGCGAGACAGGAACAAACGGTACTAGCAAACTGCCATCGAGTCCACAAATTCCCAGAACTGCAGTAAACGCTTCTTGGCCTTCAGGCACGCGAATGATCTTGGCAAGGTCAAAATTCCCATCAACGCGAATGCCTTTGGAATTGTGCAAGAACTGTTTTTGCTGCATGTTTTTGCACATTAGTTCCATGTGGGGAGCCAAACCTTTGAGCAGAAGCCCGCGAAGAATTCCATCGTGAGGGACAGACAGAGCAAAGCTGCCACGCCAGACTATATGGTTCGTGGCCTTCACGTTTCAACCGCATGGCCTCTGCAAGGGCATGTGCGGCGTAGGTGGAAACGATATGTCTCCGCACTGACCTGACGTTGAAAGTCTCATACAGATTCTGGGCGATGTGAAAAAGAATGGCTTGGTGAAGTATACCGGAGCTTCTCGTGGCAATTTGCAGACCAAAGCTTCTGGAAAACGAGCTTTGATATCTGCTACTGTAGGGACAAAGTAAGTCTGCGTAGCCGCAGGTGGCAACTTTCGCACATCCTGGAGAGGGACATGGTCCATGAGAAGTTGCCCATGGCGGCAGGTTGAACATCTGTAGGCTTGGGCAACAAATGGACGTGGCAGGGGCAAATCCAGAAGAAAGCTTACATCCGTCCTTCGGTTTTCTGGAAGGACTTTGTGCGTGAAGCCATATTTGGCTGCCCATGCGACATGTTCCTTGGCTTGGGAAGGCTCAATCACCACGGACTTCTGTGAAACTTGCGAAAAGTGCTCTGCCTCAGCTGGAACCTCGCCACTGAAACCACTTTCATGCAAGGGCAAGGGTGGGTTTACTGGAGGCACTTGCATGCCCAATGCTTCCAAAACAGCAGATCCATTCTTCAGGGTCAGCAGGAAGTCGAGACGAAGATGCTGCAATTCATCTGCCCGCACGGTGTGAACAGCTCCAAGTACACGACAGTTGGCACGTTGTCTGTGAGGTTTCATCTCGGCAACGTCTGCCCGGAAAACTCGGTGGCACATGAAAGTGTCCAGGATGTGAACCTCCACACCACACCAATTGGCTTGCAGGCCTCTCCGTGGCCTGAGCTGGTCGCCTCCCAAGGCACCATGCGACCCGAAGGCTGTGTCTGCGTCCAAGGCAAACAAGCTCATTGCTGACAAGGCCAGTCGCAAGTCTCTGACCTGGCCAATTCGCAGCCGCTTGGCCATTTGTGCCTGTGCGTCTGTCAGCTCTGAGAATCTACAATCTCTCGGTGGATCTTCCTTCTTGGCCATTGACTCGATGCCCCGTTTCCGTTTCTGGGTCATTCGGGCCGGTCTGGCCTGAACCGAAGCTGGTGCATGGATGGAATTCACCTTCTTGTCTTCTCGAGGTTTCCTCGGTAGCCTCTCCGTCCATGTTGAAGCAGACATGATCCCTTTGGAGGTTGCAGCGGCTGCAGGTGACATGAAACAAAATAAGGGATTGAAAATCACTGTTTGAAGCAAGAGAGATGATGAGAGATGCCAGCGGCAAAGAATTCAAGAACACAAGAACTGGAGCAAACAACATTTTGCCAGCTTTGACAGCACTCAACGCTGCGAATTGCTCTAAGCATCTATGCTTGAATATGGTTAATTAGCACACGCTCTGAAACAATCCACTCCCCTGGTCGGATTGGCATTGGGAAGCTACGACGTGTGAAAACTAGGATCCCAGGCTTTTTACAGAATGCTAGGCAACTGAACGCTTAGCGCTCAAAACTGAACGCTTAGCGCTCAAGCAAAGAAATCTCGGTTCAGACGCAATGTCTCGCAGGCCGCTCTTGCATTGTCATCGGCTTGAACTTGCTGCCACGTCAAGCCCTTGTATTGGTCCTTGTGGTTGCCCTTCTTGTTCCGGTCCTTCTTTTGAAGCAATCCATGGTTGGTCAAAACACCGGCTTGCTCAGTGACCAGTGCTGAGAAGTTCTGCAATTTCCTGAATGGCCCCTTGCTGCGCAATTTGTTGCTGATCTGGGACGCAGGAAGGAAGTCCGCGCATCCGCGGCAATGCTGCAGGATTGCCTTCTTCAACGCGTCCGAAGAGCTAGGTGCTTCTGGTCGGTCCTCTTCTGGATGTTGTGCATTTTGAAATTCCTCCGCCAGAGGGTTGCGATTGCGATCAGGATACTCTGCGCCAGCCGTTGATGTTGCACCTTGCACAAAGCGGTAGTAGCCGGCGTGGAGCTCGAGCGATCTGAGCCAACAGCGGACTCCGCACATGAGTTCATGTGGAGAAATTTTCACGCGTTTGGAGTCGGCCAAGTCGTGCTTGTTGAGTTTCGCAAGGCTTTGAACCATGCGCATCGTCGGCAAGGCAGACCGGAGGATGTCATTCTTGGCAAACAGAATTTTCATCAGGAACCATTTGCAAGTCTTGTTTTTCGCGGACTTGCGCTTTTCTATCCAAAGTTTGATGGCGTTCAGGATTGTTCGAAGAAGACCAAGAGCGACCCCATCGCAGTACACAAAGGAAGGGCAATGATAAGGGCCTTGGAACATGAAGTCATGAGTGGCCTGCCACAATCCAAAGGAGAGACTACAATTGATATCTTCGTCTTGTGGGCTGCTATCAGGCATGATGGAGAAAGAGATGCGCTTGAAGAATGCTTGCGGTGTCATTTTCATGCACCATTCCACTGCCTCATATTGCCCAAGCATTTTGAGCTGGAAGCGGTACTGCCGCAAGTGGATCCTGCCGACTCCAGTCATCACATCATCTCGCTCGCCCTGGGTCCATGTACAAAGCTTTGATCTGCTGAGCATGTGGCTGGCTGATTGCTGTGGATCAGCCCATGGTGTTGGCAAAGCTGTGATGATTTCATCGGTGCTCGCTGACACCCGTTTGTGGCTGAGGATACATGCCCTGACGCCTTTGAAGGTCGCTTCCACCATGTACACGGCATTCTTCTTGATGCAGTCGGGAGCGAATTTGGACCGAAGCACCAAATCCTGGAAAGAGGGACAACAAAACACTGGCAAAAAAGATTGGCAAGGTTGCCCTAGCATCATGACCGAAACATATTGTCAAAAAAATCAAAGCTGGCCCCCATGCATCGCCAAGGCGCATTGGTCAACTCACTCATGAAGGATTTGCGGGCAAAGGCTGAACCGGCAGCCATGACTGCTTTATCTGTGCCGATGGTGTGGCACGAGGGCTTCAAGTTGAGTTCGAGCGGAACCTGTGGAGCGGCTGCATCCATGGGTTTTTTCAGCTCCAGCTCTGCCATGTGTTCCAGAACCGCGGCCCGCACGACCTTTTGCTCATTGTCAAGCATAGGCCGCCCAAAATGCGTGGCTGCTGCAGCAAGATACTCCGCAAGCGTGTTGTGAGTGGTGGACTTGACAAACGCTGCTGCGGCTTCTTCGAAGCTATGAGAATCCTGCTCAGCTTGCTGCTGCTCCGGCTGGCTTGTGTGTTTTGCTCTTCTGGCATTCTTCCTGGCACTCTTTTCGTCTAGAATGTCAGAAAGGTCATCTTGAGGCTCAGGCTCAAGAATGGTGGCCAAAACGTCCAAGCCAGGAGGAGGCGGGTCAGAACCCAAGCGGCTTGTGTGATGCTCGAGCCACGTCAAGTTGCTGTGGATGAGGAGGAGGAAGGTTTCCGGGTGTAACCCATTTTTTAAGCACAAGGCTTTGGCGGCCTCAATGTGTGGGAGTGGAGCCATACCAGAGATGGAGAAATCATAGCGCATGGCCAGCTCGCGGTGAGTGCGCTTGTCTGCCACCATAGCGTCCAGGAGATTGTGCATGGTCTTCTCAATGGTCGCCTCATCGCTGAAGCCATCAAATAGATCCGGTGGGAAGGTTGCCTTGGCGAATTCCTGGATCGTCTCCGCAGACATCACCTTGTCGCAAAAAGCTTAAGCCGGGTCCCTATCCGATTTCAAGGCAGCTGCAACGGTGGCATCCGGCAGGCTGAAACCAAAGTCCGCGTCTTGCACAATGTGTTCGTCATGCGGAGTGGACAGCTGGGAATTTGGAAGGTCTTGTGTTCCTGGGGATCTTTCAGCTTCAAGATGCATTGGACCCGCTTGAGAGGGCTGAGTTGCTGGCACTTCTTTCTGCGTAGCCACATGAACCGCAGGGGCACAAATGCACCGGCAGGTCGGACATGTGACACTAGCCTCCCAATTTCGTAGCTTGCACAACCTGCGGCAACAATCCTGATGCATCATGTGTCCACATTCTAAGTCCAGCCGGATCTCACCCTCCTCAAACTCTAGGGTGCACACTGCGCACGCCATAGCTGGAGAGAATGTTCAACTAAGGAGCGGCGCCAAAGTACAAATCCGTAGTTCATATTGTCATGTGGTAGCGTATCTGCTCATGGATATTGAAACATGCTTTGACTCATGGACTACCATGTCACCATGTCTATAGATTCCAGGACCTAAACTTTCTGAGCCAGGAGCAGTGCACCATTATTGACTCAACTGAGTTCGTGATGAGGGGCTGGGCCGTGCCCTGTCCCCGACGCTGGGCCGTGCCCTGTACTGCCTGCTGGGCCGTGCCCTGCTGGCGAATGGCATCCATGCTCGCGTTACGCGCAGGCGCCGAAAGGGAGGGTACCGGCATTGAGAGGGAAAAGGAAAGAGATGCGTCGGATAAACAAAGGGAGGCTACGGGAGCGGATAGGAAGACTCTTATTGCGGAATGTCGTGATGAGGGGCTGGGCCGTGCCCTGTCCCCGACGCTGGGCCGTGCCCTGTACTGCCTGCTGGGCCGTGCCCTGCTGGCGAATGGCATCCATGCTCGCGTTACGCGCAGGCGCCGAAAGGGAGGGTACCGGCATTGAGAGGGAAAAGGGAAGAGATGCGTCGGATAAACAAAGGGAGGCTACGGGAGCGGATAGGAAGACTCTTATTGCGGAATGTCAAGCTATGAGCGCGTCCACCAGGGACCATCACATGGCTGTCTGGTAGCATGAAACTAAGGCGCGGTGCCTGAACGATCATCTTCACAACATTATTCCTGTACTCTGGCGCAAGATCAGGCTTGAGCAACACGCGGCACGGATGAACGTACTTGAATGTACAATATACCAGGTACCAATCTTCTTTTCTGCTGCTTCTTGCAAAGTTTTCATCAATCGATCGATATTTGTCTTTCCCACCTGTGCCTGTGCCTCATGCATCAACTGGCTGGCAACCAAACTGCCTTGGGAGCGTGGGATCGCCTGGCAAGGCGAGCCGACGTGGGCCCCAAATGTTGCAAAGAAGCAAACGATGCAAGCAAGCGCACATCCTCAGGAGCTGCTCTTTCTGCGGCACCTGACATGCGAAACCCACAAACACAGCCAACAGCTTCTTGCAAGAGTGTGGTCAAGAAATGATGCTCAGAACAGAACGGGGCCTAGCGATGGGTCCTGACCAGGCACTGAGTCTGCAGCTGGATCCTCAGGGAGCAAAAGAATGAGTGTCATTCTGCAACTACGTTTACGCAGCGTTTACAGAACAGTGACCAGAACACAGCACTCAAGTGCGTACGGTACGTCAAATCCAGCAGTGAAGCAGTGAAAAATCCAACAGCTGGCAACGACCCTCTGCCCAAGTCTGATGTGGTTCGCTGGAAATTGGGGAATGTACACTGCCAGTCACCTAGAGGCTGTTCTGACATGCCAGGTCGCATGTTCAGCTGGAACACAGTGATTGATGACTGGAACACCTTCCTCCAAAGCTCTGCCACTTTGAAAGCATTGACGGACATGGCTTTCACACACTGAAAATGAATAAGCGTTGACTAGGAAAGGTGTGTCTAGACGTTTAGAAATTGCATGGTTGAATTTGCTTGCTGAAAAGGAAAGGCGACTTTGCTTGCTGAAAGTGAATGTCTGGCTGTGTGGCCTAGTGACAGAGGCCAACCACTTGCTGTGAGCCTATATACGTATAGTCCTTGGGAAAATCGACTTGGAATTGGCAGGTTGAAACTAACATGCCACTTTCAGCAAACTCAAAAAAAATCGAAAAATGGAAACTAGGAAATATGTGGTAAATATATCATCCAGATTGTTGAGAGAAATTGTCTTGATAATATAATGTTTCTTTTTATGGTTCTTTAGAGAGGTATCACTGTTCTGAAGTAACTGTTATTGTTCAGGAATACCTGTGGTGGTGTCGTCGTACCCTCTTTATTCAGGGGTCATCGGATCTGGCCAACGCTGGTCAAGTAGCTTGTCACGTCCACCGACGAAAAAAGAACACAAAGACAGGCAAGCATGTGTGTATGTCTGTATGCGCGAAAAGAATCCGTGCGAACCGGTGCGAACCGGTGCGAACCGGTGCGAACCGGTGCGCATCAAATACCGGACGCGCGCGATGTTACAATGGGTTAGCCACCGACAGTCCCGGGCCCCTCACTGGTAAGCCATCCTGCATAGGTGCCTTGGATAGCTTTCGGTCACTCTAAGTGGATGTATCCAAATTTCCAGAAACACACCTGTGTCTGCTACTTACCTGCATATTTGGATATATTTGGTATATATTTGGTATATATTTGGTATATGTTAGCACATGAAACTGCTGTAGATTCCACCTGGTCCAGCTGGTTCTTAGCTTAGGCTCCCACTGGACAGGACTGCAGCAACATGTTGAGTCCTTGGCGTCGGCGCAGCGCTTGACCCTCTGGTCAACGTGGCTGGGATGTGGGAAAACGACGGTTTTGTTTTTTAATATCTATACAATTTATATATATATATATACATATATGGTATATCATATGTTTTTTTTCCAAAAAAAAAATCAAACATCCGGAAATCACATGGTTTCTCATCATTTTCCCCCAAAAAAAAGTACAGTAATTATCTAAAGAATCGAGAAATCAAGGATCATCGTCCTGGTCCCCTTGAGCTTCCCACTCACATGCGCATGGCGCCAATCACTCTTGAACATCAGCGAAAGGATTCCAACCTTGCGACCATGTGAAAAATGGATGGAACGGAAACTTCGAGGATCCTATGGTCTTTACATGTCACATATGTGGGATATGATGTATAAAATATGCTAAATCAATCATACAATGGGGAATAGCGCAACAAATTTGCCCCTCACCAAAATAAGGCATCGGAGCCGAGCCTGGACTTGGAATGTCTCACAGTTTGTATTGGTGATGGTCCAACTCTATACTACATCTACATCAGGTTCAGTATGGGTAAAACATGGTAAAACAATGTCATAAACCATCCCCCAAATCTCCATCTTTATAGGTGGTATAGACCTGACCACTTCCCCGGTAGGAATCAAACAAATACTGTGAGCTTTGAAACGTCTACGTCTACGACCATCACATGGTATCTTCAATGTATACATATACATGTACATAGACATATACAATATACATGTTTTTTCATTTTCAAAATATATATATATGTATATATATATGTGTGTGTGTATATATATATATGTACATATATATATATTGTGAAATGTACACTTCTGATCCCTTAAGCATGCCAGGGTTCCCATCCAACCGGTCCTTCACTTGCCTGTATAAACCACTAATGCCTGTTAAAATAATTCTGCCAGGTCCCAGACTTGAGTGTTCCAAAGGTGTATGGCTCAGGCGAGCCGGTTGTGCGGTGGGAGGGTTACACCTTTGGCGCCATACGGTTGGCTGTTTTGGTCGTGGACGGCCTGGTTCTACAAAGCCGTGGAACGGCTGCTTCGCACGAGGCGTGCGCTGGGGAAAATTGCTGCGAGGCCGCAGCTTTCTGGTGGAAGTGGTGTTGGAATAGAATCCGCTTGCCAATTGACATTGGTAGCGGAGCCCCTTGCGTGAAGCAGGGGGTATCCGGGGCTACCACTGGTGATTTGACTGGTTTCTTAGAAGGTGAGACCAAGTTTTCATCTCTGGATTGGCAGTCATGTCAGAGAGCTCTGGAGGAGATGGTCAGGGGAACATCTCCAATCAACTAGCTTCGCTAGTGCCCAGTTTTGACCCGTCGAAGGATGATCTGCAGATGTACCAACAAAAGGTACAAATGGTGTTGACAGTTTGGCCTCCGAATAGAATCTCAGAGCTTGTTACTAGGCTCATTCTGAATACGTCAGGTTCTGCATTTGCTAAGTTGCAGCTGCACCACACTGAGTTAAGCACGAATGAGGCCAAGTCAGTACACAAGCTCATCGAACACCTCGGAGGACACTGGGGCCAAACAGGCCTTGAACGTCGTTTTTCAGATGCGGAGAAAGCTTTGTATCAGTGCAATCAACAAGCCGATGAAAGCCATGACTCATACTTAGCACGTGCAGACGTGCTCTGGTCGAAGCTTGCAAGCCAGAAACTGCAGATGGAAGATCTCCAAGCGTACATAACGCTTCGGGGAGCGTCGCTGACGAGCGAGGACAAGAAGCGAATCATCCTGGATTCCGACCAATCGTTGGACGGAAAACTGACAATCAGCCGTGTTCGAGAGGCAGTGAGAATGCTCGGAACCTCTTTCTTCCAGGAGATGACCGGACAAGGACGCAAGACAGTCAAGACAAAGGTGTATGACTCAAACGTTTTGCTGACGGAAGATCAAGAGACCTCAGGTGACATGGATGACCAGGTACACCAAGTCTACCACGAGGATTTTGATGAGGACGAGATGATCGAAACACTGCTTGCCGAAGGTGACAATGATGCCGCATTTGTGGCTGACTACGAAGCAGCAGCCAGTGAGTTGCTTCAGTCTGATGATGAACTCTCCACGGCATACACGTCGTATGTCGAAGCCCGCAAGAAGCTCAGTGAGAAGTTTCGAGCCAGAGGTTTTTTCCAATCGGAAAGGGAAAATCCAAGTTTGGCAAAGGCAAGGCCAAGGGCCGATCCAACTGGGGTAGAAAGAGTTTGCAGCAGCGAATCCTGGAAAGCCACTGTAGATTGTGCGGTCGCAAAGGCCACTGGAAAGGGGAATGCCCCTCCCGACCCGCAAGCAATTCAGGGACGTCACAATCCGCTGCAGTGACTCTTTCGGTTGCCTCTTCGACAACTGGATCTGACCAAGTGATGGCAGCCGAGTTCATGGATCTCCCTTTGGTGTCTGAGGAAAACCAACAGGACGCCGTGATTGCAGCCTCAAATGTTGTACAGACAGTTTTTTCAATTGAATGTTTAAGCACATCCTCACAGCCAGCCTGCCAATCCAAGAACATGAGGGACATAAGGGAGAGAATTAGGAATTATGTTAAGGGTAACAATAGTTCTAATTCTGGGGTAAAGTCACTCGTGCACAGGATTGAAGCGAAGCTCCGTTCGCAGACGAAGCATCCGAGCCCGTGCAAGTCCAAAAGTATGACCAATGAGCACATTTTGTGCCCGAGCAATATGACAGAAAGGCATTTTGCCTCCAAACCGACCGTGAGCCACCTGAGAAGCGAAAGTTCCCGAAAGTTTTCACCAGTGAGGAGTCCAATCCCAGCCACTGTCAACTCCGCAGCCGATGCAATGTTTGCCACGCATGACTCATGGGGAATAATAGATACTGGGGCTACTAAGACCGTAATGGGGAATAATCATGTGACCAGTTTTCTCAATGCCATGGACCCGAAAGTCAGGAAACAAGTGCAACGTTGTTCATGTGATGTTGTGTTCAGGTTTGGAAATCAGGGCACCTTAAAGGCCTCACATGCCATGGTTGTACCTGTGGCGGGCATGAACCTCAAGATTGCTGTGGTTGAAGGATCAACTCCGTTTTTAATCTCCAACACGCTTTTGCGCGCATTGGGTGCCATGATAGACACGGAAAGGGATCTCCTCACCATGCCAAAACATGATTGCCAAATTCCCCTGAAGTTGTCGTCAAAAGGTTTGTATCTAATCGACATGAACATGTTGTTTCAGATTGCACCCGTGCCCAAAAGCTCATCAGAGCCTGCTGAGACATATGCCCAGGACACTCAGGAGCCTGCCAAAACAACAGCGGAAAGCTTGCCAGCCTTAAATAGTTCCATGAAGCCACAACCAGAGAACAGTAGACCACAAGGCTCAGAGGTTCAAGGTGTAGGCACTGCGATGGTAGAATCAGAAGCACAGAAATGTGCTGACAGCAACTTTTGGCCTCAAAACAACCGTGCAGAAAAGTCCCCGGTCTGTTCAGCAAGCAGCCATGAGCACGTGGAATCAGCGCCTTTCCAAAGCCCAGGCACAGATTCCAGCAGCCGACCAGGAGACAATCGATGGTCTCAAGCTGATCGACATCAAGGACACCCCAGTGACGTTTGGGAAAACCCATCTGGGCAAATCCCACGAGGAAGTATGGCACTCAGACCCGGAGTGGGTGAAATGGTTCATGAGTCACTACCAGAAGAGCACCCGAATGGAACACCGTCTCATGATCAAGTTCATTCAGTTGAAGGTGGAAGAGAGCGAAGCCGGGGAAGCCAAGAATCCTCAGGCTTGTATCAAGCCAAAGGGACTTCCCAAATCCCTGGCTGCCAAAGCCAAGAGCATGCCCAGCCCAAGCAATCACTGGCAGTTGCCGGTGGAACCAGAGATCGAAGCTTTCGAGATGATGTCCGAGGGACTGATGCCGCCGCATCCGGAAACCACGGAACTGGCAGAGAATGTCCATGCGCTCCAAGAGAGAATGCTAAACTTGGAGAATGCCATGCAGCGCATGATCGCGCTCATGTCCCAAAGTGCCAACCACCAGATGCAGAACACCCATGCCATGCCGACCCACGAGACTGCACAAGTGGAGTTCGACGATCCCTGGAATCCATAGGGGATGAGACCTCCGATTGGTCCCTGCAAGCTGGCGAAATTGATGAATTTTGTGAATCAATCCCCAATCATGAAAGGATAAAGTTCTGGGACTTAGTCAATAAGATTGAGAGGGAACTTATCTATATGAAGGGAATAACAAATCCATCCCAAAGAAGCATCGATGCCATCGAAGTTTTTTGCGGTCCACAAAGCACCCTGACAGAACAGGTCCAGAAACTAGGTGGGATTGCTTTCCGATTCGGCCTGAGCCAAGGCGATCTCCAAAGCACTGAGGGCCGCCGTAGGCTGTTTGCACTGGTTTTGAAGTATCAACCCCGCAACATTTGGATGAGTCCAACTTGTGGTCCTTGGGGAAAATGGTCACAGTTTAACAGCCAAAGATCATTAGCAGCTTGGGATAACATCATCCAACAAAGGGGAGAGATGCTCGGCCAGATTGCTTTGTGCCTCGTTTTGTGCCGTCACCAACATCGATGCCAGAGACATGCTCACCTTGAGCAACCAAAAGGGTCTCTGATGATCCGCCTGCCATACCTACAGGAACTCCATAGGTACATGTTGAGCGCCAAACCTGATCTTTGTCGTGCAGGTGAACTTCGAGACCCACAAAATCATGCTCTCATGAAAAAAGGTTTGCATGTTATGACCAGTTCTCAACGAATGTTCGACAGTCTCAATCACCTCAAATGCTCTCAAGATCATGACCACCAAGTTGTTGAAGGTTCCACAGTGTGGCAAGGAAGACCGATGTTGCGCTCTGAGTTTACCGAAAACTATCCAAGGAAGTTCAGTCGCCTGGTTGCCAAGTCTTTGATCAAGAACAAGTTTCCACAGGAAAAGCCGTTGGGAACAATTGCCGACCCTGCCTTAATATTGTTTGATCAAATGCACAATGAAATTTATGCAACAGGTGTCAAAGAACGTCCGTCCAAGCGAGTGCGAGTGAATCCAACTCGGGGCCATAAGACCCCTGCTGCAGCTGGCGCATCCGACCGGCCTGGAACCGCCAAAAGACCTAAGGTGGTCACTGAAGAGCAGACCGACCAACCACCCAATTTCCATGACTATGAACCTGCATCCGAGCAAATCCAAAAGATGATGAATCAAATCGAATCCATTCTTCCACGAGTAGGCAGAAAAGTGCTTGACCAGCCAGATATCCTGAAAATTGTCAAAGAAATTTTTGCAGACATGAACATCAAGAAAATATTGGCCTGTAAAGGGACTGATCGTAGACTCGGACCTCCTCTGAACATGCATCCGGAAGAAGCTCCATTTCGCAGGTCAATCTTGAAAATTCGAGACACTCAGGAAATCCTTGTTGAACGAAGTTGGGAAAAGTATGATCAGATTTCCAAAAGGCAGCTCATCAGACCTTCTCCGCCGTGTCGGGTGAATATAACGATGTTTGCAGCCAATCCTGAATCGACCCCAATTCGTGCACCATGTACAGAAGAACCAGAAGGAACAAATCAGCCTGCTCAGCCATCAGACCAAGGAATGCCTGAGGTCGCCCATGAACATCCCATGAACGAATCCCAGAAACATTTTGAAGCCTTCACTCCTGACTCGTCAGAAACAATTGAACCAAGTGTTGATGCCAGAAGCCCTTCAAAAGACAATATCAGCGAAAACCCACCGCAGGAGACCTCAGACATAGAATCGCATGGTCCACGATTCCGTGCGTTGCCTCGAGAAGAGCAAGCCATGCTCAAAAGGGCACACAAGAATTTGTGCCATCCTAGTCCCGAGCAGCTTAGCCAGGTGTTGCGCAGTCAAGGGTGCCGATCAGAGGTGTCACAAGCAGTCTATGATATGAAATGTTCAACATGTGCGTCCCAACAAAGACCCAAAATTTCCAGACCCAGCACTTTCAAGACCGAACTGGATTTTAACGATAAGGTGTTTATCGATGGGGTTACATGGACATCACAAAAGGGACAAAATTTTCATTTCTATCATATTCTTGACCAAGCCACCAACTACCATGTTGCTGTACCAGCACCCAGCAGAGCAGCCGAGCAAGCTGTACAGAAGCTTACCGAGGCGTGGTTTCAATGGGCAGGACCTCCGAATTCCATGATCATGGATTCAGCAACGGAGTTCACAAGTGAAAAGTTTGAAGAATTTCTTCAAAGACATGACGTCAAAAGTACTGTAACATGTCCCAATGCACACTGGCAGAACGGTAGAAGTGAAAGACATGGACAAATCCTGCAAACCATGCTGACCAAGATTGATGCCGAAAATCCAATCCTTTCCTTTCATGACATGCAACAAGCCCTCATCCAGTGCACTCATGCAAAGAATACCCTTAGCATCCGCAGAGGTTTTTCCCCTGAAGTATTGGTGTTTGGCAAAAGTTCCAAAATTCCGGGTTCCAATGTGAGCAGTGACGAAGTCTCAGCTCACGAAAGCGCCCTTAGAGAAGATGCCCATGGAATCATGTTTCGCCGGAACCTTGCCCTGCGTGAGAAGGCGAGAATTGCATATCACCAAGCAGACAATGACATGGCACTGAGAAGAGCCTGTCTCCGTAGATCAAGGCCAGATCGAACAGCATATGAGCCAGGTGAATGGATCATGATGTGGCAACCACAAAAGAACTTGCCAGGCTATTGGTTCGGACCACTGAAGGTAATTCAACAAGAGGATCGATTCTCGATCTGGGCATCCATGGGAGGGAAGTTGCATAGAAGGGCCCCCGAACATGTGAGACCTGTATGTGCGTCAGAAGCACACAACTTACCCGAAGAGATACCAATAACCACTCCAGGAAAACTCAATATCACACCAGTAATCTCCATTCCACATGATGAACCTTCTACTAACAACAGTAATAACCATCATAACCCAGAGGAATCAGTTCCTGACACTGACAATAACAGCCAATCCCAAGACCAACCTGATGGGGAACCTGACGAAAGCCCTCTTGATGTGCCCAACAGCCAAGATCGAAATGATGAATCAACAGCACATGAACCGAATGATCCTGAGCCAGAAGGTGCCGATGACTTCGTCACGACGCACCTGCTATGCGTAGATGATTTGGCAATGACCGTTGATCCCACCGAGACACCCTGTGCATGGAGGTTTGAGTTGGATGCTCCAAAGAATGTCACGACACAACAGCTATCCCATTGGCATGCCGATGAGATCCTAATAGCCTCCACCGAGAAGAAACAGCGTACCAAAGTGAAATTGTCATCCTTGAATTCAGAGGAACTTCAGGCATTCAAAAGAGCAAAGGAAAATGAAGTTCAGAACTGGATAAGCACAGGTACCGTGTCCAAAATCCTCAGATCAAAATTAGCTCCTGAACAAATTTTGCGATGCAGATGGATTTTGGTATGGAAACCTTTAGAAGAAAAAGCCGAATCCAAGGAAACAGGTCAGTTCAAGTCAGAAAAATTGAAGACACACAAACCAAAAGCCAGATTAGTGGTCCTTGGATATCTTGACCCCGACATCACTGAAGTTCCCAGAGACAGCCCGACCCTTGGAAGACAATCCAAAATGCTCCTTCTACAGCTGATCGCTTCAAAGGGATGGTCATTAGGTTCTTTCGACATCCGTGCAGCATTTCTACAAGGAAAACCTCAACAAGATCGAATTATTGGAATTGAACCCGTACCAGAATTGTCCAAAGCCATGAGCCTCAAAGAAAATGAAGTGTGCAAATTAGATAAATCCGCTTACGGACTAATTGATGCACCTTTCCTTTGGTACAAAACCCTGTGTGAAGAGCTGAAAGCCCTTGGTTTCCAAGCCAGCCCATTTGACCCATGCCTTTACGTTCTACGACATCCCGAGACAAAAGAACTTTCAGGTGCACTTGGCATCCATGTGGATGATGGAATTCATGGTGGTGATTCATATTTTCACTCTCAAATTACCAAACTCGAAGCAAAATATCCCTTTGGATCAAAAAAGTCAAAAGCGTTCACCTTCACCGGAATTGAAATGTGCCAACATCCCGACAAAAGTATTGAACTTTCTCAAACAAAATATGTGAATCACATCCCTCCAATTGCCATCAAGCCCGAGAGAAAGCACCAAGAAAATGAACCTGTAACCGAGGAAGAAAGGCATAATCTTAGAGGCCTGGTAGGATCCCTTCAGTACGCAGCCGTACATACCCGACCCGATATCGCCAGCGCCCTCAGCCACCTCCAATCCCAAATCAACAGTGCAACCATTGCAACACTGGTAACTGCCAATAAAGTGCTTCATAATGCCAAGAAACACAGCGACGTCAGCATCAAAATACAACCCATCAACACACAGGACCTGCGTTTTATTGCGTTCTCTGATGCATCTTTTGCATCCAAAAGTAAGCCAGATTCCCATGCCGGTATGATCATTCTTTCAACCCACCAAGACATCACCCGAAACCAATCCTGTCCCATAAGCCCCCTATCATGGGGAACAAAGAAAATTCAAAGAATCGTCACTAGTACACTCTCGGCTGAAACAACAGCTTTGTCAACTACCCTGGATCAACTCACTTGGATGCGTTTATACTGGGCATGGATCCTCAATCCAAACACTGCATGGCAAAAACCCGAAGAAGCGAAAAACCTTCCACCTGCAATTTCCCTTCCTACGTATAAAGTAAACGACCAAGACCTTGCCATAACTGACTGTAAAAGCCTCTATGACCTGACAACCAGAACAGCTATTCCGAACTGCCAGGAATTCCGAACACAACTCCTTGCGCGATCGATCAAAGACATCATGTCCGAAGGTATAAGACTTCACTGGGTCCACTCAGGAGCTCAGCTTGCAGATGCCTTAACGAAGGTAATGGAAGCAAACTTTCTCAGGGAAACCTTAAGGAATGGACGTTACTGCCTGCACGACTCCGAGGAAGTCCTGAAAAACAGAGCATCCAACCGAAACCGACTCAAATGGTTGCGGACTGCGACTGATCAGAAGTGTCCTGAATCTGAAAAACTTTGAAGTTTTGGGAATGTGAAATGTACACTTCTGATCCCTTAAGCATGCCAGGGTTCCCATCCAACCGGTCCTTCACTTGCCTGTATAAACCACTAATGCCTGTTAAAATAATTCTGCCAGGTCCCAGACTTGAGTGTTCCAAAGGTGTATGGCTCAGGCGAGCCGGTTGTGCGGTGGGACGGTTACACCTTTGGCGCCATACGGTTGGCTGTTTTGGCCGTGGACGGCCTGGTTCTACAAAGCCGTGGAACGGCTGCTTCGCACGAGGCGTGCGCTGGGGAAAATTGCTGCGAGGCCGCAGCTTTCTGGTGGAAGTGGTGTTGGAATAGAATCCGCTTGCCAATTGACAATATATATATATATATACAAATATATATATATATACAAATATAATCATATGTAGAGAAAGAGAGCCCGAAATTACTCCTATGAAAAAGGAATGGAATCCATGCTGACACCCAAAAGAAAGAGAGAGAGAGAGAGAGATAGCCGGCAGAATTGTTGACCACGCACATCCAAATACACCAAGAACGGACCATCCAATGAGTGTCCAAAGTCCAAAGCTGGATTTCTTCCAAACTCATTTTGCCCAGCGGACTGGCTTTACCCCCTGTGAAGCTGGCTATTTCACTTTCGCCCAAAAGTCCCAAGAGTTTCATTCTAGCCGCCCATCCCATGCCCACCTCTCGAGGAGACCAACTCATGAATCCCAAACCTTGGCGGTTTCTGCCGCTGACAGTGACGGTCGACGGGTCCGAATGTTTGATTCAAAGTTGAGAAAAGATCCTTTGGCAGCTGGAACTGCTTGAACCAACGAAAAACGCGTAGAAACTGTACAGCACCCCAACCACTTTGCCGTCAGAAATTGTTGTTTTTGACCATGTTCACCATAACCAATGATGCCAAGGTTAGTTCACCAAAACATCACCCAGCCATTACTCACCCAGCCACTCTCGTTGCGCGGTCACTTTCAACTCGTGCACCGTGCTCTCTGGCGCCACCTCCAGCAGTGCTTCCTCTCCGCTGAGCAGCGTCAGGCGCAGCCGCATGGCCCATGGTGTGGCGCCGCAGGGACGCAATGGCTAAGAACCGGGAACGTGATACTGTAGCACTGTAGGGCCGGGGTACGGAAAATGTTGAAGCCCTTTTCGTCAATGCTTTGTAAACGAAAACAAGATTTGAGTCAGAATTTGTCAAAAGAAAATCTAATTGCGAACGGTAATCACTCACCGCTTTGAATGCTTTCTTTGACAAGGATGGACTATGACCAAAAAATCTGACGCTGGCAGGACGATTCTTGAGATCCTTGAGGTGTGGTTTGCGGCGCCGTCGCATTCAAATTTCGGGTGCAGGATACAGAAGGCGCAGTGGAAGGAGCTTCGCAGTTGTCCTTCATGGTTTTGCCCCTAAACAACACCAATCAACAGCATACCGTATTCAAGCATCATTAAAAAAAAACTTCCAAAAGAAATCTGAGGAAATCACTAATTTCCCAACTCTTGAGCCTCTTGGGTGCTGGAAATCCCCCTTTTCTGGTGTCCTGGCCAAGCCCCGACTCCACCCCCACCTCTGAGTCCAACAATCGTTCCCTGGGCTGCGATGGATGCCCTAACGGAGAAGGATGGTTTTGATTCAACCAGCGAAAATCAGATTGAACCAAAGCGTTAGGCAGTCAATCTGTAGTGAACCTGTGGCCCACAAATCAGGTGTGTTGTGTATAATTCCAACAACTCCCCGACTTGCAGATTGGATAGCCATGGCAATCTGTCATTTCTGAATGACTAAATCCGAACCAAAAAAGGTTTCTTTAAAGGGGGTGTGGCAAGAAAAAAACAAAACATTGGTCCTTTTCGGTGGGCAAACACGGGAAACCAATGGTTTTGGGGTCCCCCAAGTCCTTAATCCTCGCAGAATGGAATCCACATCTTCCCTCGGCGCCTCCCCCGACACGCCCCGAATTGCCACGCTCCAAAGGCCCGAACCAAAAACAGCGCGGCGGGGATAAAGCAGCAACTGGACAGAGCAACCAATACTGTCCTAATGATCTGTTGATTTTCGAGTGGCTATGTTTTAAGGAGACCAGAAGTGTTTGCGCCTACCTTTTGAGAATTTGCTGGGTGAAACATGAAAAAACATATTGAAAAGTGTCTCAACTACTTCTTGTGGTGCTAATTCCAAAGACACTGAGTATGGCACCTGGTCAGTTTCTCAAGCTGCTACACAGTGGGGTCCCACTAAGTATGTACTGAGATAAACTGGTGATCATGTAGTCTCCGGTTATATGTTGCATTTTTGTTGGCATCGCCAAAGCTGCATTGATTCAACCCAATGTGCTTCGCAGTAGGTGATTCGTTGTCATGGTCTAGTCTCCAGTGATATCCCACTAAACATGTAATTGATAATTTGTGACAATTTTTTGGCTCATAACCCCCTGTTATATGTTGCATTTTTGTTGACATCGCCAAAGCTGAGCATCTATTCAATTCAATTTGCCTCGCAATTGGTGGTTCGTTGTCATAGTCTAGTGTCCAGAGATATCCCACTGAGTATGTACATGGAAAATTGGTGACAATTGTTCGGTTCATAGTCCCCATTTGTAAAAAAATATGTGTTATTTTTGTTGGCGTCGCCAAAGCTGCACCTATTCAATTCAATTTGTTTCGCTGTTGGTTGCTTGTTGTCACGTCAAGTTGTTCAAAAATTGCTCAAACATTGGTCAAAAGTTGGTCAAGAGTTGGTCAAGAGTTGGTCAGGTTGGTCAAAAGTTGGTCAAAAATTGGTCAAGTTGGTCAAAAATTAGTCAAGTTGGTCAAAAGTTGGTAACATTTGTCAAAAATTTACCAATTTGCCAAGCTGGTCAAGAATTGGTCAAGTTGGTGAAAAGTTGGTCAGAAATTGACCAACTTGACCAAGTTCGTCAAAAATTGGTCAAGTTGGTCAAAAATTGGTCAAGTTGGTCAAGTTGGTCAAAAGTTGGTCAAGTTGGTCAAAAGTTGGTCAAGTTGGTCAAAAATTGACCGACTTCGTCAAAAGTTGGTTGGTCGGAAATTCCATCTGACCAACTCAACCAATTCAAGGACACAAGAAATGTTTGCAGCCAAATTTAGACCATTACAGGCGTTTTTCTTGGTTTTTTTTTGAAATTTGACCAGCAAAACTATTGAGTGGTCTAAATTTGGCTGCAAACACTTCTTGTGCCCTTGAGTTGGTTGAGTTGGTCAAATTGGTTACGGGTTGGTCAAGTCGGTCAAAAGTTGGTCAAGTTGGTCAAAAATTGACCAACTTGGTCAAGCTGGTCAAAAATTGGTCGAGTTGGTCAAAATTGATCAAAAACTGAACAATTGGTTAAATTGGTCAAAAATCGGTCAAATTGTCAACTTGGTCAAAAGTTGGTCGAGTTGGACAAAAATGGGTGTTGGTCAAAAATCGGTCAAGTTGGTCAAACATTGGTCAAGTTGGGCAAGTTGGTCTGAAACTGACAAAGTTGGTCAAGTTGGTGAAAAATTAGTCAGGAATTAGTCAAGTTGGTCAAAAGTTTGTCAAAAGTTGGTCAAAAATTGACCAACTTGGTCAAGTTGGTACAAAAAAATAGCCAAATGGGTCAAAAATTGGTCAAGTTGGTCAAAAGTTTTGTCAAAAATTGATTAAATTGGTCAAAAGTTGGTCAAAAGTTGGTCGGAAGTTGGTCGGAAGTTAGTCAAGTTGGTCAAATGTCGGTCAGGTTTGTCAACGGCGGGTGATGAAAGTGTGAAGTGGGAGAATTGTTTGAAGAACCCATGACACCTCAAGTACCCCCGGTACAAGTGTCCAGCGCTGGGGAAGACACCATATTGTTTTTGATCACCACAAGATGGTCAGGTAATTTCACTTGAACATCACATGTGTGAACTTAAACTCGGATACTTGTAGTGAACCGTTCAATAACTTTGCTGCCTTCCTCCCATGGCAAAACTGAAGGCAACTTAGAACAACTCTCATATGAAAGAGACTCATGCTTTGAGGCATGCAGTGGGCTCAAATGGCAACATGTACCAAAACAACTCTCATATGGAAATAAAGGCTTCAGAAGTGCTTGTGCCCCACACCCCTCTGCCGTCAGTTGACAAAAAAAGCATTCCAACAGGGCAATGCTACTTCTTGGAGTGCTGTTTTTTTTGTTCACCTTAAAACGATGGAGCTTGAAAATTAACATGATGATCTGGGGCCAATTTTTGTAGCCGTTTGAATAGGGAAAATGATGCCAAATACACCATGGGTTGGTTTCTTGGGTTCAACTGGTCAATTGCCTAGACCCGAAAATCGCCACCTTGAGATCTTAGAGTTGATAATTCTCCGAGGGTTGATCTGTTGATCTGGGATGAGATGGGACAAGATAGGATGAGTGTCACTGATAAGCTAAGTGTAACAAAACTTAAACACAAAACTAAACTATATAATAGTTTCAAAAACATGCAGACAAAAGAAGAAAAACGCATCATTCGTGGCAGTTGAACAGGAGGATAGCTCTGACATATCGAGGAGGGTTGCCTTCAAAGCAGCAAATTGTGGTAGGGTCAACAGCTAGAAAATCAGATTGAAGGATATGACCATGAGGTTTCCTTATTTTTTGTGATGCCTTGGTTTCATACTAGTTTTTCTCACATGGTGCACCTGCCCCACCATCATCAGCCTTGCGGATGGCGAACCAATGGTCGCGGCTTTGACCTTCAACAAAGGCAAATGCTTTGCCCTGCACATGGGGACGCTGCACCCCATGTGCAGTTCCTGGAGGGTACCTTTATTTCCGGGCGAAATAACCGAAATAGCCCATGCGAGGTCTCATATGCCAGGGCTGCAGAAGGGCTTTGAAAACTACAGTGATCCTTTGGTGCTAAACCCAATCATTGCACTGTGACACCTCAGTTCTGTTGCCTTGCCTCCCAACCAGTCACCAATGGGATAATCCGAAATTGCATCTACAGATCTGATTTCCATGTATATATATATATTACATATGTACGTACGGACGCACGCACACATGCATGCATGGATGTATGCATGGATGGACGGATTGCATGTATGCATGGATGGATGCATGGATGTATGTATGCATGTATGTAGGTATGCGTACAGCCCATCATTTGCCTCTGTCCTTGTGGCGTCGTCGGTCAGTGAGTTCGTTCAAACTCAGCCAGGCAAATGAATTACATATGATATTCCTATCCAAACCTCCCATTATCTCAAATTAATTACGCTAGAAGAATCTCCGTTTACAAATTTCGATGTGTTCGAGGAGACAAACAAGGATGTTCCAGCCATTTTGTCCGAGACACACAGGAATGCCTCGGTGGCCTCCGAAGGGTCCTTTCAGGGAAACCCAGCATGGAATGTGCCTAGGAAGCCATGATTCGACACAATTTCCATAGGAACATTCATGAAGATCAACAAATAGTATATGTATATTATATATATATATTATCTTGATTATAGACAATTTAATACAATACAAAACAATACAATATAATATAATATGATATAATATAATATAACATCATTTAATATAGTAAAATATATTATAATATAATACAATATAATACAATATACTATAATATATTATAATACAATATATCACAGTATAATATAATACAATATATCACAGTATAATATAACATATTGTAATATAATATTATACTATATTACAAAAAAAATATTATTTAATAAAACATATAATGTAACGTAATTAAATTAAACCAGAAAAATTATTTGATAATATAATATGATATATATTGTAAAACAATATAATTTAATCTAACATCATTTAATATAATCATATAATATATTATCAACTAATTTCAGATGATATTATATTGTATATTACACTATACTATTTATTGTAAATTAAATATCAAATAGTTTTTATATATATTATGTAAAAACTATATTTCAAATGAAGTATTAATTCTGCAAATCATATCATATATTTTAACTTTCCATATTGTATTGTAACATGTTGTATTAAAAGACTTTTTTCTATTTTATATTATATATACTATATTGTATTGAATAAATACGATATACTGTATAGTAAATCATTTCTATCTTATTATATATTATTCTATTCTCATTGAATATTAAATATATATATATGCATTGTGTATATTATGTGTCTATATATATATATATGTATATCTATCTCTCTCTGATCTGTAAATTACATAAATAAAAAAGACTATATACAATAGAGAATATTGAAAAAGGAAAATATAATATACTATAACATAAAAGAATATATAGTTAAATACTGAATAAAACATGAAAATATAGCAATTAATACGTATAGATAATATATACTATAATTTTGAAAAAAGATAAAAAGAGAAAAGAAGATTTAATTCTATAAATTTTAATCAAATATTATCTCTTATAATTTACTTTAAAAAAAAAACATGAATTCATCATGTAGGTATCAATCATATTATTATATTTTTCGCTAAATAGATTATGTTACATCATATCTATATATATATACATATATATATATTACATATTTGAAATAATATTGTATTGAATATTTTATTTTATTTCATTACGTTAAAATAAAATATTCATTTTTATATTAAACTGTATTCTATGACATGAAAACAAAAATTATATTTTGATAAATATCTACTTGATATTATTTTGAATTATATTAAATCATGTATTTTACTATACTACTGTTATTTTATGTCATTACCGTGTCAAATTAAATTAAATGATCTTAACATATATGATATATTATGCTGAATATTTTCTATTATTTTGTATTTTCGAATTTAAATTATATTATGTATTAAATGATATATTAATATTTAATCAAAATATTATAAAGTATATAATGAAATATATTTTTTTCTTGCTGTCGCACTTCACGAGCATGAAATCAAATGACAGAACAACACACACGCTCAGCTCTTCGTTTTTGATCTCGGGGCGATCCAACGAGTCTGATTGTCTGCGCCTCGCGTCCCGAACGGTCGGGCAAGCAATCGGAGCTGCACAAAATGTCACAAGTAAGGTTCAAAGTCGGAGGTACTGACAGGTACTGTCCATATTTGTCGATGGGCGGTAGAGACCCATTCCTGTGCAAAGCCTCTTCGAGTTGTCGCACCAGATTAATGAGCAACAGCAACTTGGTGTACTTCAAGTGGTCTATATATTCACTTGGCGGATGCTTTCGACTATGGCAGTGCGAACGACTGGGTGTAAAGCTGGGACATCATCCAAGATGTTTTCCAGGTTTGCGACTTGGTCGTGCAAGCGAGCTTCCAAACACTCTGTAAGGAGAAACGGTTGAAGCACTTGTTGGATAGACATGGCAGGACCAAAGCAACTTGGGTGACCAAAAGCGAATGAAGAGTGGTGAACATATGAAGTAGGTAATGACAAAATGCAGGGAGCTGCATGTATGTTTTTTAAAAAAATGGCCATGCAAAACTATGTCCACTTGGAACAAACATGCGTGAGAAAAGGAAACTCGTCCAGAAAACTGCGGACACTTGTCCAACTGGAGCCAGTAAAATGGGTTCGAGAAACGAAATAAGGGTGGGACGAAAAATTTGGAAACACGAATGTGCTGGGGCTCACTTGAGCCTTCAAATGTCCGTCAACCAAAACTATGATCATGATGTGCGCTGTACTTGTTCTAAATCCATGTTCTGTTGTCATGTGACATCATGTGACAACCATGCAGCCTCTGAGAAGAGATATTCCATCAACAAGTTGAGTTACATCTTATTTCTCTTGCTGTTGCGCTTGACGAGCATAAAATCAAATGACAGAACAACGCACACGCTCAGCTCTTCCTTTTTGATCTCGGGGCGATCCAACGAGTCTGATTGTCTGTGCCTGGCGTCCCTCCCCCACTTCTAGGAGGCTCTATTGCGTCTTCTCATCCAAACACTTATGCCACATGGCTTCCATGTTCACAACAGTGGGTGTCATTCCAGGATAGCTCGCAAGTCTTTCCCTAGAAAGATCAGCAGGATTCGATTGGGATGGCACTCGCTCAATCCCGGAAAACAAGCCGAGCTCTTCTTCCAGGGAGCACGCTGAGCGAATGATCAAGTTCATATGATCATTATTGGATTTACACTTCACGAGGCAGGACTGAACACTTTGATTGTCTGTGAAGATAACAACACGCTTTCCTTTGAGCAGAGTTCCGAGCACCTGCTGGAGTGCAGTGGCTACTGCCAGACCTTCTAACTCAAAAATGATGGTCTCCTGGTCATCATGTTTGATGAGTTTGATCACAACTTCGCTGAAACTACCATGCATGACAATCAAAGGCCACTCCACCAACACCAGAGCAACCATTCGGTTCAAAGGAAGCGTCTACATACACATGAACCCAATCCATGAAGTTTGCATCAACTGGCCAAGGGGTGTTAGACCTTTAACAACTCAACAATGAGTCTGAAGGAGACTTCAAGTTCAGATGTCAAAGTCAACCCTCGGCTTACATGGGAGTTCAGATCACGCAGGCAATTGCGGAAACTCCTGCCGAAAAGTTGGTTAGAAGCAAATTGGAGTCTACCACGCAACCATTTCACCCTCATATCTGGGGAGAAAGCCCTTGATCTAAACACTCTCAATCAAACCGATCAGTTCGTGTCTTCTGCTCTCAGTGTTGCGGACTTCCAAGGCTCCAGCTGGACTCTTACTGAGATCAAGCTCGGCTCCAAGAACTTTGCAACACTCAGCATAGGAACCCATTTGTCCTCTGAAAGCTGCCATCCAAGAAGATGGAAGAAGGTGGAGATACACAAATCCGTATGTCTTGCTAGGCAATGGGGAGCTAGGCTCAAGAAACCGTCAAAGTACGAAGTCCATGTCAACTTCAACAAACTGCTTCCTATGTGCCAGATGCCTATGACACGTCTGAGAAAAGCCATCACTGAAGCTATCGGCCCACATGGCAACACTGCCTGTTTGAAGACTTCCTGCTGTTGAGTCTCCGGGTTGTATATCACTATGTAGGAGTCTTTCTCGTACGCTTCCTCGGACAAAGGAACTTGCTTATATGCTGGTGCAATGTCCCAGCATTTTGCCACTAACCCAGAAGGTGTCGTTTCTGACCAAACAGCTTGAAGGAGAGCGGATCCAAGACAGGCTATGTGATCGACTCCATGTAGCGTCACCATTTCCACTGAGTCACTGCAGAGTTTACGAGACTGGCTTTGTAGTCGATTGGTACCATCCGGCACCGCATCAGCACTGATGGGTCCCTTCACAAAACCTTGGTCCCTCTCTTTCATGGTGGCCTGCAAGACTCCACGATCTATCTCTTGGTCGCCTGAACTCTTCACACTTGCCAGCAAAACTTCTCGAGCACGATTGGCGACACTCCTGAGTGCTTCTGTAGGTAGCTGGCTGGCCGATCTCTGGTCAAAGTGATTCGACGCCAGCAATTTTCCAGTGAGGTCGAAATCATTGCAGGTATCGTCTGATAGGCAAACGTCTTGAGAACAAGCTTCCACCAACAGCTCTTTGAAGAGCAACATCTTCTTGTGCCGGAGGATTTCTCGCCGACCTTGTGACATGCATTCTCTTAAGGTTTCCTCGACAGCCTGCAATTGTTGAGCTCTGGAAAATAATTCGCCTCACCACTTCCGATCTGCGTTGTGCAACTTGCGACACTGAGTGGTTCAAGCAAAATTGCACGGCATCCAACATGGGCCCTGGCATTTGGTCCGTTGCTACTCCTGGGTGTTTGGCTGTAATGGCTGCTTCGACGAACTCTTGAGGAGTCCGGTGAACTCCTACTGTTTTCAGTCCTGCACTCGCGATATCCCCCATGGCTGGAGAGCCAATAAGGCGTGCATTTGAAGGCAAGGGATCTTCAGCAGGGATCTGCATGATGTGGTTGAACTCACTGACCAATGGCAAACCGGTGGCAGAAAGTATCTGGCACGTGCAAAAATTCACACTTGTGAAATCTGTTTTGGCACTTGCCATGAGTGGTCATCTTCACTCGTGAGCTATCGAAATCTTATAAGGCCTGGACGACCTGAAGCCCCAGGACTAGCAAGTGCCCCAAATAGAGTGTGGCCAACAGCTTGTCAGAAGTAATACCAACACATGTACTCTCATCCATGCACATGAGAAAAAATGCAAGGATGAGAAACTCTGACCATGATTTTGTCCATTGGTGATATGCCTGTAAGTACGGAACAACCCGATGGCTCTGCAGCACCTCAATCGCATCGAACACGTCGCCCAAAAAACTGGGTGATATGAATGGGGAATGTAATGCCATAGAATCAACGGTTACCAAACTGCACATGCAGCGTCACACATATATGATCTGGGCCACCTGCCACAAATGTCAAGTTAACCAGCAAAATCTACACACTTGTGTAGTTATCTGGGTTGCAGGTGGTACCCAAACCTTGACGACCCCACTGACATGTTTACATCACTGGGATTTCTCTCTGGCCTGGGGTCACGCGACCGGTCAACGGCCCACCCATCCGCTGAGCTTGAAATGGGTCAACATGATAACAGGCACACGGTCAGTTTTAGCTTCAACCTGTCCTTGCATGATGCAGCTCAACTCACTCTCGGCCATTCTGGTGCTTCACTTTACACAACAAGCTATATCCAATGAAGCATGTGATTTTTCTTGAAAAATTGGATTTCCTCTAGCAGGAATGCCAGAACCCCCCAACATGATGGATGCTTTTGGATCTCGGACAGCGGGTCAAAGATCTTGATTCCGTGTCGGATGTCACGTCTTCGTCTTCAGTCTCTGTCTCGTGGTCACTGAATGGCAACGCGATGTCCAGACGTGGGTCTTGTGGGGGACCCCATACTCATGCTACAGATTGTCGTGGTGAAACAACAAGTTGGGATCCTGTGGCAACTGCTGTTTCTAAGCGATCCAATCGTGCCTCCAGGCGCGAAATCACCACAGATTACATGGATACCAAATTCGAATACTGCTCCAAGGCTCTAAATACCGACACAAAATGTGCGTAGCAGCGGCACCGCACGGCTTGTTGTTGCTGTTGTTCCTCCGGCCTACGTTTGGGAGTCTGAAAAGCGGTCGCCATTTGTTGAAAAATGACAAAACTGCTGATCTGGATGTAGAGGCGTCTTGGCAATGTAATACTTTGCGCCTGGGTACGTAAATCAAGTACTTCACCACCATCAAGGGCCCGAACCAAGCCAGGAGCACGCGCATCCAACTGAAATTGTTGGGTGAGGGTATATCGATGATCGAGTGATTGACTGGCAAATTCAACATGGCTCCTTGGTGAGTACTGGGAGGCGGTCCCCAGGGCGAGTCATGGGACTTCTGGTCAGAGGCATATGGTGGACCTGGTGCCTGGTTCATTTCCAAAATGGCAAGCACCGTCAAGACACCGACAATGAATCCAAAAAGGCAAGATTTGCAGAAAGACGAAGTAGATCTACGTTGATCTTCCAAGATGATTTGCCCACATCGTTGCATGCACTGCAAAACCAGAACACGAATGTGTTGGGGCTCACCTGAGCCTTCAAATTTCCGTCAGCGAGAACTATGATCATGATGTGTGCTATACTTGATCTAAATCCATGTTCTGTTGTCATGTGACATCACATGACAACCATGCAACCTCTAAAAATAATATTTCATCAACACATTGAATTACATCATATTATATATTAACTGCTTATCAAATATAATATTGTACAGTATACATATATATACTACATATAGTATTGCGTATTTATATGTATGTATATATACATTTATAACAATGTGTATATATATATATATATTATAGATACATTGGAATGCCATCATGGGATTCCTGAAAAACAAAATGGTTAGAGCTAAATCCCCATGAAGGTGGGCAGATACCCATCCCCAAACTTATGGGAAATTTACCCAGGTTTTGACGGAATACAGCGCGCACGAAGTCGCAGCACCCACGCCCCTTCCCGGTTAAGGGGGGTACGAGGTGCAAGGAGGCGGGTAAACCGAGAATGGAAAGCACACAGCTAACTACAATGTACTGGCACTATGCCAGGGAAATGTCACACTAAGAATAGCAGTTGACAAACCACGTCGCGCGGTCGTCCCTTGCCGAGTGAAAAGCAAATGGCATACAGAAACAGCAATGTTGTCAGAGCTGCTTCGAAAATGACAGATCTTAGAAGGCTGTACAGCGACAAGCTCAAGCACAAAGGCAAGCAAGAGAGTTTTAACAAGTACAAGCAAGCATCAACTGCAAGCAAATCAAGACAAGGAAAAACATGTCACAAAGTGCAGGCACCTAACTGTTGGTAAACTCGGGGTGTTCCGCCCGCCGGCTTTTTTACTTTTTGTATTGTGCGGTCACGACTTCCTACTCCTACTCACTGACAAGCTCGGGTGGCAAGCTATCAACATCATCGAAGTCAGACCACTGACAAGCCAGAACCTACAAGTGATGCACAAGAGTGCGCTGGCAGGCTGGAACACACTTATGGCTCAAGTCCGGGGCACAGGCTGAAGTCACCGGCAAATCAGGGCATTGCAGAAAGCGAGTGACATGAGCCCATACATAACATCCTCCGCAAAGCAAACCAACGACACACACCATGCCATAAGGGTTTGGGTCCTGCATTCAAGTGTTGGCATCACACCTCCACCATCTGTCATGATTTCAAGATGCTTGGCCAGGCCAAAGGCATGCGAGCAAACAACGGACGTCAATCTACTCCACGGTTCAAGTGTCATCTTGAAGAGGTAACCGTCTGTGATGGCATGTGGACGCGACCGGACTTCAGTCCCATGCCACGGAACTGACTGATATTTCACCGAAAGCTGAGAAGTATCCACAAGACAGGACAACAGAACCTCTGAATATCCAATAGCAACCACCCGAAGGCCGATCAAAGTCAAAACACAAGTCACTCGATAGTGGCAGGGGCACACCGCAAGCAATGGGGTCACATACTCGAGGATCAGCAGAGGAGGAACGTGGGAAAACTGCATGGCTCAGTTAGAAAGGGGCCACCTCCCCACCTCGCTACGTGGAAGCCTGAGCCCAGAGGCTACCCAGGTTTTGACCATGGCACAGGTGATATGTTTACCCGAAATGTCGGCTCGTTTGGACGGGATTGTCCGCCGTACACTAACCATAACCAGTGATCCAAATGGTGACTGACTTCCTACTGTGGATGGTTGCGAAATCCTGCGCCATTGTAGATGGTCTATCCCGAGTTATAACTCCACTATTTACAGGGTTTCATAATTACCAATAACTACCAACTGGTGCAGGATTTCTTCCATCCTCAGTATTCAAGGGAGCTCAGATGGTGTGAACAGCATGGCTCTAGTATCATAGAAGATAATCCTCCAATCAAATATGGTACGATGGAAAATCCCCGAGTCAATTGATGGTCTGGGAAATCACGGCGAATCGTCGACTCAGGGAGGAAAAAACACGTCCATCAGGCCTCTGTGCTCTCCCAAAGCTGTGAATCTGCCCATTTCCCAGTTCCAGCAACAATGTCAAGTGGTCCTTCATGGCAACCTTCATGTTCGGATGCCTCACAGGGTGAGATTCACCAGCACCAGTGAAAAGCATAAATCGTGTGGTTCCCACAGTTAACAAAAACCCTTGTATCGGATCTATGAATGACTTAGGTTCCAACAAAATAGCATGTGTTTCTGTCTGTTTCTGTTTCCTATTGCATTGACTGTCGAAAATATTTCGGGATGTTTAAACCATCTTAACCCCCCCATTTTTTAATACATTATGATTCTGATCCCCCATTGTTTATCACCAGGTGGCTTCATCCCTAGACCTGGAGGAGACCAGTTCCAGTTCGAAGCGCTTCAGAGCCACACTCAGGACCTGCCATCCAAAATCAAGGGGATTTACCAAAGATGGGGATTCAGAAGCAAAAAAACATGTAACATCTGTAACATCTATGAAAAATTTACCAATTTACCCCTTATCTATGATTGTCGCACGGATGAAAACCCTATGAGAAATGGTGATAGACCCATGAAAACAGCGATTTAGCAACAAGGTTTCAATTGATCTTGCAAAGGCAACGAAAATATGCAAAACGTGAAATCGAACCAGAGAAAAACGGCAGAGATGGGAATGATTTCACCATCCAATGCTTCGGATGTTCGGGGCATATCATCTGCCGCCACCTGGATGCTGAAGTTTCCACCGTCTGCGGAGCTATCCACCTGGAAAAATGTGGCCATCGGTCATCGGCCGTTCGGCTCTTGGGTTCAGCCCGCTGCGGTCCTGTGGTTAAAGTGTCAGCAAATCCACCAGAAAAGAAATGGTTTACTGAGTTTTTTTTAGATTCTCACGATCCCCCCACTATGCAAAGTACTACCCCGAGAATCAACCGATGTTTTTGACACTCAAAGGGGGATCCCGAAGCGACTCAATCTCAGCCCCCAAGCATTGTACTCTTCGGCTCCAGTCCCAACCTCACCTTAGAATTCCAGCGTCTTTGGCGGGGCTGTTCAATATTTGTCGGAAGGGATTGGAACATGCTCCCCTTAAAATCATGATCAATTGGCCATGGATAGACTCGATTTTCCTTAACTGACAGATTTTGTAGATTAGATTCCTCTGAAAAGGTTCTGAAAATAGGACTTGTTCATTGACCATTTCCATTTTACCTAGGGGTTCCAACTGCAAAAACATGACAAATCTAAATTTCCAGCCCTGAATTCAGATCATGACAAATGAAAATCACAGAAAGGTGCCAAGGTGGCATGACAAAATGTTGAATTATAAACCGACTGCTTTGGAGAGTGCCGTTTTTCGGAAAATACAATGCCAACCCTTGAATGAGAAAAAAAAACTTACTCATTCAGAGATGAGAGAACGAAACCCTCCCCATGAAATAACCAAACATAAAACACATAGACCACGGCGGTCTTGACCTGCGTTTTCAACCATTTTCCAGCTCCCACGGCTCCCCTCTCCGACCGGGGCATCCGGGGCATCGAACCAGTCGCTTGTCTTACCAAGGCTCTCTCCTGCCAGAGTTGCCAAGAATGCCAGGGAATCTTCCTGCCTTCCCATCCCAATCATCTCAGTGCGCTGCATTTTGCAACATGTTTTCACTATCTTTCCATCACAAGAGTCCTCCAAAAATGATATACAATCCCATTTTCCCAAAATTCCATCTCAAAATGGCCATGGATTACAAAACCCCATACAAAAATTAATTGGTTTTGAGCCTGTGCCAATCACCATGCTACATTGTATACTGTATGCTCAAATCATGATGAAATCTATTCTTTGGACTTTGGACACTTAAAATCCAGATGTTGAATGTTTGAATGATCCAAGATTCCAATTTGTCGTGCTTGAAAACCCACATCTTGATCATAGAATCATTCAAAAAACAAAAAAACAAACAAAAACGAATCTACATCAAACAGACTAATCAGAATCTCCAAAAATTCTGTGCTCAAAATGTTCAAAACAACACGGACTCGGCACCAACTCGACACCAACTCGGCACCTGTTGGTCCAAGTGGACACCGATCTCCGCCAGGTCGCCGGGACCAAAATGTGGACCCTGGGTGATCCAAAATAGGCAGGTTTATCATCAAAGATTAGTCAGATAAGTAAAAAAAACATCAAAACTAGGAATTTAACTATCAAAAATCAGGGTTTGACAAAATCAAAAAGAACATGTAAAACCATCAAAGATTGTTGTTTAACCATTATATAAAACTATGTACGCGTTTAACATGGTTTAACCATCAAGAATAATTAGGGTGTTTAACCACTAAAAATATGAGTTCAACCGGCAAACAGGGGGAATATTTGGATCAATGTATTAGTGAAAAAATGATAACACATAGGACATCATGGTTTTTGAAGTCCAAATCTAGAGTTCTCTTGTAATTACTGTCCATCATTTTCCGACTACTGAAACCATAACCCATTGACGAATACCTGGTTCAACCCCCAGTTGACTGTGTTCGCATCCCCAAAGTCATCATGGCAGCAGCTGATAACCTCCCACAAGAAACCACTCAGAGCACAATTTTCTGGAACCCGAATGAACCACTAAAGTGGCCACATGATTAGCAATGATAGTACAATATTTGTATATATGTGCCATGGTTTATGGGAATCCTGGATTTCCACCATGGTGGCATGACCATGCCCCAATGATTTCTCTCACCATGGCCTAGCCTGCAAGAGGTTGTTGAGACAATGCACACCTGGGACCAGCAACGGTAACAACACGTGGGATCTGGTGTTTTGTATGACCAGGAAATTACCCGCCAAATTTGTAGACCCAGCGCACCGCAAAGGCCCCCAAGTTGTCGTTCATGATAAATATACCTCACGGCACCGCAGTCAATGTTGCACACTTAGATGGGGGTTTCTTAAAATGGGGGACACCAAATGTCATTCCAAATGATTTGTCGCTATGTGAACAAGAAAACCAATGGTTCGGGATACCGTCATTGTAAAAGTTTCCTGACTTATGCAAACATGTGGCGACCCCACCGGTCCAATGCAAATCAGGCACATCTGAAAAGGGCCCTGATTTGACCGCCATGTCACAAGCACACGCGCCAGCGGTGTTTCGCATTGGTTTCCCCAACGCAAGGTCAAACGTTGTTTCAATGTTCAAGTTGTGACAATTATACAACAAACGCAATGAATTGTTGCAACTGTTTTTTTCCACGAGTTCATCACGGTGAAATACACATTTCTTGGAACGTGTTCAATTTTAATCGAAAATTGCAATACTCAGCTACCATATTGGAACACCTGCACACACCCGTTTGTGGCCACGACTGCATTGAGGTGGGGAAATGCCACGAAAGCATACATTTCACAAATGGGTCGTTTGCATGAACATTGTCGTTGGTTCACGTATTGTTTCAAAACATTGGAAAAAGTGAACGGCAACAACAGCAAAACAAAAAAACAACCGAATGTTGTACACCATCGATGACAACCAGTGCACAACCCAAAACTGAAAAAAATCAACAAAGTTAGTTTCAGAATCGCGCGCATTCCATGTGCGTAAATCCGCATTTTTCCCCAACTGCGTAAGTTTTCGGTCTTCAACCATAGTAAAGGTCTCGAAACAGGTCGGAGCAGCCAAACCCCGCATTACCAAAATTCCCAAGCAAGGTTCCCAGGAACAGGTTCCCAAGCAAGGTTCCCAAAAACAGGTTCCTAAGCAAGGTTCCCAGGAACAGGTTTCCAAGCAAATTTCTCAGGAAACTCACACAAACGAAGCGAACAATGCGAAGCAAAGTGACTTTTTGGATCTTAAATTTTAAAACTGGTTCCTACTGTTTTCCACTGTTTGCGCCCTGTTTATTGAGCTTGGCCCTGGATGGAAATAAAAACACCGAACCATAAAATCGTCACCAATTTAGGTAAGAAAGATTCCCAAATTCACATTTTTTCATCCTCACATCTTCTCCTCATCTTCTCATCTTCTCCTCATCTTCTCATCTTCTCCTTCTCTTCTCATCTTCTCATCTTCTCCTCATCTTCTCATCTTCACATCTTCTCATCTTCACATCTTCTCATCTTCACATCTTCTCACATCTTCTCACATCTTCTCACATCTTCTCACATCTTCTCACATCTTCTCACATCTTCTCATCTTCACATTTTCTCCTCTTGCCCTCTCCTCTTTTCTATTTCTTTTTTCAAGGCGGCAGCAGGGGCCGTGCCAACGAGACGGCACGAAACACAACCTTTTCGCACGAAATGAGGTTCGATCGACAAAAAAAACTGAGGTACAATTGCGATTTCAGGTCCGGCGCAACCCTTTCGCACGAAATGAAGTTCGATCGCTAAAAACTGAGCTAAAAAGTGCGATTTGCAAGTCGTCGGGGAAACCTTTCGCACGAAATGAGGTTCGATCGCAAAAAACTGAGGTAAAAAGTGCGAGTTCAAGTCACCCGCGCAATCCTTTTGCACGAAATGAGGTTCAATCGCCAAAAACTGAGCTAAATTTCAAACAAATAATAATTTTGCAGGTGCAACGGCGCCCCTTTTCCTTGAACCAGAGAGTATGGAAAAGTTCTCAGTGACCAAAGGGCATCTCCAGTCATTTTTGTTCTTTGCTCTTTAGGAACAGGTCAAGGAATGCCATGTGTTTCAGGTCAAGGACAGAACTTGAGTCAAGGTCTAGATCAATTTTTTGTGGTCGGCGCCCGTTGTCTTTCGGCGGGTCGCACGTGAGACTTCCGAGTGGACCAGCAGGAATTCGAACCACCACCGGCAGTCTGTCAGCGCTGGCAAGGACCAACGCCAAACCAACTGAGCCATCGGGTCGCCTGAGTCAAGGTCTAGATCAGGTAGAACTGGAACGACAAGGACTGAGAGGATGTCAAGGACCGAATATTGGCGGTGTAACACTACGAATGAACGAATGCAGGAAATCCTAAGGATGACACAAGGTTTGGACTCTATGCAGGTGCTGAGGTTGAGACAGTGAACTTGCAAGAGTACCGAAGAGCTTGCCACAGCGTGCAAGGTTGCAAAGGGTATGTTCTGAGGCATATCATTGTACAGGTGATGGACGCATCTCGCAGCCACATCTCTTAATTTTAAACCAGGAAACTCAACAAAGCCCAAAAGCTGGCTGTCCGAGAGCAGCCTACAAATGACCTGCTGCTTTCCCATCCATTTCCGATTGCAAAAAGAAACAAGTGGAAACTTCCCCAAACATCCTACGATCAGGGGGCTCAAAACCAATGACTGGATTCCACTGTTCTCCCGTCGCTGACCACTGCTTGCATACTTCTGTTGGGATTCTTGACCAGTCCAGGTCCCTTCAGTTGAGTCAGCTGTCCAATTTTTTTCCGTCCAACGCCTTCATGGCTTCCGCCAGGTCGTTCAACATGTTTCAGAGCATGTTGCAATTGGGATTAATGAATTAATTAAGTCAGGCAAGGGCCGTTGCTGTAGTGGCCGCAAAAGTAAACTGGGGAGGACCGATACATAGTCCTATGCACTGTCACGTTCATCCAGAAAACCAAGCAAAACACAAAGAAACAAAGAAACAAAAACCAAAAACAGAACCAAACACAAACAGAACACAAACACACAAAAACAAAAGCAAACAAACCAAAAAACAACACAAACCACCGAGCAGTGACGTATTCATTCCAAGTTTCACACTTGGTCACTTCACCATGACCCATCATCCCATACCATTCATCCATTCCATCGGTTTCCTCTGCATAACCGAGTTCATTCATTTTGCCTTTCAGTTCAAATGGGTTTGAATTGATAAGACATGGAATACAGTTTGAGACCCCGCAGTGAAGCACTGAGTTTTCGCACGGCCCTTGCGCATAAGAGTTTCAGTTTGCATGCCAGTGAGACAAGCCCGAGCACTGTTGTGACAGACCCCATCCGGAAGATCGACTATGAGAATGAAATCCTTGACATCCTTGAAAACCTTGGCATGCACTTCGCTGAACTCCACAGCCGTGCATCCACCATGACTTGAATTTGCCGTTTTGGGGGGTTCCGAGCACTTCCCTTCGAAGGTATCCTTCAAGGGGTCTTGAAGGGGTCCTTGGGGGAAGGGGGGCTGAAGGTCTGCAGCTTGAAGCCCCCTTCAAGCTCCCTTCAGGCCGCCTTCGTGCACCCTTCAAGCCCCCTTGAAGCCCCCTTGAAGCCTCCTTGAAGCCCTCTTGAAGCCCCCTTGAAGTCCCCTTGAAGGTTCCGACCTTGAAGCCCTCTTGCAAGCCCCCTTCAAGCCCCCTTCGTGCCCCCTTCAAGCCTCTTCAAGCCCCCTTCAGCTCCCTTCAAGCCCCCTTCAAGCCCTCTTCATCCCCTTCAACCCCCCTTCAAGCTTCCTTCGCCTTGAAGCCCCCTTAAAACCCGTAGCAAACTAGAAGGTCCGGATTCCGAACAGATGAAAGCTTGCTTCTCCAGAGTGGCACCCAAACACAAAGCCACCAAACACGCTAGAGTAGCGCGCGGACTTCCAGACAAATGGAAACCAAAGATTGAGACTGAAGGTCTGTGAAGCAAGGCAGAGGGGGGTGGAATTCAAAGATGAAGTCTAGATTGAGACTGAAGATCTGTGAAGCGAGGCAGGAGGGGTGGCATTTAAAGATGAAGTCTAGATTCTAGATTGAGACTGAAGGTCTGTGAAGCAAGGCAGAGGGGAATTAGCCATCAACGAAGTTCTTGCTAGCCATGCAGACCCTAAATATACTGACTGGAAAATCATTGTCATGGATAACACCACCTGGCAACTCAATGACGCTGACCCAGGGTCCCTGGACGTTCAGTGCACTGGGTTGGGTGGAGGAGAACTCGATGAAGAATGGGATGTACTGCTAGCTTGCAAAAAGGAAGCGCATGTGTATGGGCCATCCCTCAGCAAACAGGACGATTGGAATGCAAGGGCTGGCACAATTGCAGGCACTGCCCACACACAAGAATACTTGCTGCTGCACATAGCCATGTTTCCCATTGGCGCGCACACCTGGTGCCGTGTCTTAGGAGTGCCCAGTGCTGACCAATTGCAGGCACAGATCATCAGTCGAGCCATGAAACTGCTGCGCTTCTGTCCCATTACCCCAGCGCATAGGAAACCACCGTGGTCAGGGTACACGCATGGCCTGCGACTTTTTACTAAGTTATTAGTTGCACATCCGTTGGTCGGAGTATGCCTGCCTCCTGAAATCCGCCCAGTAGATTATCTGAGATTAACAGGATACATGGTAGGTTCTCTTTTCATTCGAGGACACAGCGCTGGCTCGTATGCAGGAATGGTATGGGAGACCATCCTCTCGGAATTCCCAGACGTTGAAGGCAAAACCGTGCTAGCAGCCATTGCCCTGCCACCATCGCTACTGACGGCACACAGCCTGTCTCAGCTTCGACAGGTACACCTCATTCACCATGCAGATGACCGGCTTTGCGTATGGAACCCGTCTAACCAAGACATTAAACTGCTAAAGCAACGGGGCTTTGCAATCACGCACATCACAGGATGGAGAGCATACCTAGGCACTGCACAACACAGCTACTCGCACTGGACACGAGTTGCCCTCCCAGAGGGACGACCAGACATGGCGCAGTTAGAGGGTACCCCAGGAGTGCTCCCCTTTGAGGTCTACTCACAGGCTCCCCTCCGCCTGATCTCATGGTGTAGCTTCGAGCTCCCAAAAACAGCCAAACGACTCCTGCGCGAACTAGCCGATATGTGCGAGCTACCTGAGACCACGACACAGGCACTTGTCACCCACATTGCTGTTCACAACTCAGCGGTACAAACGGAGCAAGAGGCAACCCAATATTTAGCCTCGTTGGCAACTGTTACCATCGCGACAAGGACCAAATTGCTCAACTATACCACCATGGTCCAACATTTCCTTGGCACCCTGCAATTGCCCATGGCTGTCTACATGTTAGACTACTATTTGCCCATGCTCAGCCCCAACGAAGGCTATAATGAAACAGGGTTAACAATGCAAAGTGCAGGACCTATCCGTCAACCATGGCAACCAATTACTTTCGAATTCCTCTTCAAGGGCAGTGAATTTGGTCACTGGAAAGTCAAAGGCGGACAAGATGCATTTGCGTTCCGACATCCAAGCCTTGGCAAAACTGAAGTCTTCAGCCTCCTAGCCAGTGATGCACACCATCACAAAGTTAGCCCCATCGGCACGGGTAGGCTTGTCGCAATGGTAGGCACCGCAGATGCTCCAGCCGATGACGGAAGAGACCTTCAAATCCTTTTTGGGTTGGTCCTAGCCATCACGCCACGCACATCCAAAAGCAAGGATGAGCTGCCTGCCTCCCGCATACACAGACAGTGCAACCCTAGATTCATTGAAGTAGCTTTTCTCTCAGGGCCAGCCATTGAATTTTTTGCGCAAGAACAGTTCGTAGCCCTTCAAGACTGGTATGATGCCTCCGGCCAGCAACTGGATCCCATCGATGCGACCGTTCAGGGGCAGAAAGGCCCGGTCCCAGGGACCTTCTTCCTACACACAATGTGGATGTTCGGATGTACCAAGCCTACCAGAGAGGTTACCGCTGTCGCACAAACCCCCCCGTGCAGATACCACCTGGGATTAGGTATCTACAATGTCCAAACGGCAGTTGAAGGAATGGATGGCAACAAAAGATCACATTTCTTGCATTTGTGCGGCCAGTTGCTACGCCTAGTACTAATCCCATGTCACGTGGAGGGTGAGCTTCACCCATGGACCCGCTCCACTGCACTATCCTTTGCCGCAGAGCTCGACGGACATGTCTTGGGCACACGCGCAGTGAGAATGGCTTTGCTCACCAATCGGTTAGACCTGTGTATCCAAGGACTTTTCGGCGCAGGCAAGTCGAAATCGATGGCAATCCTCATCCTGGCCTTAATTGAAATCGATGTTACTGACAGTCTCAAAATATTATTCATCTGTAAAGAGAACTCCGGTACCAGATCCTTTGCTGATCTCCTCCTATGGCTCGACCCCCCGTCGGGGGTGTTTGGGCGCATAGGTAGGTTGGTGGGGGACCAAGAACGTAACAAGAGCAGTTACTCCCACACGAAATTCGACATACACCCGAGAGAAAGAAGGCAAATGCTGAACAAGTGCCAGTTAATTTTACAGAAAGGTACACATGGGGGGCGCAGGTGTGCAAATTGTAGAAACGCGCATTTTTTGAGAGGTACTGTGATGAAAGCATCTTCACATGAAAAACATACAAAAAAACCATGGAAAAACAAAAAAAAACAAAAAACACAAAAAGTTCAGACCCATGTCCCCTGCCAGGCCTCTCCCCAGACCTTGCCCATGGGTCTGAACTTTTTGGTTTTTTTTGTTTTTTTGGTTTTCTCGAGGTCTTGGCCAAACTGCAAAAAACCATGGAAAAACAAAAAAAAACAAAAAACACAAAAAGTTCAGACCCATGTCCCCTGCCAGGCCTCTCCCCAGACCTTGCCCATGGGTCTGAACTTTTTGGTTTTTTTTGTTTTTTTGGTTTTCTCGAGGTCTTGGCCAAACTGCAAAAAACCATGGAAAAACAAAAAAAACAAAAAACGAAAAAAGTTCAGACCCATGTCCCCTGCCAGGCCTCTCCACAGACCTTGCCCATGGGTCTGAACTTTTTGTTTTTTTTGTTTTTTTTTGTTTTCTCGAGGTTTTGGCCAAACTGCAAAAAAACAAGGAAAAACTAAAAAAACTAAAAAAACAAAAAGTTCAGACCCATGTCCCCTGCCAGGCCTCTCCCCAGACCTTGCCCATGGGTCTGAACTTTTTGTTTTTTTTGGTTTTTTTGGTTTTCTCGAGGTTTTGGCCAAACTGCAAAAAACAATGGAAAAACAAAAAAAAACAAAAAAACAAAAAAAAGCCAAAAAGTTCAGACCCATGTCCCCTGCCAGGCCTCTCCCCAGACCTTGCCCATGGGTCTGAACTTTTTCGTTTTTTTTGTTTTTTTGGTTTTCTCGAGGTTTTGGCCAAACTGCAAAAAACAATGGAAAAAACAAAAAAAACAAAAAAAACAAAAAGTTCAGACCCATGTCCCCTGCCAGGCCTCTCCCCAGACCTTGCCCATGGGTCTGAACTTTTTGTTTTTTTTTGTTTTTTTTTGTTTTCTCGAGGTTTTGGCCAAACTGCAAAAAACAATGGAAAAACAAAAAAACAAAAAAAAACAAAAAGTTCAGACCCATGTCCCCTGCCAGGCCTCTCCCCAGACCTTGCCCATGGGTCTGAACTTTTTGTTTTTTTTGTTTTTTTTGGTTTTCTCGAGGTTTTGGCCAAACTGCAAAAAACCATGGAAAAACCAAAAAAAACAAAAAAACAAAAAAAACAAAAAGTTCAGACCCATGTCCCCTGCCAGGCCTCTCCCCAGACCTTGCCCATGGGTCTGAACTTTTTGTTTTTTTTTGTTTTTTTTGTTTTCTCGAGGTTTTGGCCAAACTGCAAAAAACAATGGAAAAACCAAAAAAAAAGTTCAGACCCATGTCCCCTGCCAGGCCTCTCCCCAGACCTTGCCCATGGGTCTGAACTTCTTGTTTTTTTTTGTTTTTTTTGTTTTCTCGAGGTTTTGGCCAAACTGCAAAAAACAATGGGAAAAACAAAAAAACAAAAAAAAAAAGTTCAGACCCATGTCCCCAGCCAGGCCTCTCCCCAGACCTTGCCCATGGGTCTGGACTTTTTGTTTTTTTGTTTTCTATTTTCCCATAGTTTTTTTGCATGGTTTTCATGTGAATGTGCTTTCATCACAGTACCTCTCAAAAAATGCGCGTTTCTACAATTTGCACACCTGCGCCCCCCAGGCCAAATTGCAAAAAAAAACATGAAAAACCAAACTTCATTTAATGATTTATATCATGACTAATATAATAATTATATATATATCATGATTTATTTAATAAATAATATCATGGTTCATAAAATGATTAATATAATGGTCAATGTAATCATTGTTATAATTATGATTTTCATGCTTAATATAATGATTAATATCATGATTCATATAATGATTAATATAATGATTAATAAAATGATCAATATCATGATTATAATCATGATTCATATAATGATGAATGCAATGATTAATATACTGACTAATACACTGACTAATATAGTTATTAATAAAATGATTAATATAATGATTCATATAATGATAAATATAATGATTCATTTCATGATTCATTTAATGACTCATATAATGACTAATATAATGATTAATATAATGATTTATGTAATGGCTGATTTAATTTTGAATTTATTGACTAATATAATGATTAATAACATGATTCATAGAATGATAAATATATTTTTTTAATGAATCTTTTAATGACTTATATAATGACTAGTAAAAGGATTAATATACTGATTAATATCATGATTAATATCATGATTCATATAATGATAAATATAATGATTAATCTAATGAGTCATTTAATGACTTATATAATGACTAATATAATGATTAGTATAATGATTAATGTGATGATTAATAAAATTGTTCATTTCATGATTAATATAATTGTGATTATGATGATTGATATAATGATTAAATGAGTGATTTATTTAATGATTTATATAATGACTAATTTAATGAATATATAAATGTAAACAACGCGTAATGTAATGATTATTTTTATGATTAATATAATGTTGAATATATAGTGATTAATGAAATGATTAAAATAATGACTATTATAACGCTGAACATAATAATTTATATTATGATTAATTTAATGATTTATGTAATGGCTGATATTATTTTTTTCAGTTATTGACTAATATAACGATTAATATCATGATTAATGAATGATGAATAGAATAAGATAATTGGTTCATAGAATGATAAATTGATAAATATAGTGATTAAATTGAATGATTCTTTGAATGGTTTATAAAATGACTAATATAATGATTTTACATACATTTAATGATTAATATAATGATTAATATCATGATTCATATCATGATAAATAAAATGATTAATCTAATGATTCATTTAATGACTTATATAATGAATATTATAATGATTAATATAATGATTAATGTAATGACTGATATAATTTTGAATTTAGTGACTAATATAACAAAATCAGGATTTTCACAGGATCTTACCATGCAATGGTCCACCATGGGTGGCTTCATGCAAGAGCTCTCCCTCCTGGTCATTGATGAAGGCCAGCAATATGGTACTGACCGGGAAATTGCAGTCATCAGCCTGCTGAGACAGCAACCCCTGGTCTTGTGGACAGGAGACTCGGAGCAAACACCCGGCGGCATTGATCGTACAGCCCGCAACGCGAAACGATCACGACAGCTCCTGTTGTCCAAAAAGCATGGGCTGCGAAGCGACCGAAATTATTATATGCCAGCTAACCTTCCGGCTGTTGGACGGTTCGGCCAATGAAGGCTTAGCTACTCTCAGTCAAATCCTCAAACGAGGCCAGCCCACGTTAGGTCAGCTATGGACAAGCCATCTCTCGCCACAAGATACGGAAGACCTCAGAGCAGCCAATACTGTTCTTCCAGGCCGAGAGCCCAATTTGAAGCCGCCCAGCCGCATGTGCAACGGCACTCCCGTTTTGTGGAAGCAGAACTGCTGGAAGGCACGACAGTCAACTTCCCGCGATCCCTGGTACGCCTTGCCTGGATCTTGCAGCATGCCGCCACCCTCCTCCCGATGGCTGGTGACATCCAAGCAGTCTTAAACTCTCAGACCGCCGGAGTGAGCGACTTCCATGCCTGGGGGTTGATGCTTTCTTCCAGTTCAAGAGTTAGTCCCATACCACTCAGTCGTGGCAGTTCGGCACCCCGATCTATGCAAATGTATCAAGGGCCTGTGGGAGCTGGGAAGTTTCGCCAGGAAGGTACCTTAAGGGGGGAGCTTGAGAAACTGAATTAGAAGGTCCGTTGAGGAAGGCTTCGAAGGCACCTTAAGCCTTCGAAGCCCCCTTAAGATACCTTCGAAGCCTTCGAAGCCCCCTTAAGGTACCTTAAGGCTGGGCTTCGGTTCCTCGTTTACCCCCCTCTCCTTCCCCTCCGTCCCCTCTTCGGCAAAGGCTTGAGGTACCTTCGAAGTCTTCGACGAAGACGCCTTAAGGTACCTTCGAAGGCTTTGAAGCCGCCTTAAGGTACGTTCGTCGACGACATGATCTAAAATCTAATTCGCTTGCCTTCCACCATGCCATGGTCTAAAATCTAACTCTTTATTTAAACTTCCACCCCCTTCTTGCCTTCCACAGTGCCATGATCTAGATTCTAACTCTTTATTAAAATTTTCTCGCCTTGCCTTCCACTATGCCATGATCTAAAATCGAACTCTTTATTTAAACTTCTTCCCTTGCCTTCCACAATTCCTCCCCTGCCTTCCACAATGCCATGATCCAAAGTCAAACACTTTATTTAAACTTCCCTCCGCTTACCTTCCACAATGCCATGGTCTAAAATCCAACTCTTGTTTTTTAAAACTTGAATCTAAAATCTGACTTTTATGAACTTCTCCCTTCCTTGCCTTCCACAATGCCATGATCTAAAATCTACTGTTTATTTATAGTTCCACTCTTGCCTTCCACAATGGCATCATAAAATCGAACCGTCACTGTAGTGCGTTTGTGTGGTTGTTTGTGTTTTGTGTGGGTCGTTGTTTTGTTTTTTGTTTGGGTTTGTTTTTGGTGTGTTTTTTGTTGTTTGCTTTCTGTTCTTTGTGTTTCGGTTTTTGCTCTCGAAATGTGACAAGGGACAGCTTCGGCCCCTGCACGAGTCAATTAATTAATCTCATTTGCAACATGCTTGGAAACATGTTGAACGACCTGGCGGAAGCCATAAGGCGTTGGACGGAAAAAATGGCATCATAAAATCGAACTCTTCAAAATTTCCCCCTGCCTTCCACCATGCCATGGTCTAAAATCTAACTTAAACTTCCCCTGCTTGCCTTCCACAATGCCATGCTCTAAATTCCAACTCTTTGTTTAAATTTCATCCCCTTGCCTTCCACAATGCCATGATCTAAATTACAACTCTTTATTTGAACTTCCCCCCCTGCCTTCCACAATGCCATGATGTAAAATCTAACTCTTTATTTAAACTTCCTCCCCTTGCCTTCCACAAGGCCATGATCTAAATTCCAACTCTTTAGTTACACTTCGCCCTCTTGCCTTCCACAATGCCATGGTCTGAAATCCAACTCTTGTTTTTAAACTTTGATCTAAAATCTGACTTTTTATGAACTTTCCCCTCCCTTGCCTTCCACAATGCCATGATCTAAAATCTATCTCTTTATTTATAGTTCCACTCTTGCCTTCCACAATGGCATGATCTAAAATCGAACTCTTCAGTTCCCCCCTTGCCTTCCACAATGCCTGATCTAAATTCCAACTCTTTATTTAAATTTCCCCCTTGCCTTCCACCATGCCATGTTCTAAAATCTAACTTAAACTTCCCCCCGCTTGCCTTCCACAATGCCATGATCTAAATTCCAACTCTTTGTTTCAATTTCATCCCCCTGCCTTCCACAATGCCATGATCTAAAATCTAACTCTTTATTTAAACTTCCCCCTCCTTGCCTTCGACGATGCCATGATCTAAATTCTAACTTTTATTTAAACTTCCCCCCTTGCCTTCCACAATACCATGATCTGAAATCTAATTCTCTTGCCTTCCACACGACTGCCCCCAGGCAGTCGGTGAGAGGCCCTTCAGGAAGGTACCTTAAGGGGGGAGCTTGAGAAATTGAATTTGAAGGTCCGTTGAGGAAGGCTTCGAAGCCCCCTTAAGGTGCCTTCGAAGCCTTCGAAGCTCCCTTAAGGTACCTTCAAAGGCTTCAGCCAAGGCTTCAACGCTCGAAGCCACCTTAAGGTACCTTAAGGGAGCTTCGAAGGCTTCGAAGGCACCTTAAGGGGGCTTCGAAGAATTCGTCCAAGCCGGCTTAAGATACCTTCGAAGTCTTCGGCGAAGACCCCTTAAGGTACCTTCGTCGAAGCCCCCTTAAGGTACCTTCGAAGGCTTCGAAGCCCCCTTAAGATACCTTCGAAGCCTTCGAAGCCCCCTTAAGGTACCTTAAGGGGGCTTCGGTTCCTCGTTCACCCCCCCCCTCCCCCCCGTCCCCCCTTCGGCAAAGGCTTAAGGTACCTTCGAAGGGGGCTTAAGGTACCTTCGCCGAAGGGTGCTCCACGACTGCCCCCGGAGAGGAGAAACGACATGGGGTGGCCTGACTTTAATCCTGACCCAGCACAAGAGAATCTCGCACAGTTAAGCCGGTGGTCACTGAATTCAGCGCCAGCTTGGGACTTCCCTCCCCTTGCAATCGCCAACCAATACCACGATCAGCAAGCGAACGAAGTGAAGCGGGCGAGATACCGTCTAATATTGGTGCGGGGGTCAGACCTTCGCTGGCTAAACAGAGAGCGCCTCCAAGAAGTCAAAACAGGCTTAGCAACAACATAAGTGGCTCCCTGAGCAGACTCTCCCGTTCTCTGAGGTCGTCCTATATGCCCACGCGGCTGATCGCACACCCTTTCCCACCTGCGTGTGCCTACCTTCAGGACTGTACAAAGCCCGCACCGGGCAAGTTGTAGCACAGACTGGCCCAGAGCAGGAGATCATGTCCCTGCCTGGTATAAACTTCTTTGATGGATGGCGATTACACCCTACGTTGCCAATCCCAGACCACTTGCCACGCGCGAAAGAGGCGCCAGTTCAAGATGTCGCTCTGACTGCACCTGCACCTGGTACGGAACCCAAACGGTCGCCTGAAGAAGAAGAAGCGAGAGACATCCTGGCAACAGCTGCCAAGAATCAGCCCGAAGATGGACCAAACACAAGGAGAGCAGCAGTCCGCGCATGCAAGTACTTAAGAGCTCTGGTCAGCCAATATGAGTCCACTATCCAAGCAGTGTATATAGCCGCCCGCACCCATACACAAAAAAGCAAGGGCACGGTAGGGCCAGCAGTTGACTATCGCCCGCATAGGCGACCCGATGGCTCAGTTGGTATGGCGTTGGTCTTGCCAGCGCTGACAGACTGCCGGTGGTGGTTCGAATCCCTGCTGGTCCACTCGGGAGTCTCAAGAGCGACCCGCCGAAAGGCAACGGGCGCCGACCACAAAAAAAAGTTGACTATCGCCCGCATGGAGAAGCCCTTCCAGTCATCTCCTCAGACCTGACTTCTGAATTACTGCATTGCTTGTCCACGCTCCCAGACCCATGGCCCCTGGCCAAGATCACCATAGACATGGAGAAGCCGAGCCAGTGGGTGTCCAAGTTGTGCAGACTCTGCTTCGCTGATGAATATGCCAAGCGAACGGTCGGACTGCCCTCACGCAGGCATGTCCCGGACATTGCGGGCGCGCTTCGAGCAGTTCAGACCATCCTCTCCAAACTGTGGAAATATCCGGTATTTTTTGGCTAGCGAGGAAAGCTTCTGGCTTTGTGCATATTTGGATGAACGAGATGAAGTGGTACAGTGTGCGAGTTCTGCTTTGGTGGGGCGTGCATATTCTGCTTTGGAGAATTCAATGCGGGCATTCTTTGAGGAAGCAATTTGGAATTCGTGACTCCGGTCACTGGAAGAATGCTCGGGTGAGACTACATCAATTGGCCCGACCAATTGAAGTAGTGTCATCTTAGTGTTCGGGATTGTGTTTGGATACGGCATTGATATAACATTCGTGGATGCGGTGAGACTGGTATCTGTTGGGATCTGTTTTATGGTAACCATGAATATTTGTAAATAGATGCGAAGCCTGGAGCACTTTTCGGATATGTCTTGATGACATTGAGGAGTTCAGGATTGAGCTGAGAACGTTTGCATGCATTTGGAATCAATCTGAATTGAGGACGTTTGAATGCACGAGTGCATTTGAAGTAATTCAAGAATGGGAACATTTGAATGCAAGTGGAATCGTATGCATAGAAAGTGTTTATGAATTCAAAGAACCTGGAATGGAGTTTCCAGAAACCCACAGAATTTTTCAGCGAAAGTTGCGTTCTGTGAACTTTACTTTTATGGGAAACTTTCATAGAAAGTTTCCGCACTGTGACGAACCGATTTGAACTTTGAACTTTGGACTAAACTGAGTTTAGAGTGGCTGCTTTTTGTAGCTGAGTGTGTAACTGTGAATAGTCGACACGTCGTTTTGAGTTTGTTGGTTGACAGGTTAACATCGAGACGGTGGTTGCCGATGTCCCTCAATGATGACAACTGACCGAGCACCCGTCATCATAGTGAGATGACAAAAATGGGTTGCCGGTCGTCTGAGGGGGCATCAGCGACCGCAGTGTTGATGTTGACTATCTCTGGTTAGTTGAAGAGAGTTTTTTGAGAAAGATCTTCGGATCTTGAACGTTTAAACAATTGTTGCAGTCAAGCTGTATGGTTGCTTTTGGCTCAAAGCCAAGGAAACTGCAAAGAAGTAGTCTGAGACAGTCACGTGGTTTAGTCCAGCTTGTCTTGCTTGTTGCTTTGGTTCGTGTGTCTTTTTGTTGCTACAGCACCTCTGAGAGAGCGTCCAAAAGGGTTGAGCTGCTCCGAACCTGAGAGCTTGTGTGGGGGAACCGCGTTTGCGTAAACTTCGCTGTGCGTAGGTTGTAGGAACTGCATCTAGGTGTAGGTCCTGGGATTTACGTAGAAAGGATTTTTGAACCAACTTGGGTTTGAATTTCCCGCATGGTAGCGGAGCTGCCAACGTGCAGCATCCGTTCTAGTCAAGTATCCTTGCAGTAGTGTAGTTGCAATGTCTGGATCTGGTGGTTCTGGTAGACGCGGAGACGCTAGGAGGCGTAGGCGTAGTGTAGAACCTGAAACAGAAAGGTTTCGCGGAGATGATCCTTTGCAAAGAGATGATGCTTGGAGAGACTGGTTGAACAACCATGCAAAGCAACGCGATGAAAGACTTCCAGGTCCCTTTGTCACAAGCGTAAGCAGGGAGCCAATGAGTCCAACTCAAGCAATGGAGGGAGGTTTGCAGCCCCCAGGTTTGGGTAATTCTAATGGAGGTGCACGACAGCAGGCAGGTCCAGGTCTAGACGCGACGAGAGCGCATGAAGTACCGGTTGATGATAGTCTTCCGTCGCTTAGTACGCCGCCTGGACAGACTGGACAAACTGAAACAAACGGACAAACCAACGTTGAAACACAGTTGTTGCAGATTTCTCAAGCCTTGGTGTCTCTGCGGAGTGATTTGCAGGGGCAGATTGGTAGGAGTTTCGGTGCTCTTGAGAGAAGACTTGAACAGGTTGAGACTGGGAATGCTGCGGGTAATCCAGTTAGAAACCAGACTGCTCCAATGCAGGGTCCTAGTGATGTTTTTGGTCAGCAGTATTCTGGGGATGGTGACTGTTCTTTCAATCAAATCGGGAGCCCAATACGCAGACATGATCGTGGACATGGTTCATCTGGTGACACTGCACGTCGTAGGGATGTCAGTGGTGAAAGGGATGTACTAAGTCGATCAGAAAAGTGGTTGCCAGCTCCCCCAGTACCAGGTACTAACACTTGGCGTGACCGAGAAACTGAAATCACAGGGTTTTTCAAATACGTTCAGTCTTTGAGAGCTTGGTGCCAGTTGGCATCGTCCAAGATGGCTACGGAGATTGAACAAAGTATCAAGTGGCCTACTGAGATAGTGTATTCAACTCTGACGCCGGGTCAGCAAGCTAGGAGTAGTCGACTGTTTGCACTGTTGAAAGTGGCATTTGCTGACCATGATCGTAGTGATTCACTCATTCGTGCCTTCGAGGCGGGATGTGCAGTCCACAATTCTCCACAAAAGCCTTTTGGTTCATGTGGATACGAGCTGATCAGGGTGTTAGCTTTAGAGTTTTCACTGAGAACTAGAACGGAGGCTATTTGCCTTCGAGCAGAATTGTTGCGTAGAGAGTTTAAGGTGGACTCAAAGAGCATTCACGTAGTATCGGACTTGGTACGCATGATTCAAGTTGCAGTCAACAACTATGAAAGGCTAGCAGAGACGTTGCCTGTGGGAATTTCTAGGGCTGATTTGAAAATTACGTCTTCAGATTTGGCACTTCTTTTTATTCAGAATTTGCCTCATGATGCGAAACAGTATTGTTTGTTGCACTCAGAAAGCGAAACTTGGGAGGCTTTGCAAGCAGCAGGTCTGAAGTATGAGAGACAACAAAGGTTATATGTTGAGCTAGGGGCATTTTCGAAGCGCATGGTGCATGGAGTTGCAGGCGAACAGGTTGTTTCAAGTGATGTTGATGCACAGGGTTCAGAGACAGTTGCAGCTGTTGGTACTGGTTGCGGTCGTTGTGGGAAGAGGACACACAAGACTGAGGAATGTTCCACAAACATGACTGGTGTAAAATGTTTCAAGTGTGGAAAGACAGGCCATATCGGTCGTAACTGTTTGAGCCAGGGTCAGAACAAACCTGATGAGAAGAAACCTGTGAAGGGTAGTGGAAAACAAGGTCAGAAAGGAAAATCTGGTCCAAGTCCCAAGGCGAAGCCCAAGGCCAAAGCTAAAGGCAAGGGGCAAGGCAAGGGGAAGATGTATGAACTTGGTGAGGGTGAGGAGGAACAGGAAGAGGGTTATGAAGAGGCTGGTGAATGGGAGGCTCAAGAGGAGGCTTCTGGTTCAGGTCTTCAAATGGCTCTTTTGAGTTCTTTCGGTACCTCTGGACAGTGTGTCTTTGACATTGTGTGTGCGACTGGGGATGAGATCTTGGCGGATGAAAGCACGGAGGTGCATGATTTGGGACCAGATCTTAAGTCGGACTGTATGTCTGAATAGACTCATGAAAGTTCATTGGATCAGGATGTTGATTTTTCATGTCATGATGTGTCATCGGTGTGTCGTGGTAAGGCGACAAAGGGTGTCGGTGGGGCATCAGATGTTGTTTTCCAAAATGGTTCTTTTGGGCTGATTGGATCGAAATATGTTCCTAAAGGGGATGTGTCGTGGTTCGATGGGCTCATTTGTATGCCACTGCTGTCATCTTTGGAGACTAGAGGACAGGATAATTGGTGGTTGATTGACTCAGGTGCCAGCGTCACTGTTTTGTCGGAATCTGCATTGAAAAATGGTTCATTTCGGATTCTTTCAGAAGAAATTGTGAAAGATGGTCCACGGTTTTTTGCAGCGAATGGGACTGAAGTGTCCATGAAGAAGAAAGTCGTGGTTCAGACCTATCTTAGCATGAGTAATCATGTTGGAGAAAAGGTTGAAAGGGAAATCAAGTTGTCTGCACTGGTAGGAAACACTAGTAACAACATCCTGAGTACTACGCAGTTGGTTGAACGTGGATGGAATGTGAATCTTGGAAAGAAATCTCAACTGATTCATGAGGGCATGGGTCTTTCAGCCGATTTGATGTCGTGGGCAGGGTGTCCATGGTTGTACCTTGGATCCAGGAAAGGCTCCGGCCGTCCAGTTGCTGGGACAATCGAGGTGTCGTGCGAAAATCCGTCAGGAGCTGGGGAATCTTCGATTTCGGTACTTGAGTTGAATATTAACCCAGTCTATAAGAAAGCAGTCGTTCAGAGTGACATGGATGAAATGCATAGGGCAAGGGGACATATTCCTTTTGACCCAAACTGCGCAATTTGTCAGAGAACGAAAGGGGTTTCTCAACACAGACGGAAACAAGACGGTACAAACGTTGTCGAATTAGCAGCTGATTTTTTCCATTTAAAAACGTTCAAATTTTTGATCATTTGCGAACGATTCTCTGGCATGGTGGGTGTTGTTCACATGGGTCCTAACACTGATCATGTTCGAGCTTCTGTTCAGAGATGGTTAGGAGAGATGGGTTGCTTAGGAGACAGTCATGGTGTCCTTGTTGTCAGTACCGACGATGAAGAAGCAGTGGGAAATGTGTTTTCTAGACTGCAAGTAGGTAAGGATGTCAGAGTTTCCAAAGCGCCACCACAGGGACAGGCGATGAACGGGTCAGCGGAGAGATCTGTTAGAGCAATCAAGGAGAATTTTGTTTGCGTGTCAGAGGAATTGCGAATGCAGGGGCTTGCGATCTGTGATACTGAGACAGCTGTAGGAGCAGTCTTGAAGTATGTTTGTTTCATGTTGAACAGTCATGCATCAATCCATGGGAGCTCAAAGACGCCACATGAATTTCTTTCGGGAAAGAATCCGAGTGTGTCCACGCGACCAATCACTTCCATGTTTGGGTCAGTTGTGCTTTGTGAGTTACCCCAATCGGCACAGGCCGACGACAGACCTAGGTTCTTGGAGGGGGCATACTTGCGTCCAGAATTCAACAGTAAGTCAGGGCTCTGCCTTGTGATGCTTGATGGTGTTCTTCGAAAAATACACCCAAAGAGTATTAAACTTGTTTTACCAATGAGGTGGGAAAAGTCACTGCTGAAAGGGTTTTGTGTTGAGGGTGAGTCCCAACATAGATCAGTAGGAGACTCTGCTCCAGCGGACGCTGTTGAATTTCAAAAGGTGAGACTGTCTGACAGTCCACCAACTGAAGAACCAGTGTGTCCAAAAGGCGGGCCACCTCAGGAGTGGTTTAAACAGTATGAACTGTACACGAAAGACTGCGCAGCGTGCAGATGCTTGGAACTTGGTCAATCGAGAAAGGGAAAGGTACACAGTGCCAGCTGTTGTGCAAACTATGTCCGGTGGTTGCGAACTCAGAGACAAGAGGCTGCTGAAGCGGCTGAGAGAGAGAGGGCAGCGTTGGTTAAAGTACCCCCCAATGAATGGTTTGATCAATCTGGGTATACACCTGGTTGTCCGGCATGCGGTGCATTGGAATTAGGTGTGAATCCTGATGGGTTAACTCATTCTAGTGAATGTATTGATCAGTTTGAAAAGCTGTTGAAAGGTAGCCCAGCTGATGTGAGTGATTCCATGAAGGTTGGTACCTCTGGTCCCAGTGTGATGGTTGATACCTCAAAAGGGGGTGTTGGGAATGATGTCAATGGTGATGTAGCCCAAGGCTCCTTTGGTGGGGGTGTTAAACGTCCGTTGGAACGATCGGGGGAAGCCAGTGATGATAGCTGTGCTCCGAGCATTGCTCCTAGCATCCATGAGAAAGAAAAGGCTCGGTTCTCGAGTCCTCAGAATGTTGAAGATGCACAGATAGCTGATGGCTCCCACGTTTCAACTCGTGGAACGAAACGTGTAGCTGATGAACAGCTAGAACCAGAACCTGAATCCTTGGATGTTGGGGAGTCTAGGAAACGACCTCTTGAAAACGATGGGGACATGTTGGACAGTGTTGGTGTCTGTGTTACCGATGATTGTAGCAGGGTTCATGGGATCATGCAACTTTCAGAGGGATTCACGGGGGCTGACATGTTCTTCGAAGACCAGTCGTTGCAGTCGGTTGTTTACCAAGGCGGTTCTAAGTCAGAGACAGTGTCGTTCTGTGGATCCTCAATAAAGGTTTGGAAACCAGACTATGCGGTTGATGATTCGACGTCAAATACCCTAGATGGTAACGTTACTTTTTCAGGGATGTTGACTGAAGTCAAGAATCTGGACAGGGTTAGTGCAGGGAAACCACTTAGGCAGTCCGAAGCCACTGCAAAGGCGGATGAGTATGGTGTTCGCATCATACCATGCCGTTGGGTCACAACGGAGAAGGTGATTGATGGAGAAGATGGCGTACGAGCCCGTATAGTGGTCAAAGACATCGCTTCTGGTGGGGGCAAGGCCAAGAGCCTTGGTATTTCGTCACCAACACCCAGTTCAGAGTCTATCAAAATGGCACTTGCCCTCAGTGGGTATTCCAATGCGTATGGATGGACGCTAGATTGTTCGGCAGCCTTCATGCATACACCTTTGGGGAAGGAACGAAAGGTGATTGTGAGGTTTCCGGCGTCGATGAGTTGGCCAGATAACTCACCATTGTTCATGGATTTGAGTAAAAGTCTCAACGGAATCAGATCCGCTTCTCTTGACTGGTTGGAGTATGTGCAGGGAATTGTGAAACCACTTGGATTGACATGTGATGTTACTAGTCCATGTGTGTTTACCGCACCAGGTACGGTCATGATCATCTATGTGGATGACTTGTTAATCTTCTCAAACAAACCTGACATGGGGAAGAAAATTTGGGAGAAGTTGAATGTGGTAGTTCCCACGAAAGTCACGGGTCAGTTGTTTCCGAATCAAGAGGGGTCCATGAAATTTGTTGGAAGGGTGATTCGTCGGCAAGCTGGGGCCAAAGAACTGTTGGTTGGTGTTGCACCAGGGTATCTCGATTCCTGTTATCGTGATTATGGAATGGAGAAGATGAAGCTGGGGAAACCTGTTGTGCCTAACTTGAGAGAGACACTTGATGGGCCTCCGGAACCACCATTGAGTACTGAGGCATATCAAAGATATCGTAGGAGTTTGGGAAAGATGGCATGGCTATCACAGACTCGAGAGGATCTCCATATTTTCATAGCATATTTGGCTACGGGCCAACATGCTCCAGATGGTCGTCATGAAAAGGCCATGAGGCAGGTCCTGAGGTTTCTGTTGTTTGATGGTGACCAAGAATTATCTTTTCCATCTCCTGGGAATGTGAAATCTTTGTTTCAGGATTCGGTTGAGTCGTCGGGAGAACCATTAATGGTGGTGTTCTGTGACGCGTCACATGCACCTATGAGGGCGACTCAGAGAAAGGGAATTTCTGGAGCTTTCATTTTCGTGTTATCTTCACTGGTGAAAGGTTTCTCACGTCATCAGACGTGCACATCACTGTCAAGCTGCGAATCCGAGATGTTTGCAATCCAGGAAACGGCACAGGAAGCCATGGGTCTCTTACCGTTAGTGAGAAAGATGGTGAATGATTTTTTGGGAACTTGGCTGGATTTGAAGGTAGGAAGTTTCCTATTTTGATGCTCACCGACTCCGAGTCGGCTAAGCAGTTGCTTTCAGCACTTGATGTTCCACGCAAGTCAAGGCATACGGAAGTGAGAATTTTTTGGTTGCGTGAACAGTTGGAGAGATATATTCAGCTTGGTTGGATTGAGGGTCCTACAAACTTGTCAGATATCCTGACTAAGTGTTCAAGTTACCACTTTGTTCATAGAGCGACTTGTGGATTTCAGCCGAGAAGCCCAGCAACAACCGAAGGGTCTCAAGGTTTGAAAGGGTCTGACAAACCTTTGCATACACTGAAACCTCGTGACAAAACGATTGCATTGATTTTTGTTGAGTTTTGCTGTGATGAACAGAGTGCACTGTCACAACACAACACAGCGTTTGCGTACATTGGAGTAACCGCTGAGGGGGAAGAAGCATCGACTTTGCGAAGCGTGCTGGAACGAGTTGAACGCTTGTGTGCTAATGCGTCGGCTCTTGGAATGCATCCACACGTACATTTTCATGCGAGCTGTCCGTGTGCGTCTGGATCTCCAATACGGTACTTGCGCCAGGATGCAGGGTCTGAGGATATTCGGTTCGCTGAACTTGAACCCCTTCTTAAAAGGTTGCCGTCGTACCGCAAGAAAGCTGATACATTCAGCTTGGAATGGCCAGTGAACAATGTGTTATGGTCATATGCAGGTGTCAAGGACTTGTTGAATGAACTAGGTCTCAAACAGGAAGCAGTTGTGAGGGTGTGCAAACTTGGGTACGTATCGCGCTCAGGTAAACCTGTAGGAAAGAGGCTGAGGTTTGTGTGCGACTCGGAGGAGTTTGTCAAACCGTTGAGGCGTTTCCAGGCATGCAGGTGCAAGGAACATGCGCAGCTGAATGACGTGAACTGGAACGAGACGGGTAAGTATAACAAGTCGCTGGCGCTAGCGTTGTGTAACGCGGCGTACGCGTGTGCGCGAGCGAGGGGCGTGCACTGAAACACACACACACATAGGTGCGTGTACAGCAGTTGATGCTCTGTTGCAGTCATGTCACAGAGAGTCAGAGAGGATGAGACAGATCGTACAATTCAAACAAACGGATGTATGGACAGACAATGGACGCGTTGTTTGTTGCGAGTAATCTAAGAGGGTAGCAATGATTTTTTTTTTGGGATCTAGCTAGATGAAGTGTTGCGTTTCCACCTTTGTTTTTGGAAGTCTTCCGAATGGAAGAGCTCCTGACCTTTTGCGTGTGACCTTGCTGTGTTTCACACGGGAGCTAAGTATCATCTCCCGGGATGTATACATGTACAGAGGAGGCCTAAGAATGCCACGCTTTTAGGACCTTGTTTGGGCTGTTTTTGAATTTCAGCTGAAGTCACGCGACGCGTAACCATGCTAACTTGAGGGTAAGGAAGTGTTTGATCCTGGCGGATCTTCTTAGGGGTGCTGGTAGGGGGTTGAAACAGTTTTAACTCTGTATGGGTATCCGTTCGAACGACGCCATGGATTGACGAAGCTTCCCTCGAAAGGGGGTGTGGAAATATCCGGTATATTTTGGCTGGTGAGCGAGGAAAGCTTCTGGCTTTGTGCATATTTGGACAAACGAGCTGAAGTGGTACAGTGTGCGAGTTCTGCTTTGGTGGGGCGTGCATATTCTGCTTTGGAGAATTCAATGCTGGCATTCTATGAGGAAGCAATTTGGAATTCGTG
>CAMXCT020002823.1:0-27263 GCA_947184155.2 Cladocopium goreaui
TTACCAATGGAGATACCGAGATGCCCAGCAAATTTCCCAGCAATTTCAGCACACCAACATTTGCCCTTGCCCTAAAAATCACCCCGTTTTGTAGGAAGATAAATTGAAATATATACTATACATGGAGCATATGGGCACTATTTATGGGATTTTATGGGTTTATAAACCAACAACCACAACTGGGGGGCCTCACCATACATGGAGCATCTGGGTTGATCCTATTGGATCGAGATGGTCTCAGTGGAAACTACGGCGAGGTGTCGAAATTCATCCAATCAGAATCCAATAAAAAGGGCTTTCTGAAAACGTCGTAAATTCTATCCCATTAATGCACCATGGTGCTGGTACAGGATGGGGCCCCCAAGATGGCGTTCAGTTGGTTTATAAGTGGCTTAACAATTGTTTATGGTAGATATAACTATAGTTGATGGGGATTATAATGGTTTATAAACCAACTTATAACTGGGGGGGCCCATCCTGTATATTACTGTATATTTACCTACAAAACTGGGCGATCTGTAGGGCAAATGTTGGTAAATATTGCATACATAGAGCATATGGGTATGGTAAATTCTATGGGAGTTGCCACAATTACAGAACGGAAATTGAGGAGTACGAAAGTACGGTTGTTTACCGTACCCTGTTGTTCCATAATTCCTGTTTCCTCAGAATGTTGGGAAAAAATACTCTCAACTTACTCCTAACTTTTTGTCGTTCTATAATTCTTGCTTGTGTTTCATAGTTTTCCCACCATATTTCTCACATTTACCAATTCTGTTCTGTAATTGCGTGTTCTATAGTTGCGTGTTCTATAATTAAATGTGCAATAACTCCGTTCTGTAATTCTGGTTTCTATGTACATTCTTCCGGGGTCCCAGAAAGATACATAAAATGATGTAAATACATGTAAATACATGCAAGTAGCCTCCAAGACTCACACAATCTGCGTGTTTTCGGTGGTTTCAATGGGAATTTGAGAAGCACAAATTAATTATAGAACAGCCAAAAAATAATTATAGAACAGGATCCGAATCCGCGCGGAATCGGGATCCGGAGGAGTACGAAAGTACGGTATTGACCGTACTTTGTACTTCTATATATAAGTCCGTTCTATAATTCATTGTCAACCTTAGATACCCTGCAAAAATAAAAGAATCTATGCTGGTTAGTAGATATTCCCATTAATACCAAAAGAATACCAAAAGACTAAAGGATTAAAGTCCATCTAAGATTGACCTAGTAAACATCCTAACATCGCCAAGTGACATTGCATGGCTGTCACCAACGGCCATAAAATTGACCATGCGATACCCGGAAAAAGCTGGAGATGCATTGCCTGATCAGGCTGTGGTGATGAATCATGGTATGAGCTCACTGGAAATCAAATAATTGGATTTGGATGATTTATGATGATTCACTGTAAAACATCATGCCATTTATAACTGGGATGGACATATCTGGGCAAATGATAATAATTCACTAACCTGAAATAAGGCTATCTTGCGGATGGTTCCCCTTACTAACCATTATTCCAGTGAGGTCGCAGTGAGGTCGTTATAATTTACCCAGACATATGGATTGACTGGGTTAATTCATGTTCATATCATCCAGTGGGTTACTTTTGGTGACTGGTGACCCCCGCATGGAGTTTGGTTTATAGCAGCCAAGCTCACTCTTGGCAGATACCCTCTGGTAAACCAACAGTTTGCTATTAAAAGTTGCCGTAGAAATAGTGGATTTACCCATTAAAAACAGTGATTGTCCATAGTTTTTTGTATGTTTACCAGAGGGTAATGGCGGAAAAAAATGAGCAAATGGTAGTTACAAGCATCGCACATTCACTTGGACATGGAACCCCCTACATGGGGCTCAACAAATGCGAACAGTGTGGGGGATACACTAACCCATATGCGAACCATGGTGCTGGTATATTTACCTACAAAACTGGGCGATTTTGTTCCGGCAAATGTTGGTGTGCATATTCCAGCACCATGGTTCGCATATGGGTAACGAAACACTCCCAATTTTTCGCCAATGGGTGTTATATATCTGGTTGGTGGTATACCTACCTCTCTGAAAAATATGAGTTCTTCAGTTGGGGTTATTATTGCCAATATATGGAAATTCATAAAACTCATGTTCCAAACCACCAACCAGGCCAATGGGTGTTATATATGGATTTTTGAAAATGCAGAAAAAACCTTGCGAAATGATCCCCCAATGGTTGATACGCAAGGGTAGGAGGCGCTCTGCGTTGTGAGGGGTTTACCGTATTATTGCCTTTACTAAATGTATCTTAACATGGTTTGAAAATCCCTGATCCTTATCTCATACCCAGGCCAACAGAACGGTAACAAACATATATGCATTCTCTGAAAGTCATGATTTCCGTTAGATGTTGCAACGATGTGTTTTTTCTTGCCATTGCACAATCTACTGCATGTATAGTAACACAAACAACAAAACCTTCCCCAATCGCAATAAATCTTGCTCAATCGAACGTTTCACTGGCCATTTCAGGAACCTAAATTGGAGGTACCTACTATATGTAAGGCCTATGTAAAGCCTATGTAAGGGAATATCCCCACAAAATATGGCCTTATATGGTACAGTACCTCCATTTTAGGATCCTGAAATTCCCATTGAATGTTGGTGGACTGTACAAGTATTGGATCTATGCATGATCAATTGAATCTTGGCGGGGGGGATCAAGCAGGCCATTCGCTCTTTGCGACTGGAAAAAAGTAGTACGATCTGTGCTGCTCCCCAGGTATGTCTGGTTTATAACCAACATGAACTAGTTCGATATGTCTACCAAGTCTACCATAAACACAACTTGGAGTGATGTTATCTTATGTATTTTACCAACTTAGCGATTCCCTGCACCATGTCCACGGCCTGTGCCCGGTTGCAGCCAGGTAGCGCTCAATGGGATTTTCACCGGTCCCCAACGGCCATCGAGTTTTTGATACGGTTCAGTTCCATTGGGCGGAGCTTTGTCCCCCTTGAGCCACAAGGTGAGGCAAGGACAGGGCCATTGGCTAACAAATGGCTTTTGGGGGATATAACTATGATATAATATAACATGATATATTGGATATATTCTATGTATTCTATGTATTCTATACAACTATATTCTATATATTCTATCTATTTGATACATTCTATATATTCTATATACTCTATATAGTCTATACATTCTATATATTCTATATACTCTATATATTCTATACATTATATATATATATATACTCTATATACTCTATATATTCTATATGTACACATGTTCTATATAACTATAATATAACTATATTAGTTCATGAGTTTACATCATCAGCTTTTGTTTAACTGGGGGGACTCACCTTCAGAAAGTGACCAACGATCACCTGATCAGTGTCTGATGAGAAATCCCCAATGAATATGTGCCATATGAGCCAGGGTCAACGATGTCAAAACATAGGATTAACGGATTAATGGTGCCCTTCCAGTTATAAGCTGGTTTATAACACCATTAACTATAGATATGTCTATCATTGTCTATCATAAGCCCTAGTTATTAGAGTTATAAACCAAATTAGCTATGGGGTACCACCTTGTAGGATTGATGGTTTATGATCATCCATCCCTTGCAATAGAAAACCTAACAATGAAAATGTGCAAATCCCAATGAACATGGATTGATGACCATCCCGCAATATGTGGATAGAATCCAAGTTTTGACATTGGCACGCACAGTCAGTATGAAATAGATTGAACTAGTAGTTAGTGTAACCCCCTACAATCATCAACCAACACGTCTTTTGGACACCGCTCACCTGGGATATCCTGGTGTCTCCATGTAATGTATACCTCAAGTCATTCTTACCGCTTGTAATCAACCAGCGACCCTCCCTTGTTATGTTACGTCCCTTGTAGATTCATGAAGCTCCCCTGAGTCACCAAGTTTGTGACTTTAGCGCCCCCAAATCCAAACACCAAAAGTTGGAAGTCTGCTCTGTCTCCTCATATTCTATTGCTGTAGGTGATACAGTAGCCATTTTGGATATTCCATGTTTCTGTGAAACACCTGAAACCAAAATTTGAGTCGTTCAACCTAGCATCCTAGTCATTGGAACTACCAAGTTTGGGTGAAACCTGGAATTCAGTTGTTGAATCTGTAGACGAAAACGAGCTTAAACCGATAAATATTGATAATTAGATCCCAGATGCTCCATGGTGCTGGAATATGCACACCAACATTTACCTCAAAAATTGTCTAAATCTAGGTCAATGTTCCAGCACAATGGTTCGCATCTGGGGATACCATGGTTTGATGAACAAATCATTTGGGAAATCCAAATTGTTGAAGCTTCAATCCCGTTTTGACAGGCTGAATCTCCCAGAAAAATGCGGACTTTGACTGTGAAGGAATTTCACAAAATTTCAATAATTGAGGTAAACAATGTCATAAACCAGCCATTTGGGAATTGTTTTACCAACATTATATCATATTAGTACATATTATATATATACACACACACCAGTCTCTTACTTGGCTCACCCATCATTTATCATGGACTTTTATCATCATATTAAGACACATATTGTGAAGACCTGTCGCCTTTTTTCACACCCCCCTCGGTTTCCGAAAGTTTGGGTTTCAGCTCAGCTGCAGCTCCCCCACCTCAATAGACCAGTGCACGGTGCTAGCTTCGTGGTCCTGGCAAGTCGGTGTTCACATGTTCCACTCCTCCAGGCCAATGGCCGTGATGATGAGTTATAACTGGTTCTAAATGGTTCTGGTTGGTGGTGCAATAACCATCTTGAAAAATATGAAAGTCAGTGGGAAGGATTATCCCATATATTATGGAAAATAAAAAATGTCTGAAACACCCAACCAGGGTTACATTCCATAAATGGGGTTTTCTTAGTACTTAAAAACTTGTCTTTCGGTCCACAACAGTAGTTGATTTTACCACAAAAAACGCCAATTGGTTTGGGGATTCTCGATTGCCATGTTGGATTACATGACGACTAGACCCGCACTGTTGTTTTCAACAATTACGACTCACCTCGTTTTGGATGATTTTTGGTGTCAAATTATTTGTTGATCTATTCTGAAACGGGGACGACGCACAGTACATTCTACATATTCCACTCAATTTGCATCATTTAAAGCTAGCTAGAACTCAGTTCAATGGATTGGTTTAAGGGAAAATCGAAACCGGAAACCATAGATTTTCCCAATAAATACGGGGCTTTCCTGTAAATTTTCCCTTAAACCAATCCAATGATCAGTTGCCTCCCCAGAGGAAAGAAGGGATTCCCACCGTCCCAGTACCCCCAGGGCCCCATTGGAACACAGCGCAGTTGACGTCCTCCCATGCTTCTGGATCATCCTCACAGCATGAATTTCCTCTAGGAGTGGGGAGTAAGACCTTATCCATTTCTATATTATAGGTATCTTGTAGGTATCTTATAGCTATATCATGGGTATATCCAATAACATAGGTTGCTTTGGAATTTTTTAAGCTTAATGATTCTTAATGCACATGTTTGGAGTGATACAGACTCCATGGACCACGACCTGTCCCGACAGAAGAATCAGTGTTTCAACATATCTCCGGCGTGAAGGTGAAGGAGAGAACCAAAACATCGGATATTTTTGTGGTTTCTGGTCATCCAGCCCATGACCCATAGGATCCATGTATGGTATATTAATGCTAACATAAAGGGGGTATATTGATGGTAAATGTTACCATATATAGCATACATGGATCCTATGGGTAATGGGAATCCAAACACAATGGGCATACATGTATATATATATACATATGAAGACCAGCCCCCAAGGGGTACACAATCCAACATTTGACGCGGACCATGCGCGCCGAAGTCGACAACACAATCTCTATTCCCATCCACAGGTGGCAGGATAAAGAGACCAATGACCTAACGAATTAATGTTGCACGCACCTAATTAGGGTCCTCCAAGTTCGCAATCGACCTCCGTTTTCGTAAATCCTTCATGAATGCCGCGTATCTGTTGTGTCTTTCACTTGCTGAAGGTTCAGGCAAACGTTCGAATTGCAACACTGGCTGCACATCTTTGACATAGATTGGTTCATTCAACGCTAAACCAGTCATGTTGGAAACATATCCAACATTTGACCATGGCACATATGATTAAACAATATTCAAACAGGCCTTACTAAAGCAGGCTCATTGGAGGCTATGTCGCCAGGATCCCCGAAACTATCCATATCTTCTGTCATATATAATAGCCATATAGGAAATATATTCTCCATGTTCAAACGCACCCATAACAATCGTCATTGAATTGGTTTAGGTCAACAGCTCAAGGAAACACTGTTTATTTTATATCAAAATAGTCATTTGGGGGGACCATTCCCCATGTTTATTTATTGGTTAAGCCCATGTTGCTGATGCTTAAAACCCCCATGACTTGGCTATAGTTCAATCATGTTAAATCCAGGTCTATCTCCATTTCGAATCATTTTGGTTATATACAGGATGGGGTCCCCCAGTTATAAGTTGGTTTATAAACCATGAAATATATAATCCCCATTAACTAGTTCGTTATATCTACCATAAACCATTGTTAAGCAACTTATAAACCAACTGAACGCTATCTTGGGGGCCCATCCTGTAGGGTTGCATCCAAATTCAGGTATGGATCGGCCCGCAGTGATCCAGACGTGTGGATCGGTCTGGATCACCTGCTTTTTGGTATGGATGAGGGGTATGGATCGGCCTGTGGGTTCAGGGTATGGATCGGGGCTTTATATTTTGACTCGTAGGCATATGTGCTCATGATATCACCATTATATAGGAGTTTCCTAACATGGGGGTACCCCCAAACTATATATGGATGGCTTATTTCATGGAAAATCCCCAAAATAAAATGGATGATGACTGGGGGTACCCCTATGACTTTGGAAACCACCATACCCTCTGGTAAACTAACATAACCATGGAAAACCCCCATGCTATTAAAGGGTAAATCATGGTAAATCAACTATTTCTATGGGCCATTTGAAAAATAGCAAACTATAACAGTCATTACCAGAGGGTATACCATCATATATCCTAAGAAATCCCATTGAATCAACATTGAATCACCATTAAATCAAACATGGCTAGGGGAATTCCTGGAAATCCCCATTGACTATCTCCTCCTATCAGAAAAGTTCGCTGGGAAATCATTGATGTCAATGGTGGTTTATTCCAAGCCGTATTCGATCACCAATTAAGCCCCTTAACACGTCATTAATGCGTTATTCAATGGATTGGTTTAAGGGATTGTTTACCGGAAACCGCCATATTTAATGGTGAAAACCATGGTTTCCTGTAGACTTTCCCTTGAACCAATCCATGCAGTTATAGTATTCGAAGATTCTATAAAAATGTCATTATAGTCCATGAGTATTCCATTCCATTAGTATCATATATGATTAAATTATGTCCATTTCCATTTCAAATCTTAGATACCCTGCAAAGAAAAAACATCTTAGCTGGTGAACGTAGATATTCCCATACCAAAAGACTAGTTAGGATTAAACTACCCATCCAAGATTGACCTAGATGTCATGATCATTAAATAGTATCGTATATCATATCATATATCATATATCATATATCATATATCATATAATATATTCCACAACATAGCTGGTTTGTGGTTTCAACCCCTCGGAAAAAATATATATGCAAGTCAGATTGGATCATCATCCCAACTATTGGGAAATATAATTCATGTTCCAAACCACGAACCAGATAGGATATCATATATCATGAATTTATATCCCCTTCATATCCCGTTTTCTGGGTGCTCCATATTCGGCATCTCCTTCGCGGCTGTACCCAGCGGGCGACTGGAGACCGGATGAACCGCCACCAAGAATGTCCTCCCGACCGTCGAAAGCGCGGGCGACGCAACGTGACATGGCTACCCGGCCTGGTAAACATACAAAAAACGATGGAAAATCACAATTTTTAATGGGTAAATCCACTATTTCTATGGCCATTTTCAATAGCTTTTTGTATGTTGACCAGAGGCTAACTCGGAGGACTATCACTCGCAACTGGTGAACTGGGGCCCCAGTTTCCCTGCTGAATGGGATACCTACCCCTCAAAATATGAGTCAATTGGGAAATTCAAAAAATTCATGTTCCAAACCACCAACCAGATAAAAATGGGATAACCACCATTCAGTGGGCTTATCCGATTAGCTATACATGGGATAACCCCCACTGAATGGGGAGGATCACCATGCTGATTAACCACTGAGATGATCCTCCAGGTATGTCCCCAAGTGATGGCTTTCTTCACTGGGAAAGTGATGATAAATCACTACTTGGTGGCTCACTACCCACGGCTCGTAAGTGGGTTATAGCCCCAGTTATAAATGGGATAAGTAGGGTTAATCCACTTATAACTGGGGTTATAACCCACTTACTAAGTGGGATGAGCCACCAAGTAGGCACTGGGAACCCTCATCTAGCATTAGCAAAATCGCCATTGATTGAATGGTGGAATCCACAATCTTCCATTTTTTCGAGCTAGCTCAAAACATGTAGCTGGCTCAGTTTTGACAGTCACCTTGGGCTTTTTCAGAGGTACCATATCTAGTACTAAAGTAATCAGTGGGGACTGAACCTGGCAATTTAACACATTGGGAAGTTTCTGCGAGCTCGCTCAACTGCAACGAGCTGGCTCAGCACCATCGAGCTCGCTCAAACACATCGCTCTAGCTCAGGGGCATCGAGCTAGCTCAATGGCATCGAGCTGGCTCAATTTTTTCAACGAAAAAAAACAACGGAAAAAAAAAACGCCAAAAAAATTGAGCCAGCTACGTCACGTTGAGCTGGCGGACGAATGTGAGAGCATCAAAACGAATACTAACTATGTATTGGCCGGGTTCATGACGCATTGGCGAGCCGGCTCAAGGGCATGTAGCCGGCTCAATTTCTGCGAGTTTGTTTTTTTCGCTAAAAAAAATGAGCCAGCTACGTGGCGCTGAGCCAGCTACGAGGCGCTGAGCCAGCTACGTGGCACTGAGCCAGCTACGTGGCACTGAGCCAGCTACGTGGCACTGAGCCAGCAAGGTAGCTTTGAGCTTTGAGCTAGCAAGGAGGCAGTGAGCCAGCAAGGTAGCTTTGAGCTTCATCATGTATATATATATATATATACCTATGCAATCCCAACCATATAATATACTAAATCTAGGGCAAAACATTTTTTTTGAGGGAGACACGTACCTTTGAGCTGGAGCGGGAATGTGAAATCTACCATTCGAATTGAAACTACCAGAATGCTCGCAATTGAAGCAGCATGTACTGAAGCATGTTGAGAACCAATTCCCAAGCAACAACCCAACGAAGAATTGTCCACTTATTACCCTCGGGTAATTTGTTACATGGCTATTTTTCAAAAGGCCCATAGAAATAGTTGATTTACCTATTAAAGATGGGGATTTTCCATAGCTAAACGTTACTTTACCAGGTCTCCACCCAGAAAATGAACAGTTCACGGGGCTCCAAGATCCAGGTGACCCCACGGAGGCTTCGACTGTGTCCAAAAGCTGAAGCTGTGCGCTTGACTGGCACCGAGGCGTCATATTCTGGTTGGTGGTATACCTACCCCTCTGAAAAATATGAAAGTCAGTTGGGATGATAAAAATCCAATATATGGAAAACCAAAAAATGTTCCAAAGCACTAACCAGTTTTTGTGTCAACAGAGTGTTGTTATGGTGGCTTCTTGTGCCCTAACCTCGATTGAAGAAGCAAGACTCATGGAAGACGCTTGGGCAAACAGGGAATTGGGATGCACCGTTCACAGAAAATGCTGACATTTTGGGAATCGCCATGGGTGTCTCATGGAGGCATGGCATGGTTTTCACCACCAAGCCAGTGCCTTGAATAGTGAATGGTTCCCAAACTTTGAATGTCGCCAATTGATCACTTAAGTTTGGCTAAATAATATATATATATAATATTCCCAATGCAGCTCATGGACTCATGGATTTTGATAATCCCCAATCTATTGGCATTTGGATAATATAATCCCATATGATCATCACACAACAGGTGTGTCTTGCAGCCACTGCTCATGTTGGAAATGGAATGATATCGTTTCAAGACTCGAAAAGGTTAATCTCTGGTAGGTCTCTCCCCGCAAGGGCCATTTTTTCTCCCGAGGGGAAACAGGTCGGGCTGAACTGTCCACTGAGGGTGAAATCTTCGAAGATGGAGGTGTTCCAAGAAGGTCCTGAGGACAGTGAAGTCTCTAAAGTGGAATAGTCACTGCATTGTATTGACAGGACACATATATATATATATTTTATACCTATAATATATATATATATTGTGTTATACATTATATTATACAATGATAATATATATATATATAATATATAACATATATAATATATATATATATATATATTATATAATATATATTATATATATTATATATATATTTATATTATATATATATATATTATATTATATATATATATATATTATATATATATTATATATATTATATATTATATAATATATATATATATACACTGGTAGGACAAAAGTTGCGCTTGTTGAGCTTCCCACAGTGAACATGGTTGGTTTCTTCTTCTGCACACCCTTTCCCCGTAGAATCCTAGCATGGAGCTTTGTCGTACCCCGGTCGCATTCCCACCCTCCAAAAGCTTTAAAATCTTATATATTTAAAAGAGGGTGATAATTGACCGTCCCACACCTGCCACACAAAACGGACTTGAAAATGTGATCCGCGGTTGACCGAAATGGATGTTTTGTAAAGCTTTCAAGAAGCATAAACTTTGTTCCTCCTGAAGGGTACAAAAAGCTTATTGAGTGGGGATTGCCAAGTCATTTGCTGATTTTTGCACCTGCTTCAGCTTGGTCATTACTCCACATAACATGCCTGTCTCCATCCTCTTTGTCTGCACTGCTACACATGTGCCGTGACGCAGGGTACAAAAAGCTTATTGAGTGGGGATTGCCAAGTCATTTGCTGATTTTTGCACCTGCTTCAGCTTGGTCATTACTCCACATAACATGCCTGTCTCCATCCTCTTTGTCTGCACTGCTACACATGTGCCGTGACGCACTGGTAGGACAAAAGTTGCGCTTGTTGAGCTTCCCACAGTGAACATGGTTGGTTTCTTCTTCTGCACACCCTTTCCCCGTAGAATCCTAGCATGGAGCTTTGTCGTACCCCGGTCGCATTCCCACCCTCCAAAAGCTTTAAAATCTTATATATTTAAAAGAGGGTGATAATTGACCGTCCCACACCTGCCACACAAAACGGACTTGAAAATGTGATCCGCGGTTGACCGAAATGGATGTTTTGTAAAGCTTTCAAGAAGCATAAACTTTGTTCCTCCTGAAGGGTACAAAAAGCTTATTGAGTGGGGATTGCCAAGTCATTTGCTGATTTTTGCACCTGCTTCAGCTTGGTCATTACTCCACATAACATGCCTGTCTCCATCCTCTTTGTCTGCACTGCTACACATGTGCCGTGACGCAGGGTACAAAAAGCTTATTGAGTGGGGATTGCCAAGTCATTTGCTGATTTTTGCACCTGCTTCAGCTTGGTCATTACTCCACATAACATGTCTGTCTCCATCCTCTTTGTCTGCACTGCTACACATGTGCCGTGACGCACTGGTAGGACAAAAGTTGCGCTTGTTGAGCTTCCCACAGTGAACATGGTTGGTTTCTTCTTCTGCACACCCTTTCCCCGTAGAATCCTAGCATGGAGCTTTGTCGTACCCCGGTCGCATTTCCCACCCTCCAAAAGCTTTAAAATCTTATATATTTAAAAGAGGGTGATAATTGACCGTCCCACACCTGCCACACAAAACGGACTTGAAAATGTGATCCGCGGTTGACCGAAATGGATGTTTTGTAAAGCTTTCAAGAAGCATAAACTTTGTTCCTCCTGAAGGGTACAAAAAGCTTATTGAGTGGGGATTGCCAAGTCATTTGCTGATTTTTGCACCTGCTTCAGCTTGGTCATACTCCACATAACATGCCTGTCTCCATCCTCTTTGTCTGCACTGCTACACATGTGCCGTGACGCAGGGTACAAAAAGCTTATTGAGTGGGGATTGCCAAGTCATTTGCTGATTTTTGCACCTGCTTCAGCTTGGTCATACTCCACATAACATGCCTGTCTCCATCCTCTTTGTCTGCACTGCTACACATGTGCCGTGACGCACTGGTAGGACAAAAGTTGCGCTTGTTGAGCTTCCCACAGTGAACATGGTTGGTTTCTTCTTCTGCACACCCTTTCCCCGTAGAATCCTAGCATGGAGCTTTGTCGTACCCCGGTCGCATTCCCACCCTCCAAAAGCTTTAAAATCTTATATATTTAAAAGAGGGTGATAATTGACCGTCCCACACCTGCCACACAAAACGGACTTGAAAATGTGATCCGCGGTTGACCGAAATGGATGTTTTGTAAAGCTTTCAAGAAGCATAAACTTTGTTCCTCCTGAAGTATATATTATATATATATATATATTATATATATATGGTCAGCGCCCCCCCCACGACCCGCAACCTTACATAATATAATATAATATATATATATATATATGGTCAGCGCCCCCCACCCACGACCAGCATGTATATGCAATATATACCGGCACCTTGAATTTCCACCATAAATGGAGGGGGGGGGTGTAGCCAATATTACGTTCGACCAAGTTTGAAAAATATATGCAGATTTGCTACGTTCAAAACTGTAAGAATGCCTCAACCAGCATGGTTTTCCTCCCTTGCCATTGGTGATTTGGAAGTCCACTATTTCTGGAAATCAGGCCTGATGACATGTGTTCAATGCCAGTTACCGGTGCAACAACAAATATTCAGAAACCATGTTTGTAAACGCATCAATTTGGTGGTTTCCTAAAATGGGGGTACCCTTATTTTAATCCATTTATAGACACCATTTTAGCAAACGTCCATTAATATATTAAACAATCCATAAATGGGTGACATGACATTGCCAATCTTCCGTAGATACCCTACATTTTTTTTTGCTGGTTAGTAGATAATCCTATACCAAAAGAGTAGTTAGGATTAAACTACCCATCCAAGATAGACCTAGATGACATGATCATTAAATAGTATCTTATATCATATATCTGGGTAAATTATAATATTTCACTAACCTGAATTAAGGCCATTTGGGGATGATTCCCCTTATTAACCATGATTCCAGTGAGGTCGCGGTGAGGTCGTTATAATTTACCCAGATATGTATATATATATATCATATATCATATGTCATATTCCACAACATTGGATCTCATGTATCATGAATTAATATCCCATTCATATCCCATTTTCTGATGATCTACTAGATTTCCAGATCCTTTCCCATTTATCACCACTAATAATCATTAGTTACCATTTATCATCATTAATCACCATTAATTAGCCATCTAAGATTGACCTAAACAAAAACAGGATCAATAGATTATTTCCGTTTATTTCCCATATGATCAACAATCATTAACCCATTTATAGATCCAGGGTATCTAAACAGGGATATGATCAACCCATCATTAACCAATTTATAGATATGATCAACTATCATTAACCCATTTATAGATCCAGGGTACATAACCCATTTCATGGTAAAAAAAATACCAGGGAAACCCCTATATTTCATGGTAAAAACCATGGTTTTCCGGTTCCGATTGACCTAGACATGATCTAAACAGGGGATCCCATGGCTGTCATGGCTGCCATGGCTCCTGCACAAACACCATGGAACTGATGTTCGGAGGCGCACTCACGGGCCACGACGTCTGCCGGCGTCGAAATCAACGAAGTTTGGTACGAAAATATACCCGGCCTGGTAAACATACAAAAAGCTATTGAAAATGGCCATAGAAATAGTGGATTTACCCTTTAACAAAATGGTGATTTTCCATAGTTATGTTAGTTTACCAGAGGGTAGGTTGCTTTTTGGGGACCCTATCGCTTTACAGTGTTTTGTTCAAATCAACACTAAATAATGCAAAAAATGCAGCGGAACTGGCTTCACGGATTCAGATCTCTAAACTGATGGGAATGGATTAAGGGGCGCTCGTTGTCTTTGCGTTTGCAACCATGTTGGGGAGCTATCTAAGCAAATCTCTAGACTCTTTCAATGGTTCCCAACGATTATAAGATCACTAATTGTATGAAAACGAAAAAGGGTCACCTCGCAATCGCAATTGTCCCTCTTTGATAAGCCATGGCGTCAGAAAACGCCACACTTCCCCGCTCAAAAGCTCTAGAAATTGAAGATGGGACCTCATAGTTCCAATAAAGAAGCGTTCGTAGCTATGAAGAAGTGCTTAAGGCTTCCCAAGTCTCAAAACAACTGTTGGCCTAGGTTTGAGAACCTGTTCGCTTTTTTGTTGAGTTCTTCTTGTTGGGATCAAATGAGTCTATCCCTCGTCCGGGGTTCCTTTTTCAACAAAAGGTTATCGCTAAGGTTATCGCTAAATTAGAACACCTTGATGATCAAGAAAGGAAAATAAAAAGGAACGCGGAACAAAAAGGACAATTAAAGCAATTAAAGGAAAACGGAAAGAAAGAACGAGAAAAGGAAACGAAGGAAGAAGAAAGGACAAATCTAACAAAAGGAACATACAATAAAATAGATGAAATGCTGAATTGGGTTCAAAATCAAATTGGATTTACTTCAGAATTCCAAAGGAAATAAAAGGAAAATGGAAGGAAAAACAAAGAAAAGGAAACAAAGGAATGCAAAATTCAAATTAAAGTAAAGGACATAAACTGAATTCAGAATCAGATTTCAAACTATGTTTTATTTTAATTCAGAATTCGGTTGCATTTAGTTGAGTTTACTTCTACTGCTTTGGGACCTGGGAGAAGAAAAACAACTGCCTGCAGAAAGCAACGGTTCAATCACCTTGGACAACAAATGGTATGGCAACTGCAAGAAACGTGGGCACTGGCACTGCAGGTTGAATTTTATTCACCAATTTTGCACATCGCGTGAAGGCACACAACACTATTTGCATGCTTTACACCAAAATTAATGCATTCTCATATGGTTAAAGTTATCTCGTTTTTGAGGGGCCCTATCACTTTACTTGGTCTGGTGCACTTTCTCAACACAACGGGACCCTCCCTTACTAAAGTAGTCTGCGCTTATTTTGTCCGCATCATGTATATAAATATAATATTATATATTATACATATATTATATTATAATACATATTTTATTAAAATATGCATATATATGATCCTCAAAACCATGAGAAATACTGCAAATCACCATCAACATCTCAACATGGCAACTGTCATGCGGACAATAACGGTAAACCATGAGGGTTGGGGGGACCATATTTTCAGATAGACATAATACGGCTTCATTACTGGACTTAGTGGTTGGTCCGTTCATGTCCTGAAATGAGGGACAAAGATGTGGCCTGGCTGGTTCAATGTACTTGATGAGCCGCCCCAGTTATGTTTGTTGGTTTATTAGCCCATGACCTATAGTTACCACAGCCATAAACCCGAGTTATTGGAGTTACGTTTATACACCAACTTGGCAATCGTTTGCGGGGCCTCACCTTGCATGTACATGCACTTACCCTTTGGTAAACATACAAAAAACTATGGAAAGATCCACCATTTTCAATGGGTAATTCCACTATAAATGGCCATTTCCAATAGCTATGTTAGTTTACCAGAGGGTACCTATTTGCCATTCATTACGGGGACCTCGGTATTCAGCAACGGATGGGACCTTCAAGACCTTCAAAATATCCTGCAACCATCCCCCGGCCCTAGCCGCTACCTTCAAAGTCTGCCAAGTGTGAGGAAACCTGCGTGCGAAGCAGTGAAGTTCTCATGATGAACTTTACAGTCCCTATGGATCCAAGTACCTTCTTAGGAAGTACTTGGGGTATGATTTAGGGGGTTAAGTACCTTCTCAAACAGTGTTTGGATCCATAGGGAGTGCTTCTCCAAGTACTCACCCACTACCCAAAGGGATCATGATTCATATCGAGGTTGCCTAACATTGGGCACCCCCAGAACCATAGGTTTCAATACTAAAATTGTCTACTGACTTGGCTGATATGGGGGGTACCCCGCAATTTACGAAACCTCCATAAGTCTCCATAAGTGTAAATTGCCCTAGAAGCAAACAACAAACCAGCTCAAGTTGTGTGGAAAAAAAGGGCATCCACTTACTTTTGCTGCAGCATCTCGAGCATGCAAGGAGTGAGAAAGTGGAGTTGATGCCGATGCTGTCGATCCACAGAGAGAAATACCCATGCAGGAGCAGGGAGCAACAGAATAGGATCTTTGTGCCGATGGTGCAAAGGAAAATCTGTTCCAACATGGCACCACCTTTGTTGGGAATGTGACTTCTTTTCACAAGGCCGAATTCCTGAGCCTACCAACATATGGTCTCAACGTTTTGCATGGCCACAGCCTGGCCCAACTAAGATTACAAACGCTGTTTTAGCGCATATGGCACGAGTTCGGCAACACTGCTTGGAAGGCCCCTCATCGTCGACGGTGACTGCCATGTCCTTAAAGACAACCATTCAGGCCCTATTGTAACCTTGTAAGCCCATCACCTGTAGTGAGGTCAGCAACGTCGCTGTACTTTGCCCAGATTTCAATCAATAATTTCCTTAGAATGTCCACAAGTTTGTCATAAGTAAAATCTTGAATTGGGGGGGTTCTTAAAATGGGGTCCCCAAATCATCAATTTTATTTTGGGATTTTCCATGAAATAAACCATCCATATATTTTGGGGATACCCCCCATGACTATGGAAATCCCCAATTGGGAATGGATTATACAACCTATTTGTGGTGATTTGGGGGATGGTTTATTAATTATTGTCTTACTCACATTACAGTAAGTAAAATCTTGAATTGTCCATAAGTCAAATCCACATCTCTCCATTCGCATCCGAAGTTCACTCTGCACCTCCCGCCACAAGTTGAATTCAAAGAGCAAACCTGCAGCGCTGCATCGAATGCTTTGCGGTAGGTAATAGGAAATGTCAATCCCACTGAAACTGAACCTCTGGTAAAATCCCAATTTTTCATAGGTAAATCAATGATTTCTATGGCCATTGTCAATAGCTATTTTGACATAACCAGAGGGTAAGTGGATTTTCAAAAAAGTGTAACCCAGCTATATTTGGTTACAGTTATATAATTAATGTTATATATGATCATTACCCACTTAGTTTGGATACTCCATTAATTAATTATATCTAATAATCAACTAATTTGACGCTGGAGAATTAATCCCATGTGTGGCTGAATTTTACCTTGTGTTCATCCCGAAGCTGACTTGCCACAGATGATGGGGCCCCCGTTGCCGCCGTCGCCGAAAAGAAGTGGATGAATGAACTATGGATGGTTCATGGTAGATATAACGAATTACCGTAGAAGTTAATGGTGGCTATTTCATGGTTTATAAACCAACAAACATCACTAGGGCGCCCCATCCTGCAGGACATGAACAATTATGAAAAATTCGCCAAGTCGCCGAGTGTCTTGCATTTGGGCCCCCGCGATCGAACGATGATGATGCAAAATGTCCAATATTACCAAATGAATGATGTGAATATGAATATGAATATTACCACATGTCCAATATTATCAATAGACATCATCATGAATCCCATAGGATCCATGTATGCTATATATATATATATGGTAACATGGATCCCATCAATATACCCCCTTTATGTAAACGCATATATACCAGCACCATGGATCCGGATTGGGATAGACATCATCATGTGGAACACTTGAGGTGATATGAAATGCCGAAATGCCACTGGGATGAATTGGATGAATTCGAGCATGTCCCACCCTTTTGTCCCCATCTTCTCTGAGACATGTGAGGTTTTCACCGTGGTTGTTGACGAATGACCAATAGCTTGAAGACAATGCTCGTATTGAACATATCTCAAAACTTAGATATAGATAGATATACTTGCAACAAGGCGGCTTTTAACAGACATGATACTCCTCAATTGGTTTCCCACTTAGTCTCATGAAATGACAATCAGCCCCGATGGCCGGCAAATGTCCTCTAACCAGGAATCGGCAATGCCAGAATCAAGACAATGTGGTGCCCCTCCAGTTATAAGTTGGTGTGCAACCCTTTAACTAGTTCAATATATCTACCATAAGTATCCATAAGTCCTAGTTAGACTAAGCCAAGTTCGCTATCTTCAGGGCACCACCGAGGGATTAGTCCTATAGGAAGTCGCCACCTCGCCGCCGGGTTTCCAGACCAACCAGCTGCAGTAGGAGCCACAGCTTCGCTGCCTAAGGAGTGGTGGCAAAACCTTTGTCACCAAGGAGTGGTGGCCGGGATTCATCCGTACATGTAAATATGTATTATATACATAGCATATTATTATATATATACAGTGTATATATATATATATAGACTAACTTTATGTACTGTATATATAATATTATATATGAGTATATAGTGTATATATATAATTATACAGTAAATATATAAAATAACAAACACATGATTTATTTAGATAAAATATAAAATATGTGTGTACATGTCACTTATCAAAGACAACAGGAATGGAGTTGATGGTGTTTAAATACGTATGTTTAAACCCACATGCAATGAATATAAAACTTCAAATTCAATATTTCAAGCAAGCAAATCAATTGCAAGCACATCGATTGGGGGGAGTATGGTGACGTCATCTTATATCTTATATATCTTCCATGACGCACATATTATACCTCTGCACCTGACAATTGCAAGCAAACTACACATGACATGGCGGAGTCCTTTATTCATAACCAGTAAGATCACGTGACGTCCCGAATGATTTTTTCCCTGTACACCTCTGTATGTTTTTTTTTTAATGTTCTATGATACTAGTGAACATCCCATGATGATGAAATTGGACCATGTAACAATCCTCGCTTGGTTCCATCCCTGAAAAAAACTGCTGCTGACATCTGGCATGTTTTTCGATTTATAATGTCTCCTGTCCGCATTGTTGTTTAAGGCACGCAACTGCAGATCCAGAAGCTACAAACCCTGAATTTTACATCTGGAAGATTGTTTTACCATTTTGATGCATTGGAGGATTCATGTGAAATTTAGGGTATATACTAACCCCAAAAAACATAGAAACGCTTCGATTTTACCATATTTGTAGGATGTTGGACTGTCAATCTTTTCTGGGGCTGCTGTGTATGTAAAACATAGAGATTCTTTTGCCCATCAGCTGAAACTTTGCAGGGCTATGCTGCTATGCTTGAATAGCAATCAATCCCCATTAAATCCCACTCAATCGCATTAACTCCCCATGAAATCACCATTAGATCATCATCAAATCGCCATGAAGCACCATTAAATGACCATTAAATCATCAAAAACACCAACTCAATCACCGTTGAATCCATTTTTCCCCACATCTTTGTGTGGGGTTCTTGTTTTTGGTTCTGCATCCCGTCCGCCGCCTCCTCCTCCTCCCGCTCCCGTCGCCTCCTCCCGTCACACACAACTTGTGCTCACACACAACTTGTCCACACACCACTTGCTCACACACAACTTGCTCACACACAACTTGTCCACACACCACTTCTCATCAGACCACTTGTCACACCACTACTTGTCCACACACAACTTGTCCACACACAACTTGTCATCAAACAACTTGTCATCAGACCACTTCTCATCACACCACTTGCTCGCACACAGCATGTCATCACACCACATGTCATCAAACCACTTCTCTCACACCACTTGTCATCAGACCACTTGTCATCACACCACTTGCTCACACACAACTTGTCATCACACCACTTGTCATCACACAACGTGACATCCACCTTCACTTTGCGTGGCAGGCGTGGCACTTGACGACATCGATTGTTACTTTGCGTGGCAGGCGTGGCACTTATGGCACTGGGTTGGCTCTGGTGGCGCGCTTGGTCAGCCATGGCGCCGTGACGCCGCGGCGTTTTGCGTGGCAAGCGTGACACTTTACGAAATCTGCTTTCACTTTGTGTGGCAGGCGTGGCACTTTGTGACATCTACCTTCACTTTGTGTGGCAGGGGTGGCACTTCGTGACATCTGCCTTCACTTTTTGTGGCAGGCGTGGCACTTGGTGACATGGATTGTTACTTTGCGTGGCAGGCGTGGCACTTATGGCACTGGGTTGGCTCTGCGCGCTTGGTCAGCCATGGCGCCGTGACGCCGCGGCGTTTTGCGTGGCAGGCGTGGCACTTTGTGACATCTACCTTCACTTTGTGTGGCAGGCGTGGCACTTGACGACATCGATTGTTACTTTGCGTGGCAGGCGTGGCACTTATGGCACTGGGTTGGCTCTGGTGGCCGGCTTGGTCAGCCATGGCGCCGTGACGCCGCGGCGTTTTGCGTGGCAGGCGTGGCACTTTACGACATCTGCTTTCACTTTGTGTGGCAGGCGTGGCACTTCGTCACATCTACCTTCACTTTGTGTGGCAGGCATGGGACTTGATGACATGGATTGTTACTTTGCGTGGCAGGCGTGGCACTTATGGCACTGGGTTGGCTCTGGTGGCCGGCTTGGTCAGCCATGGCGCCGTGACGCCGCGTGGCAGGCGTGGCACTTCGTGACATCTACCTTCGCTTTGTGTGGCAGGCGTGGGACTTGATGACATGGATTGCTACTTTGCGTGGCAGGCGTGGCACTTATGGCACTGGGTTGGGTCTGGTGGCGCGCTTGGTCAGCCATGGCGCCGTGACGCCGCGGCCTTTTGCGTGGCAGGCGTGGCACTTCGTGACATCTGCCTTCACTTTGTGTGGCAGGCGTGGCACTTTGTGAGATCCACCTTCGCTTTGTGTGGCAGGCGTGGCACTTGATGACATGGATTGTTACTTTGCGTGGCAGGCGTGGCACTTATGGCACTGGGTTGGCTCTGGTGGCGCGCTTGGTCAGCCATGGCGCCGTGACGCCGCGGCGTTTTGCGTGGCAGGCGTGGCACTTCGTGACATCTGCCTTCACTTTGTGTGGCAGGCGTGGCACTTTGTGACATCTACCTTCGCTTTGTGTGGCAGGCGTGGCACTTGATGACATGGATTGTTACTTTGCGTGGCAGGCGTGGCACTTATGGCATCCTTCACCATCTCTTTTCCCTTTCCTGCTTTCCCCATGCTATCTTTACCTTTATTTTGCTGCTTGTTGGAAGAAGTTGACATGTGGGGTTATCCGGTCCTTTAATTTTGTGCCTCCTTAGTCCTTAGCCCTACAGTTATGGCCATTTACCAATTATAACTGGCTATTTCTATGTGATTATACATTCTATAAATGGGGTTTTCTATGGTTTTCTTATAACTGATAAATGGCCATAACTGTACCATCCTTACCCTCTGGTAAACTAACATAGCTATGGAAAATCACGATTTTTCATCGGAAAATCCACTATTTCTATGGCCATTTTCAATAGTTTTTTGTATGTTTACCAGAGGGTAGTCCTTAGCCCCATATCTTCATGACTTCCCTGGTCACCTGCGGCGTTATCTCGCGCACAGTGAAGCCTGTGGCCAGAACATCTGCCTCGTCGAGGAGGGCTGAAAGAGCACACAAAACATGGGGATTTAAGGGGAATATAACCAACAATGCGGGTTATATCTTATATATGTATATATAATTTATATATTTTTATAATTTATATATATACATATATATTTTTTATTAATAATATATATATATATAATTATATAAATATAATCATATGAATCTAATTGTATAAATATATATATATATCCCAGTCAATTACTTGGTTCACCCATCATTCATCATGGACTTTTATCATCATTTCAGTTAAACATGAGAAACACATATTATGAAACCATACGACATCGTAAAACAAAAAAAAAACACTTTTTTTTTCATAGTGGCTTTCAAATCACAAGTTCCTGTACAGATATGGGATCCCCTTCAACCAAGTTTGACAGGCGTCATTTATGTCCTCTCTTTAAACATGACTTCAATTGGTTGCTCCTGATGTTTGACCACCTTTACTTGGTGGCTCATCCCACTTAGTAAGTGGGTTATAACCCCAGTTATAAATGGGATAAGTAGGGTTAATCCACTTATAACTGGGGTTATAACCCACTTACGAGCCGTGGGATGAGCCACCAAGTACCATGCCAAGATTTTTTTGCTGTCGGACCTCATCTCTCTGTCCGGAATAGTTGGTTGCTTTCGTCGACCTCCGGCGGTGCCCTTTTGATGGGAACTAAGCCATGGCCCAGTCGAAATAGTGGATTTACCCATTAAAAATTGTGATTTTTCATAGTTTTTTGTATGTTTACCAGAGGGCAAGCAGTGATTTGGCATCTGCTTCTGACTTTTTCCTACATTAAGGTTTCCTAAAATGGGGTACCCCTTTATCGCTGGATGGTTTAACACAATTTCATGGGAAAGTCTACTAATAGCTGGATGAGAAATGGGGGTACCCCTATGACTTTGAAGATGTGCTTTGACAACTATAGACTCATAAACTTGGCTCTTTTGCACACGCGGAATTGGGTCAAGTCAGAATGAAATGGATGCTGTCATTATCACTCTGGAAAACATAACATAGGAAAATCACCATTTCTAACAGCTAAATCATCTGTAAATGGGCCATCTAGAAATGGAGATCAAACTCTTCAATTGCCAAAGGGGAAAGAAACTACCCTCTGGTAATTTAACATAGCTATTGAAAATAGCCATAGAAATAGTGAGTTTTCCCATTGAAAATGGTGGATCTTTCCATAGTTATTATGTTAGTTTACCAGAGGGTAACATGGCTGTCTGAAAATCTCGGGGAGACCTCCCTAAATCCCATGGTTTCAAAGTTCGCCCCAATTGGCACCTCAAGGGCTGCCCTTCGCGACCCCGTGCAGGCGGCTTTGCATGCGAAGCCGACAACGGCAGCCGTGCGAGCTCCCGGGGAGGCTTGGAATCCTGGAAAAAGTGGGATCGAACCAACAGATACCCTCTGGTAAACATACAAAAAACTATGGAAAATCACCATGTTTAATGGGAAAACTCACTATTTCTATGGCAAATTTCAATAGCTATGTTAGTCATAACCAGAGGGTACCAACAGTTGGGACATTCATGTAGGTAAAAACCATGGTAAAAGAATCATAAATCATCCCCCAGTCATCACCATACCTACTGTAGATTGTTTTTTACCATTCCTAAATGGGTTGTTTATTATTCTGGTTGGTGGTTTCAACCCCTCTGAAAAATATGAGTTCGTCAGTTGGGATGATTCTTCCCAATATATGGAAAGTCATAAAATTCACGTTCCAAACCACCAACCAGATTATTGTTTTAGTTGGGTCATTACTATCAAGTTGCTTTTTTGATGACTAGGTTATATGTTAATCCCATCCCCGGTTCATATCAAACACCTCCTTCATAGGCCATGGTTTAGGATTGGCAATTACACCATAGATATGGGCTGGGACCTTTTCAAATGGGGCTGTTGAACATGAACGGGGGATAGGGTTATGAGCGACAAGATATCCAATGTGAAAATCCAAATATCTCTAAACGGAAAAAATCGGACGCTATGTCTGCTTTGTCTGGGTGATCGAAATGACGAGTTCCAAGAAGAACATCATCTTTGAAAAGATTGTTTTTTTAACTCACGTATTCCAGTGCTGGTGGGAAAGGACATGATTGTCTGTCAAAATTAGAGGTTCCAAGACTGGGACACTACCATCTTATAATGACAGTACGAAGGCTTCCCGTGAATCTTCCCTTCAACAAAAACATGCTTGGGAAAGACGAAGGTGGCCAAAGGTCTAGCAACGTAACGGGCTCTGGTCAATACATCTTAGCGACGGGTTGAATTGGGCCCCAGCTACTACACATTGAGTGTACTTACTGTTGGGATCGTTTGCATATTGGTATGAAGACAACATATGGTCACAAGTGGTAAACCAGTTATTTAATTCTTAGTTGTGGAAGGAGGGGTCGGTTTAGCTTAAACTGCACGATATCATCATCCACGCATAGTTTATTCAATGTGTGGTCACCATTCTATTCGTCGAGCACACAATGGGAAAGGATATGGTTCAAAGTTCAAAGATGGTTTACCCTCTGGTATTTTAACATAGCTATTGAAAATAGCCATAGAAATAGTGGATTTATCCATTAAAAATTGTGATTTTCCATAGTTTTTTGTATGTTTACCAGAGGGTAAACTTTTCCCCAAAACCCATAGGGCATGGTTTTTCATGTTATGTCCTCCAAGCCCCCAAGTCCCTTCCTGCGCTATCATTGGGAGACATCATCAGTCTCACAGGCCGAGGGGCGCAGAATGTGTCAGATTGTTTATTGTCAACTGGAAGTGTGGATGATTGGGAGTTGACTATTGCTTATTCGAATTTCGTGGAACATATCGATGGACCTGGGATAGTAACAAACCCACTGATGATTAAGCAAATACAACCCTAGTCTGTGGGCTGGTGTCGGTGTACCCTGCGCAACAGCTAACGACCTGGCTTGGGGTTTTTCCAGTGATGGTTCTGCTGTGTAGGTTGCAGGCATTTTCATATCCGGTCTCATTCGGTCACATCGGCTTTAATTCATGTCTACTGCTAAAGAAATCAAGTGCAAGCAACTTGAACCAGGCAACGGCGCAACGACAAGTGAAGAAAGTTGGAGTCGGACCATTCCAGTGACTGGTCTTATGTGGTGGCCATACCTGGTGTTGGATCTGGGCATGGGGTGGCTGAATTACCAAAATTCTGAAACTGGTTAGTGGTTTCAACCCCTCTGAAAAATATGAAAGTCAGTTGGGATGATGAAATTCCCAATATATGGAAAGTCATAAAAGCCATGTTCCAAACCACCAACCAGTCTTATAATGTATCCAGAATTCTCCAAATAGTTATCGAATTATATCCCCACATATCCCCACTAATCCATTAATATATCCCGCATTAAGAAACCATTTGGATCATAATGTTAGGATGGAAACTATACATGTGAAACCACCAGGCAAAATCGAAGCCACTTGCGATCTTCAAAACTGGAGACACCAACGATGCACCATTTCTTGGTTCAATTTCGTGGGGAAAGCATAAACAGGTTCTAGGGAATGTCTATTGGCTCATTGGCTTCTCCACTTATCACAGGGTTTCGGAACAATACTGCTGTTGGTTTTATCAATGTCAGTAGTTGGTCCTAGCTGGTATGAATCTGGGAGTCAAACATTCCCCGATCTCGCAGGATGTTGTGAGATTCGCAGGAGTGGAAGCATGCAACAAGCAATTTGATGCCATTCCTGGGAATTCAAATTCAACCAAACCAAAATTTAAGTACACGCATGGATCAGTATTCGGAATATGACACCCTTAATGGATAGATGTTGTTAAAAAAGTATGAAACGTCGCACAACAATTTTTTGAACCAAACTGGGCAATCAACAAAAAGTCAAACAAGCACCCACCATGCTATTAATAGGTAAACCATCTATTTCTATGGGCCATGGCTTCCATGGCAAACTGTTAAATAACCAGATGGTAGATGTTCAACATTCACAACAACTTCCCCATGACGGATCCATGGTGCTGGTATATGAATGCTAACATAAAGGGGGTATATTGATGGGATCCATGTTACCATATATAGCAGCACCATGGATCCTATGGGTTCCATCAAACAACCAGTTCACAGTTCGTTTTCACCCCTGTAGTCAAAAACGTGTCAAAAAAAACAGCAGTTGCAACATCAATCAGCAGACAGCAGCAGCACGGCTTTCCGCGAGGCGCTCTTTCAGCTGCAAGACCAACTCATGACCTTCCAGAAGGCACGGTGGAATCATCTAGATGGTGGGTGGAAGATGTGTGCAGCCGTGGGGAATTGGGTTTGTCCGATATGCCCTCCAAATGAAACCTTGTTTTCGGACAGAAAAAAATGATAAATCACTGGAATTGGATACGTTATTTTCTTAGACAAACACAATTGTGTTGAAGATGATTCAGCTTTGACCAAAAGCAAAAAAAAACGCAAAGATTCCATATAATTGTCAATCATCTTGTTTTTAGGAAAACGATCTGGATCCTTGTTGTCTGTCCATGTCTGTTCATTGCTAGGGCAAACTAACATCGATGTGGAAACCCATGGTTTGCTTCCGAAAATAAATGATCTAACAATGGTTTTTGGAAATCCACATCTTTCTTTTTTTGTTTAGCCTAGGGTAACCCATATGGAAACTGTTGAAGTTGAACTGCCATGTTTTTGCCTACGGCAGGAAAACCGTACGTGCGTTTTGCTTCTTTTTTGAGTATTGCTCTTTGTCTTGGGGTTGGGGTGGGGTGGGATGGGGGGGCATGTTAACGTTCCTTGTACTTCGTACATGATATATTGCCATGTTGCTAAGATCTCTGGGATCTTTTACTACGTTACGTGTTGCTACGCTGCTGAGATCTCTAGTGTGGGTTGGGGTCGGGGTGGGGTGGGGTGGGGGGGCATGTTAACGTTCCTCGTACTTCGTACAGGATATATTGCCATGTTAGTGTGGGTTGGGGTTGGGGTGGGGTGAGGTGGGGGGGCATGTTAACGTTCCTCATATTTTGTACAGGATATATTGCGATGTTGCTAAGATCTCTGGGATCGTTTACTACGTGACATGTTGCTACGCTGCTAAGATCTCTGGGATCGTTTACTACGTTACATGTTGCTACGCTGCTGAGATCCTTGGGACTTTCTTACTACGTTACAGGTTGCTACGCTGCTGAGATCTCTGGGATCGTTTACTACGTGACATGTTGCTACGCTGAGATCCTTGGGATCGTTTACTACGTGACATGTTGCTACGCTGCTGAGATCTCTGGGATCGTTTACTACGTGACATGTTGCTACGCTGCTAAGATCTCTGGGATCGTTTACTACGTTACATGTTGCTTAAGACGCTGTTGAGATGCCCTTGTTGAAGATCCTTGGGACTTTCTTACTACGTTACAGGTTGTTACGCTGCTGAGATCTCTGGGATCGTTTACTACGTGACATGTTGCTACGCTGCTGAGATCCTTGGGGTCGTTTACTACGTGACATGTTGCTACAGAAGAGTGTGACAAAAATCTGCGCATCCACGTCTGATGCACATGATGTTTACCTGGATTTGTTAAAAATCAATAGATTTTGCATCCACTTTTTTTAAACCCAAATTCAGTTATCCAAACTGATCGGAA
>CAMXCT020002823.1:27363-47363 GCA_947184155.2 Cladocopium goreaui
TCTATTTCTATGGGCCATGGCTTCCATGGCAAACTGTTAAATAACCAGATGGTAGATGTTCAACATTCACAACAACTTCCCCATGACGGATCCATGGTGCTGGTATATGAATGCTAACATAAAGGGGGTATATTGATGGGATCCATGTTACCATATATAGCAGCACCATGGATCCTATGGGTTCCATCAAACAACCAGTTCACAGTTCGTTTTCACCCCTGTAGTCAAAAACGTGTCAACAAAAACCAGCAGTTGCAACATCAATCAGCAGACAGCAGCAGCACGGCTTTCCGCGAGGCGCTCTTTCAGCTGCAAGACCAACTCATGACCTTCCAGAAAGCACGGTGGAATCATCTAGATGGTGGGTGGAAGATGTGTGCAGCCGTGGGGAATTGGGTTTGTCCGATATGCCCTCCAAATGAAACCTTGTTTTTGGACAGAAAAAAATGATAAATCACTGGAATTGGATACGTTATTTTCTTAGACAAACACAATTGTGTTGAAGATGATTCAGCTTTGACCAAAAGCAAAAAAAACGCAAAGATTCCATATAATTGTCAATCATCTTGTTTTTAGGAAAACGATCTGGATCCTTGTTGTCTGTCCATGTCTGTTCATTGCTAGGGCAAACTAACATCGATGTGGAAAACCCATGGTTTGCTTCCGAAAATAAATGATCTAACAATGGTTTTTGGAAATCCACATCCTTCTTTTTTGGTTTAGCCTAGGGTAACCCATATGGAAACTGTTGAAGTTGAACTGCCATGTTTTTGGCCTCAAATGCCAAGGGATCAAGATGGTATACAAGATGGTGCCCCAAAAAATATGTAAGTTGGTTTATAAACCCCATGAACTAGTTCGATATATATATATAGATATATTATATAAATATATATATAATATATATATATATATATTATATCATGTTATATCTACCATAAACCATAGAATTTAGCCACAGCCATGTCTCAACTGAACGCGGCAACTGATTTTTTCCCCATCCTGTAGATTCAACGGTGGTGGGATGGATGACTAATAGGGAATCCTAAAGGCAAGGTGCATCCGAAATAGTCCCAAGATGTCCCATTTACACTGCCTACAACTTGATTGGGAATGTATAGTTCTTCCCAAATTGTAGGGTGCACAATGTATAGTTGTAGGGTGCATTCCTTTATGTATAGTTCTTTACATTGCCTACCCATTTAAGATGTCCCTGTCTACAATGTGGCAATTTTCATGGCTAGGGAAAAACTATACATTGCCAATCTGCCAGATAGCCTGCAAGGAAAAATCTTTGCTGGTGAACGGTTCGATATTCCCAGTGATACCAAAAGACTAAAGTTACTGAAAGATTAAAGTATCCATCTAAGATTGACCTACAATGTGGGGCCCCCCAGTGATGTTTGTTGGTTTATAAACCCCATGAATACTATAGTTATTTGCGTACCATGAACCATAGTGAAATTGGAGTTATTTGCACCAACTTAGCTATCGAACGGGGGCCCCACATTGTATGGATTCAAAGATGTCCTAACAAAATACTCGCACTTGCGCTAGACCAATTCAAGACCAACTCAAAAGGTCGTTCAATTCACAATTTGTGACATTTACCCTCTGGTAATTTGTAACATAGCTATAGAAAATCACCATTTTTAATAGGTAAACCGGTAAACCATCTATTTCTATGGGCCATTTTCCATAGCTATGTGAATGTTTACCAGAGGGTGTCATATTCCTAAACCAGATTATACTTCGGTCCTTTGAAGAATGAATATCCCGACACTCTTCATCATCGAAGAGATTTTGCGGCCAAATGAGGTCGCTAGAATTGACCCGGAATGATATAGCTTATACCCTCTGGTTATGTCAAAATAGCTATTGAAAATTGCCATAGAAATAGTGAGTTTTCCCATTAATAGCATGGTGGATCTTTCCATAGTTTTTTGTATGTTTACCAGGCCGGGTAAAATGGCTGTAGTTTGCATCAACTCTGCTTCCTCCTGTCAATCCCCTTGAAAAATCCTCCCTTCCCCGGATCCGAACCATTGGAGAAGAGTCAGGGTGTTACATAATTTACCCAGTAACACACTGGTTGTTGTACAGCATGGGGCCCCCAAGATAGCGTGAACCGTTGGTTTATAAGTGGCTGAATTCAATGGTTTATGGTAGATATAACTATAGTTAATGGGGATTATAACGGTTTATAAACCAACAAACATCACTGGGGGGCCCCATCCTGTACAACCCCGTATGAAATCCTGTAAAAACCAATCCAATATCATTCACTGCCCATCTGTGTTTTCTTTGTTTTTTCCCATCTCCTCCGGTGCACATAGCTGGACATAAACATACCCAAGCTTTACCCAGATTCGTTTGTACATACGGCTGTGCCGGAAAATTGCGGTATACCATACCCTCCAAAACAACAATTTCAATTGGAAAAAATATGCGAACATATAAGAAAGTCATGATCAACCATCAAATTTGCAGAAGGTTCCCATAAATATATATATATAGTTATATATTCACACAAAGCCATATCATACAGCTTTGGTCAATTTCCAGAAACAACACAGCCATGTGCATCGTTTACCTTCTCCATGTGTCAGCCGCAGGATACGCTCGGCTCCTTCGCCGAACTTGGGGAATGGCCAGGAAAATATGGTGGATTTTACTGTTGTGGTAAACCCAAGTTCATAAACCGTCTGCAAAATCATCATTTGGGGAGTTTCATAAATGGTGGTACCCAAAAATAGATGGTTTATAATCGAAAAAACAAAATAAAATGGATGATATGGGGGTACCCCTATTTTAGCAAACCACCATTTCCACGGGGTGTATACACCATACCCAAATGATAGCTTTATTATTGTGTTTACCACGTTAGTGAAGATATGAGCAACGATGGCATTGGCTGAGATAATTCAACAAAGATAGAACATAATGGTGAACTAAAGGGCTTTATGTAAAAGATGCATAGATACAGCTGACATCCTAGTTTTTGTCAAGATAGGACAGCTATGGACAGCTGACATCATGGTTGAAAGCTGTTTGATCATGGTTTATGTCCTGGTTTCTACTAAATAATGTGGTTAAAATATGTCATAAACCACCCATTTGGGAATGGTAACCATACCACCCATTTACGGTTACTTTGGGGATGGCTTATGGCATTGTTTCTACCAGATTACTCAGCTTTCATCTTGTTTTCATCTTCTATCCGACAAAAGTCAGCATGACATGCGTTGGACGGGCTTCCGGGAAGCTGATGGTGAACTGGACGGATTTCTTCAGGGACTTCAGAAATTGGAGATGCTCCAGTCATACATTGCATGTAGCTATATGTTACGTACATTCATATATCATTTTATATATATATGTATAACATATATATATATAAACATTGTTGGTTTTTATTTCGATGGAAATGTATTGTACATACATAATCATACATATACATACATTCAATCTCTATTGTATTAGCCTGAAAGTCACATGACTCATTTTATGTTTTTCTCCGCCATGGTTCATACAGTATATTATATTAACTGTATATAATAGTGATTAGTCCACAATCAAACCAGGGGACAAATATCATAGTCATTCGGAGTTTTCTGGAAGTCTAGGGGCCTCTATTTACCTATCAACAAACATTTTGGTGAGCGTACCTATTCAATATGTCCAGAACATATTTGAAACAAACATATGCGGATGCGGATTGTATCAAAATTGGATACTCCAAAGTTGGATGCGTGTATTTTGAATTCCCAACAAGCCCAAACATACCCAAGGATCTATGGATATCTATGGTATTTTGGTCTCCATTTTTCGACCTGCGCCCATTGTCAGACTCAGCGTGACGTCTCTGCGTCCTTCATAGCAGCTTTGTGCTTCAGCCAATTTCCCGAGCTGCTCCTGTCTGCAGGGTGATCAATGGGAAATCTTCAGGATCCAACAGATGGAGGTACGTAAACGTACCATATGTTTGGCCATATGAATTGCTGGGATATTCCCTTAAAAATAGGCCTGAAAACTAGGCCAACAATATATGGTAGGTACCTCCAATCAATCGGATCCTGTTGCACGGCCATGGAATGGCCATTAGATACCCTCCGGTCATGGGAAATCACCGAACGACCCGGCCTGGTAATGACTGTTACAGTTTGCTATTTTTCAAAGGGCCCATAGAAATAGTGGATTTACCCATTGAACATGGTGATTTTCCATAGTTTTTGTATGTTTACCAGAGGGTAAATGAAAGTTGTTCATGGAAAAATCATCCATAAATAGGGGGATTTCCGCTATGCGATTCCCTGAGTGGAAAATCACGAAAAATCGAGACCTAGACAGTCTTGGACAGTGACTAGTGAGTACCGTGTCCTCAAATGTTTCCACCCAAAACCAATATTATAATATATTATATAACAAAACAAAGTGTGAAACTATAACAAAGTGACAGGAAAATATTATATACCAATTATGGTTTTATATAACTATAACAAAGTGTGAAAATAGGATCCCAATTATGTATATATATAATATATATAATATATATATATATAATATACATATAATATATATATATATATAATATATATAATATATATATATATATTATAATATATATATATATATACCATTTGTATATTTGTAAAATCATCAAATAAGATATAATATATTATTGTATATTATTGTATCATAGAATCCCAGCCTGTTTTGGGCCAAAAAATCGAAGACACAAAGTCTCACTACTCCCAGCGCCTTCAACTCCGCAAGGGTGAACATTTGCAGACCTGGCCAGTCTGCAATCTATCCAGTGGTTTTGTTTATCTGGTTGGTGGTTTGAACCATGTTGAAAAATGATGGAGTGAGGCCTATGAATCCTATAGTTATATCCCCCGTAAACCCAAGCTAACCAAGTTATAAGTCAACTTCTGGTTGGTGGTTGAGCCACCCCTCTGAAAAATGATGGAGTTCGTCAGTTGGGATGATGAAATTCCCAATATATGGGAAAATAAAAATGTTCCAAACCACCAACCAGTTTTGTGTATATATGTGGTGATTAACATATTGATGGGCTAGTGTTGATGGATATGCATCGAATTATTTACTGGTGCTGCAGTTCTTAGTGTTAAAGTATTGAAGAATGTGGATACGTGGTAGATTTGGGCAAAGAATTTTGTCCAGAAACTGTCTCAAATATTCAGCATTTAAATCGCCAACATGTTGCAAGGCAAAACTAATGTTGGCATTGGAATGGCTTAGGCAATTCTTGTCTGCTTGGGTTGACCAAGTATCATATCAAACGGCAAAGATCTTACTAGGGCCGGTTGCAGCATCAATATTTGAGATGTCAGTGTGTCATGTGAAAAGACAACTGAAAGTTGAGCGCCCAGCATAAACACAGAGAATCAACAAGTATATATAAGGTCCACCATGGATACAAAACGAGGAATGGCTTTCCAAATCATTGGGTAGCGGAGCCAAGACATATCATGATTGACAGGATTGAAATCATTGCCAATCAGCCAGATACCCTGCAAAAAATTACAAATTCTTTACTGGTGAACGTAGATATTCCCATACCAAAAGACTAGTTAGGATTAGTTTGTATCCATCCAGTCGATTGACCTAGTTCACTCATCATCATAAAAATAGTTGATTTACCAATAAACAACCACATTAAACCACATTAAATCACATATGTTCCCATATTTTCCATATTTTCCATAGTTTTTGTATGTTTACCGTTTACCAGAAGGTATCATGATTGGACTCAGTTCGACTCATCGTTCCCCTTGGTGATGTGAGGGGACAACGACTAAAAACAAAAAACAAACAAACCATAACACTAAAAAAAGGCCCTATTCCATATCCTATTTTGGTGGTTTTGCAGCACATATATATATATACATATATATATACATATATATATATAGAGTATCATAACTCCATATATTCCAAAGTTTGGGTGGTTATTTTTTCTTGTCGTCACACCTGGATCATCACAACGTCATTTTTCTCCCACCTGTGATGGGGTGCCAAGGCGGATAGACTGCCAGATACCTTGGGACAGCGACAGTTGAGGAGACGAGTGCAACGCTGTGACCCAGTAATGATCTATACACCATATCACATCTCTATGTATTTATATATATGTATATATATATATATATGTATGTGTATATATATATATATGTATATATATATATGTACACACATATGTACACAATATATTATGATATAATTCGAAAATATATACAATATAAATATACATATATAGAAACCATAAACATCCATAAACCATATACTATGTATATACAGTTAATCTGGTAAAACAGTGACTATTATGTTTTCTGGGTTATAACAACATTAACAACCATCAATCCAATCGTTTAACCTACTTACAAATCAGATTAGCTAACTATGTGGCACCAAGTTGATTGCACCAAATAACAACACATTTGGACAGATTTGGATCGCATAAGATGTATCTTGCTTGTTTTCCAGGGGATTTCTTTCATGGATTCAATCGCGGCAGATCGGATCGGTCCACCTGCGAAAAAGTACCTCTTGAAATTCTCGGAGAGCTGGAAAATATGGCCATCTGCGGGAAATTTGATGATTCAAAGAGTGAATCTGCAGCAAAGAGAACATTGGATTGATCATATTAATCAATATTAATCAGGTTCCAAAGGCCAGGTGGCCAAGGTTCGCAGGATTTTTCCATGAAAACCTTATGCATCATGAAGACAAACAAAAAACTGGGACTTTGGTTTCGTGAAGATACTGCCGCGTGTTTACCGTTGAGCACACCTCAAATCCCGGAGATTTTCACTTCTCCGGTCCCAGGGGCTGCTCCACCAGTTTGCCGCAATGTTTTTCAGCTGCCACCTTCAGAGAAACCCACAACATGCTGACATAAACCAACTGAACGTGACTAAGCAGGTTCCAATTTCAGGGGCACAAGTGGGGCACTAAGTGACATTGGGAACAGGAACTCAGGAACTGAACGTACCCAGCACACATTGAATCTGTAGAACCTGAATGCGACGAAGGAATGTACGGTGTACACCCCGTTTTTAGAAGGCCGGTTCTTATGAAGGGGCACTCCTGACAAGCATTGGTCACCCGGAGTCACTGGAAAATGTCTTCGGGGGTGCTTCCATTCGCATGTACCTCATTCATATTGATCGCCTCACTATGGTATCTATATATGATATATAATGATATATATATATATATACATGGTAATTATATATGGTAATATATGGTTCTTGGGGAGCATCGTTGATTTGCTGATCATCTCCCCACATATTATCAACAAAAAGGCATTGCATTGGATCACATTATTAATATATTACCCATATTTATTCATGTTGATCCTCCCCGATTCACCATTGTTCTTTAAGTTGTTTCATGATGGCGCATGATTTCCCCACCCTGATCCCATCACTTGCAGCACAAACCGCAGCCGCACCCAGTCAAAGGCAGCCATCGCTGCAGTATGAGCCGCAGCCTTGGGGAGTTAACCGCCAAAAACATGGACAAACATAGGGAGTTTACCCGGCCTGGTAATGACTAACATAGCGAACTGGAAAATCACCATGTTTAATGGAAAAAACCACTATTTCTATGGCCATGTTCAATAGCTTTTTGTATGTTTACCACAGGGTAACTGCCAAAACTGGTGATTGACTCATTGAACTATGGTGATTTAACTATGACATAGTGAACAAATATGGAGTGTGTTCGGTGTACTGAGCAACAATGGAGAACGGCCGATCCTGAATACCTCATCAACATAGAAATAGCGTAATAAATTTGGATAGATAGGGACATAAGCCAACAAACAACAGTCCATATTCATGTAGCATCAACTCACCTGTTTCAGAACTAGTGGCAGGTACAAAACCAATTTACAAACAATTTACTAAGCTTGCATACCATGCAATGGCATTTAACCAATTGAGCCACTGATCACTAATCTGCCAAACCAGTCACTGCGTTGTTTGGCAAGACACACACACACATGAAAGGAAAAACAGGGATCAAATCACACAAATAGTTCACCAGAAAAAATTGTTGGATATCAACAATATTGACAAATAATAGTCTTACCTACATGCTAAACGAATTATATGTCGTTGTGGTTGGTAAATAAATATAAATATATACTGGTTGGTGGTTTCAACCCTCTGAAAAATATGAAAGTCAGTTGGGATGATGAAATTCCCAATATATGGACAAAAATAAAACATATTCCAAACCACCAACCAGTTATATATATAAATGCTGGATATATGGAGCTTTCCTAAGTCATGGGGCTACCCCCAGTCATCATATCATCCATTTTAGATTGGGATTTCCATGAAATAAACCAATTATTAGAATTCACCAAAACAAATACAATAAAACCAATTTTATTATGAAATATATTTACCAATAAAACCCATAAAACCATATAAACCATAATATACAATCCACTGCTGCTAAACGTTGGGGATCATCCCTGTGGGAAGTTTTTCAGCTCTTGAAATCCGCTTTTTTTTAGGCCCCAACATGAGCCGCGCAGACCTCAAGCTGAAAAAAGTCACAGTGAAGCTGTTGGGTCTTGAGATGTCTTGAGGACATGTACAATCAACTTGTTTTTTTTTTTAAATCTTCATACAGTAGAGACATTTAATATCCATATATCCATATATATATATATATATTACTATTATATATGCTTATTAATTATTATTATTATTTTGATTATTATTTATATATATATATACAAATCCCATTTTTTTCATATCGAGAACCATTGGATGGACCAACGGTACTTAAATTTATTGGACCAACGATCGCCCCGTGGTGATTTCAGTTCCGGCAGTTCCAGGGGATGACCATTTCTGGGATGACCAGCCATCGAAGACTTCGAAGCGATTGAGAAGTGATTTGAGCTCCAATACCCTCTGGTAAACATACAAAAAGCTATTGAAAATGGCCATTTGTAGTGGATTTTCCCATTTAAAATTGGGATTTTCCATAGCTATGTTAGTTTACCAGAGGATAAATGCTATGAGACTATATATGGTGAGATATCATGGTATAGCTGGTGAGATACTATATATTGGTAATATATATATATATATATCACTGGCTTTTTGGAGGATTGTCAATCAATGGTGTTATGGAATGGTTACTTAACCATAGTTAATGGATGTTATTTAACTATAGTTATGTATAAACCATGGATCGAATACTAGTTGATTCAATAACTATGGTCTATAAATAACTATAGTTAATGGATCTTATGGATGTTCAAAAAGGGTTATGACTGTAGTTATAAGTATCATAAGTTAGTTATCAATATGATACTTCTAACTATACTTAATGGATGTTAATGGGGTTTATAAACCATCTTGTAACTGGGTGCACCCACATTTGTAGATTTGTAGATTGTGTTCAAAATCCCTGTATCATTCCCAACTCGCCATTTTATGGCTTATATATGGCCTATATGGCTAATATATGGCTAATATATGGCTTATAATGGCTTATATATGGCTTATATGTGGCTTATATGATCCCAATGGGATCTTCTCTAGCGTTCCATTTAATCCTGGTTGGTTTATATATATATATATATAATGGTATATTATGATGATATATGTTTATAATATGATTATAATTATAATCAATGAAATTCAATGAATATGTCATGATTATGTCATGACCCAGTGTTTACAAATTCCTGTATCCTTCCATTTAATCCTGGTTGGTTTATAGCGATTCCCCGTTCTTGGATTATTGTAGTCCCCAATGTATGAAGGCTAGTATGGTCCCCGAACTAATCATCAACCAACAGGGGTTGTGAACACTGCTCATTTAGACACAGACTAGTCAAATAGAAACCTATGGAAATTAGATAGATATAATTCGTAGTCCCAAATATATCTAGTCAGTGTATAGATTTAGAACTAATTTAGATAGATGGAAATCATGGATAAAGTCACCTAGATGCGGTAGATAGCTAGACAGGTATAGGATAGAATAGGATAGCCTAGCGTAGGATAGGATAGGATGAAACATTGATAAAATAACATTGATAGGGAGATAGGAAGATAGGAAGATAGATAGATAGATTAGATTAGATTAGATTCGATTCGATTGGATTGGATTGGATTGGATTAGATTAGATTAGATAGATATCACAAGTATTGTTGGACCTGGGCTGGATGTGTTGTTTCACCACTACCAATCTTTTCCAGCTGCATCCACATAGATGGCGCAATCTTTTGAGGGGGGAAATCCATGTAAATCCTCCATCTTAGATCCATCCTATTGCGGAAAAATCACCTCAACGTTTGAGGAACCAAACACACACCGAGAATCGGCTCTGAAAATGAGCATTGGTACCCTCTGGTAAACGTTTACATAACTATGGAAAATCACCATTTTTAATGGGAAAACTCACTATAAATGGCCATGTTCAATAGCTTTTTGTATGTTTACCAGAGGGTATATCATGGACTAATTAATCAGTGGATTTGCTTAAGGAACAAAAATCTACCCTCTGGATTCCCCAAATGGATCCAAATAGTGTATTTCACGTTGAGATGTGATACCAACTAAACAATCCCATGTGATACCGGTAGTTATCCTCATCATCCTCATCATCATCATCATCATAATCACCATCATGCCATTATATACCAGTATACCATTCATCATATGTACCACTAATCATCACTATACCGTTATACCACTATACCAGTAATATGAACATGATGTGTATATATATATCACTATACAACTAATCATCCCAGTAAACAATCCCATTCTCTCGCTTTGCCAGGCGCGTCACTTCCAGGTGCCGCGGGTGGAGCCATCGTTCGCGAAGGCCACACCTTGAGCCATGGGAAGCTGTAGCCGGAGGGGTGTCCTCCAACGTGGCTAGTTGGGGAATCCCAAACAAATGGAGTTAATGAAGACTTTCATGGGGAAATCAGCATAAATCATCTATTTGAATGGGTTGATTATGTATCGCCGCGGTTGATTGTTTGATTACCAGGTGGTTATATATATATATACTGTATATATATATATACACTGTATATATATATATACACTGTTTATATATATATAAATAATATGTTTGTGTAGATAATTGATATTATGTATATATAATATGTTTGTGTAGATAATTTAGATTATGTATATATATATACAATATGTTTGTGTAGATAATTTAGATTATATGTATATATATAATATGTTTGTGTAGATAATTTAGATTATATATAATATGTTTGTGTAGATAATTTAGATTGTATATATATATATATATAAATCAATAATCTAGATTCTAAGAGGGACTGTAAGGATCAACGTAGACATTACACGAACAAACAACTGTAGGAACTTTAGGAACTTTGGGACGCGATTTAGGTCGGAACCACTGGTCTGAGACACAGCTTTGTTCATTTTGTTCAGAGATGAACCAAAAAGAATACTATCTGAACTTAGTCAGTTGCCAGTTGCCAGCGGGCAGTCAGTTGCCCCTTCCCACTATCACTCAGTAAAATTGGAACACCGGAAAAAAACATGAAAAAAAACACAGTTTCTAGCGATTCACCAACTCCAATAATCAGTTGGGGCACACCCGACTCACACTCTCCCAGCACTGAGACACCTCACACTTCCTGGCAGGAGGATGGATGGTGATCCCATGATGAAGCAAAGTCCGTCACGCCACTGGGATTGCGAACCACAAGACTTCTTCCTAATAACTTAGATTTCATGCTTGATAGGAAGTTAGATAGAAAGTTGGATAGGAAGTTGGATAGGAAGTTGTGAAGGTAAATCCAGGTCTGTGTCACTTCTCAAAATCTCGAAAACTTGTCACACTTCAGGATGCAAAATCCGAACAGAAAAGCACCGCACAATCGACAGCGATCTCCTCCAAGATCTTCAATTCCACGTGCGGATCCTGACAGCTGAGATGCAACAGCAGGGATCCTGTTGACTGCGAGGTCTTTGAACGTCAATTGCTGCACATTAATAACCATGGTTTATGAAAATTAGGTGGGTACTCCTCCAATAGTCATTTCATCTGATACTTTTTTATGGTACCCTCCCAATTCAACAGCCGTCTGGGGTTTATTAATCCAGGGTTGACATTATAGGTCAATGCATGTGCTTCACTTTTGATAAACACCTAAACTTGGAAGAATTCATGAATGACTGGTTGGTGGTATACCTACCCCTCTGAAAAATGATGGAGTTCGTCAGTTGGGATGATGAAATTCCCAATATATGGAAACATTAAAAATGTTCCAAACCACCAACCAGATGAGTTTAGGCAGCTACAAGCATTCTTCACAAAACCCTTGCTGGACTGGATGCACCGTGTCAGCGAAAATTGCAATCATGATGCGGCCTATTTGGACAGTACATCATCATGCAGCTCTGGATCAAATGTTAGACCCACGAAAGCGTTTAACCACAAGACCTGGTGTTACTTGTTTTTTTTGCATTGAGCAGACCAGCCAACGTTTTGTGTAAAATTGATATGATATTGGTACCCATTGATATCGCTCACAGGGGGCCGTGAGGCTTCAGTCAACAAGGCTATCTCTTACAAATTCCCATGCTGTCAAGTAACTTGCCTGTCCAAAATAATGGTTTTCAATAGCCAGGTAGGTTTTTCCTAATCTACTTCAATATCATCAATTTCATCGTATACCCTCTGGTTATTTAACAGTTCGCCATGGAAAATCAACATGCTATTAATAGGTAAGCCATCTATTTCTATGGGCCATTTCCCATGGCTATGTTAGTCATAACCAGAGGGTACTTTGATAGTATTTAACTATCACCATTAATATGATATTCCCATTAATGGTAGTAATATATCACTATTGATATACCATCATCAATCATATATCCAAATTCAAGATTTCGGCTGGTGAAATCTGCCTGTTTCCCTCGTTTCCACAGGATGCCCCAGAAAACCCTGAGACGAAATGGATAGCACCTCTTCAGTAGCCGCCTGTGACCACCAAAAAGTCACCGCTTGGATAGCAAACGCCACGAGGTCCGGGTGAACTAGTCAAGGTGATATATTTAAGTATATATTATATATATGATATTTTTTTTTTGTATATTCATATATCACTACGTATCAAGCGGGAATTCTTCAAGTGATATGAATCTCGATCAAGTATACAGTATGAGGTTTTCTGCACATGATGAGGTTTTGGGATGTTTCCCATCTGGTTCGTGGTTTCAACCGCTCTGAAAAAATATAAAAGTCAGTTGGGATTCTTATTCCCAATATATGAAAAATTAAAAAATGTTCCAAACCACCAACCAGCCATGATATAACTTCCATCATGTATCTATTGTGGGGTAAACAAATTCTCCCTGCCAAAAATGTAGATGGTCACCTGCACATCGAAAATTGATCGATTCAACATATCCATTACAGTAAATAAAAATGCATGGTATACGGTATATATGTTGGACTTGTATAGTACAGCACAACAAAACCAGCCCAAAAAGGTCTAGATCAACATATATTATATACAGTATATGCAACACACAAGACATCGGAATTCAACCTTAGCCTTAGAATGTGTGTGCTTTAGGGTGTCAATGATTCCCCTCTCAGACCAGAGCCTGCAGTCTCAGCTGCTCTGCTTTTGCCAGCTCTGCCTCAGTTTGAATATCAGTGCCAATCTTAGATACCCTGCAAAACAATAAATTCTTTGCTGGTTAGTAGATAATCCCGTTGATACCAAAAGACTAGTTAGGATTAAAGTACCCATCCAAGATTGACCTAGAGATATATATATATATATATGGAACGTTGGAGTTGAAGGATATCACTTGCATATTTCAGCAACCCGTCAAGGGAAATATCAGGATCCATTCATGGCATCCAATGAAGGGATAGGTGCACATCACACAGCAGCCTCAATGATGACCATATCTTTTATAACCTGGTGGCTCATCCCACTTAGTAAGTGGGTTATAACCCCAGTTATAAGTGGATTAACCCGACAAAAATCCCATGTAAATCACTGGGGTTATAAGCCACTTACGAGCCGTGGGTAGTGAGCCACCAAGTATAACCTGGTAATCAAAAATTGCGACGATTCACCATTCACAAAGAACTTTCCCATTGAAGCCTCTCAAGTTGGGCATTTCCCAGCTAGGTCTGTTTGATTACCGGCGAGCACCAATAGTTCCCAATTGTAGCATGTGATTCTCGTAAGGGCTATCTGGTGAACCCATCTGGAAAACAACGCGGTAGCAATGAATACATCTCTTGAAAGTATAGGATGAATTGATAGCCATAATATAAATATAAAATAAAATAAATACACATATAGATATATATATATACTATAAACATAATCATCCTGAAGTAGATCAGATACCCTCTGGTTATTTAACATAGCCATGGAAAATCCCTCATAAATGGAGGTTTCTAGCTGGGAAAATCATCTATTTCTATGGACCACCTATACCATGGCTATGTAACAAATAACCAGAGGGTAGATTCTTTAACCATCTTGAAAAATATGAGTTCGTCAATGGGAAGGATGACATCCCATATATTATGGAAAATAAAACTCCATGGTTCCAAACCACCAACCAGTAGTTTCGTTATGTTTATAAACCAGTATAATCCCCATTAACTAGTTCGTTATATCTACCATAAACCATAGTTAATCCACATTTCCAAACCACCAACCAGTTTTTAGTTGTTCTTTTAGTTGCTTCAAACATCATTCCCATTAGGCTTGAGACACCGACAGATGACCCAGGTGACCCAGGATCTCCTGGAGTTCCGGTCACATTTCAAGTGTCAGGTGGTTAAAAAAAAAACATGTACCCGGCCTGGTAATCATACAGAAAACTATGGAAAATCACATTTTTTTTATGGGAAAACTATGGAAAAGCGCATTTTTTTATGGGAAAACTATGGAAAATCACAATTTTTGTATGGGAAAACTCACTATTTTGATGGTCATTTTCCAATAGCTTTTTGTATGTTTACCAGAGGGTAAACAAAAACATGTTAAAATCAAAGAGATGATTTTAACATGTCAAAAAGCAATCTAATGTGGTTTTCTTTGTTGCCAATTGGGCCTTGTTGTCTGTGCACGTGTGCGACACATATGAAATGTTTGAAATGTGGGTATCTTCAGTATATACAGCATAACTGGTTCCTGCCAATGTACAATAGAACATCTAGGGGGGGTTGACAGGTACCCCCCAACTTCCGAAATTCCATCTGCAGAATCCAAGGATAAGATTGTTGTAGCTACAAACATCCTTCTAGTGTACAGTAGGGTTGTTGACCAAGGCAAAAGAACATGTTCCAGATTCCAACATAAAACAAATACATACTGTGGATGGGCCAGCGAAATCCTGCACCACCAATTTCGGATGGTTGAACCCCAAAGAAAATAGTGGGATGAACCATCTATTACCCTCTGGTAATTTAACATAGCTATGGGAAATCACAATTTTTAATGGGAAAATCCACTATAAATGGCCATGTTCAATAGCTATGTTAGTTTACCAGAGGGTAACTGGTGAAAACCGGATTTCGCTGGCCCATCCACAGTATCAATCCACTGTGCCACTGGTCACTGGGTGTCTCCCTGACCGAGTTGATCGTTTTCTTCACATCCCAGAGCCCCATACCAGTCTTACCCCTCCCCAGAATTGCCAGGTGAATCTCCCTTCATCTCAGCTTCTGGGTGTTTGATTTGCAAGAATAAGCCTAGTAGACCCAGCCATGATGGGTAAAGCAATCTTATAGTCTCTACCATGAGACACTTTTCCGTTTTCCACATGCTTTTGAAGATTGAATATATGTTTGTTGACATCCGCATTTCGCGTGCTTGATAGTCGGTGACTAGGGTCAACCAACGATCACTGCACTGTGATATCCTCACCTTTAAACATATATCTGGTTGGTGGTTTCAACCCCTCTGAACAATATGAAAGTCAGTTGGGATGATGAAATTCCCAGCTGAATGGAAAGTCATAAAATACCATGGTTCCAAACCACCAACCAGCATATATTTATACTACATACATTCCTGTTGTGGGAGTTGGCGCAATTGGTTCAATGCCTCACGTTTGAGGCGAGGCTATCACCGTTAACTTCTCATTAATCATTACTTTGCATCCACATGTTTGCTGCTTACCCTGGTGTGAAGTAACATAGATGTGGAAACCCAATGGTTTCCGGTTCAGAAAATGTCCTTTCATAGTGGATTCTCCACTATAAATGTAAACATTTACAAGAGGATACTACCCAACTACTAGACAGTCTAGACCTATTTTTGCCATGATTGGGGAAATAAACATACATTAACATTACATTAACCAGATATGACCTAGGATACCCATCAATAGCTTAGCTGAAACGTCAATCCTCCAGATCTGGACCAAGCCTGGCTTCAGTTCAGCTTCAAGGAAGCGCTCGATCTCAGGAAGTTCCCCTGGGTTCCAAGAGAACACTCACCGAACCTGGGGGGTCATGGAATATATTCTGGTTGGTGGTGACTTAACCATCTTGAAAAATATTAGTCAATGGGAAGGATGATATCCCATATATTATGGAACATAAAAAATGTTTGAAACCACCAACCAGTATTTATTGATGGTTTGGTATACCATCTATGATCAGTTACCTGTTGTTAAAGGGGTAAACAACAACCTTTATTATCTCTATCAATCAACCAACTAATGGAAAAAGGACATCTATGGTTTGGTTGAAGGGCTATTTTTCAGCAAACCATGGATTTTGGCCCCAAATTGCTTGGGAGCCTTCCCTTCAATCAATTGTTGAAATCTAAGACATCATAGCATAGAATTGAATCTATTCAAGCGCCAATCTGTGAATTTGGATGTCACTTAAAGAACATGTATCAATAATGCTGACCAAAAAAATATCAAATGTTAAAGCCGAATACACATTTCACCAGCATAGAGATTGATGAAAGAGGGGCCATTTTCGGGTTGATTTTTTTGAATGATCTTACATATTACATATTCATACATATTCATAGTTGATAACATGTGCCACCTGCGGCATCACCAAAGCACCAAAAGTTAATCAACCTTGCGGCTATGGTTGTCGTATGTTGTCGTCCTCAGCCTTCATGCCAAAGTGACATCCATTATACTTTGACTACATCCTCGAAATTTCACATGGAAGCTAAACAATGGTGTGTCGAGGGTGTACTATATCCCAGTTAGTTAGATGATACATGTACTATAATCTGGTTGGTGGTGCAATAACCATCTTGAAAAATATGAGTTCGCCAGTTGGGAAGGATGACATCCCATATATGATGGAACATAAAATTCCATGGTTCCAAACCACCAACCAGTAGTTTAGTTATGTTTATAGACCATTATAATCCCCATTAACTAGTTCGTTATATCTACCACAAACCATAGTTAATCCAATTTTCCAAACCATCAACCAGATAATGTACTATAGTTTTTTACTAGTGGATATGGCCCTTTGTTGTTGGATCATTGGCTTCCATATGCTTCCATGTTGGAGGGATGTATGCCCTCTTGGTGACAGGCCATGGAAGTCAAAATGTCGCTGGGAGCATCTATAGCAAAGCCAAAAAAGATTGAAAGGTAAAACCCTACAATGTGGGGCCCCTAGATAAATACGTTGGTTTATAGCTCCAGGTGGATCATCGTCAACAAGGTGAGGCACCCGTGGCCATGTCAACTAGGGCCTTAAGGGCTTTACCCTTAAAAATGGGCCATAGCTATTGAAAATGGCCCATAGAAATAGCTGATTTACCCATTTATAGCATGGTGATTTTCCATAGTTATGTAAACGTTTACCATTGACTTTATGGATGTTGATAGATAATATAACTATTACATACTGTTACTATAATAAATGCGATGATAAAGCAACAAACATCACGCGGCTTTATGGATGATATAAATATATGCGTATAACTATTGGGGGGACTAGGCTCCTCTGCTTGCAGTCAAGTATTATAAGTAATGGGTTTATAAACCAACTTATAATATCTTATAGCTGGGGGGGCTACACCTCGTAGTTCAGTTCACTCTTGGTTCACTCATCCATACTTTTTGTTGGGCAATCTTTGTATAGTATACCGATCTGCACCATGACATATTTGAATTGCCAACCAGTCAAGTGCTGGACGCATCTAATTCACCACCTTTCTTCCACACATCTCATCCTGCACATGCGGCCTCTACAGCCAAGACAGCTGCAGTGAAAGCCATAGGTCTGCGGCAGGGCGCAGGTTCCAATGGTGAATACACCCATTCCATGGCCATTTTCATACGGAAAATAAATGAACATTGGGTGATTCTCCAGTGGAATTAGGGGTTGTTACATATCTTTGGACAATCCCAATTCATGTTGGTTATACATAGTACAAGCATGAAGTGGTTTTCTGACCATAATCACATATTATAATCACATATTATAATCACGTATTATAATCACATATTATACCCGCATTGTATCCCAATGAATTCTATTTCCCCTCCAGGTAATCTAACATAGCTATAGAAAATGATAAATGGTCCATTTCTATATGAATTGCCTTTTAAAAAGGGTTGTTGCTCATAGATTCATAGCTATGTTAGATCACAAGAAGGTATCAATTTTCATCATCTGGGTGCCAACATGTGCCATCCGAGCAGAGCCAAAAACACCTCCTTCAGCTGGTCTTGCCGCTGCCCGCGTGGCAAGGCCAAATCAACCTGGCCGATTCTGATGGGTAAATGGAGTGTCTCGGGTTGAAGGTTTTCATCCTTTTCCATATTGATCAAACTGAATTAGTTGACTCAATTATTCGATTCTATGTCCGCCAGGAATAACACATGATTTTTTTCAATCAAAAATTGACCAAATCGGTCGGCATGGCATGGATGTATATGTATATATACATATATATATATATATTGCATTGCATCATGTACCTTCCCTCCAAGTTCTAGACATTTACCCTGGTTTCAACAGCCCCAACAAACCGTGGAAATGTTGCTGGATGGTGGCAAAAAATAAGACATAAATAGGCCCTATGCAGCAGCAGGTTCCCCAAAATGCTTGATTTCCAATTGAACATATAAAAAAAAATAACCTTCAGAAAATCCAGGTTGTCAATGAGTATCCAGCATTCTCAAAGCTTTGGTACACAGTATCTTTGGTAGACCTCCGAACTGTCAATCTCTCTGTCAATCTCTAGGTGGAACTGCTCATCCCAGGTAGGGATCTAATCAACACAAACATCAACAAAATATAAAGATCAATAATATTATGGATATATTAACAAAGTATATTTATAATAACGAAGTTCGATATTCAAAAAAAACGACCACAACGCGTTGTAATATCTGAAGCCCAGACCCAAACATGGCAGCTCAGCATGTACAACACCTACTGTACCAGGTGTGTTTTTTTTGCCAAAAGCCTGGCTATCCTCTGAACCAGAAACATCGGCTGCCCCGAAAACTCAAATCATTGGGAATTCCAGGATCCTAAAATGGAGGTACTGTACCATATAAGGCCATATTTTGTGAGGATATTCCATTACATAGGCCTCAAAAATAGGCCTTATATATGGTAGATACCTCCAATCGATCGGTTCCTGTTGCATGGCCATTGATCAAACTCGCCCCGGCACACATAGGAGTGCGTCAACTCTTCACCTCAAAACGGCGACGTAAAAAAAAAAACAAATCGGGTCAAGATGGTGGATGCCACGCGTATTTTTCTGGTCAAAGTGGATGGGGAAACATCAGAGATATGGCGCTATGGTGGATATTAATGGTGGATATTAATGGTGGATATCATCTGATATATCTACAGTATTCAGTGTATAAAACCGGAACCAACATGAAACACTTCAACACCTTATTGAATCTCATTGAATTACAAAACGTGTTCAACATTGTTCAACGACAAAAAA
>CAMXCT020002823.1:52363-85364 GCA_947184155.2 Cladocopium goreaui
TCACAGGCGGATGAGTGTAGTTTCCTTGGTTCACTCCGCGCGAAGCGGCTGTTCCTGCTCCTTGCAATATGACCAGTGACTTTTCCATGAACAAAAAAACCTAATATCCTATATCAGGAACGCTATTCCAATGGAATTTGCAGTAGTTTCCAGTACTTTAATGTTTCTTGGTTGATGTTTTCGATGGACTTGTCAAATCTTTTTAAAGGAGAGCCAGGTCCCAGGTGGCCCAAAAAACGCCTGCAGCAATGGTTGAGAGATGCCCCCACAGGGAAGCAACCTGCAGCATGGTGAATCAAGCCATGCGAAAAAAGGCGGAAACGACCTGACATGACACGACGGTCTATATATGGGGATGGGTCAAAACCTTGTACCCCTGGTGAACCTCAAAATAGCTGGGATTTATGGATGTTCATCACCCTAAAAATGGTACTTATAGGTATTGATCCATAGCCATATTTCGTAGAATGGATGTGGCAAACGGAATGCTGAACCTATCATGTCGGGGTGGTTTTTACCATCCATTTATGGGAATATTGGACTTGCTGTATTGTTGGATTTATCACATTGAATGTGATAGTGCTGCTATATAGTTAAAGGGTGTTTCCGACCTAGTATGGTGGGTTTGGAACCAATAATGATGCCAGTTTTTCATGTGAATCTCAAGTAGAGAGCCATGACCCCTTGGTACTTGTCGAGAACCTTTCTTGGGTTTCTGCGACAATGCTTGTAACTTTGGGGTTTGATATCATTGGGGCAGAAGGTGAGTGTCAAACATAAGTGCCACGTTCACAAAAGGAATGTACCAGACGGATCCAAATCTCCCTTTCTGTTTGGGCGTTGAATCATCAGATCATACAGTGAGACCTGGCTTCCGCCAAGCCCAGGTGCCAAACTCGGCTCATGGCCCTGTGGCCTGCACCAACGGCCAGGAAGAGGTCATCTGTCACCGCCTTGCGGTCAGCAGAGTCAACCTATCCCTAGCATACTGTGATCAGGTATTGGGAAGGTAAACAATGGTAAGTAAACAATCAAGTGGAAACAGGCCATGTCAAGCATCACTGAAACAAAATAGTAAAACATCATTCAAAAATGACCATACCAAAGATCCAAAAGCATAGAACATCGATGAACATCGGCTTGCTGCAATCTCTCGCAGAGTTCGGGGTGTTCAAACCTGCTGCTTCCGGATGGTTGGCACCAAAAAATTGAAAAGGCTGGCATCTATAGTGCTACGCTTTCCAAACTCAATATACTGATTTTGGCGGAAAAGCAGGTCTGAAATGATCATTGCCAGCTTGGTTCATTTGTAGTGCCCAGAAAAACTGGCATCATAATCCCAAATGCGGGGCCTTTAAAGGACCAAAGCTTTGGCTTTGAATGATTTTCAGTAGATGGCTCTAACTGTAGTAGTTATAGTTAAAAAGCCTGGCCAGGGATTGAAGAAATAAACCCAGCGCTGCGCAAATCCATGGCGTCTCCTGTGGTTCCAGCAGATTCCTTTTATAAGTGGCGACTATGGTCACTGGAAATCCTGTTCCATCGTGGCTTCATCTCTCCACGAATGATCCGAAGGATTTCAGGCTACCATCCGGTTGATCTTTGTTCTGTTTCGGACATCTCTGTACTTGGTGGTGAGGGTATCAAAAAGACAATGTACATCATGTACTATGGTCAAAAAACTGCATGTTCGAGATGGTCATCCTGATTCCTTCCATTTCGGTAACTGTCAGCAGTAATGAGGGAATGGCAATGCCTTAGCACACAGGGCATCTTTGCATCTCAAGAACGTGATAAATCTGGGTAAATTGTAATATTTCACCAACCTGAATTAAAGCCATTTGGGGATGATTTCCCTTATTAACCATGATTTCCAGTGAGGGAGATCAGTGAGGTCGTTATATTTTACCCAGATAAATGAATATAAATGGCACATTCCACACCATCTCCCACTTCATGGCAGGGTAGAGTCACTATGGCCACCATGGTACCAGGTCCCCTGCGAAGTTGTTGTTGCCTGAAGGCACCATGGATGTGCACAACAGGTAATCACTTTGCTCTCCCGAAATAAACAACGCAAGTAGTCAAGAAACAAGCACTAGGTTCTTTGAGCTAAAGCCTATGAGAGTTTGACCTCGATTGACCTGAATAATTAATGTGGTTAAAACAACAATAAACTATACTCATTTGGGAATGGTTTATACCACATTTATAGTGATTTGGAGGATGGTTTATTATTGTTTTAACCACATTACTTCAAGAGCCACGTTTTTTGTTTCAACATGCTTCATCCATGCCCTGCGATTCAACCCAAGGGCTGGTCCATGTCCGAGATCCACTGAGCCTCCCAACCAAAACATGTCAACGCCTCGAAGATCGCCTCAACCGATGACACCAGCTGTGGCGTTGCACGTGCCTCGGCTGCGCAGCAAAAAATATTGCGTGGAGCAAACCTGAAAGAGAACAATGTAGATATGGGTCAAAATTATAGGTACCCCAACAATTAGAAACTAAAATTCAGATTAGATATTATAGATACTGAAAGACAATTAATTATTAGTATAAATTATTAGTAACAATTAGTTGATATAAATTATTGCTCAGCAAGTTTAGTAAACAATATTGTTACAAATAGTCTACTAAAATTGTTACTAATAATTTAACAATTATTACTGAAACTAAACTAAACCCTGCGGTCCCCGCGGTCTTAAATGGCTTGACCTATACCTACTGCATGCTTCGCCCTCGTCCGGTAAGGGACTCGCCATCGTCTCGGCGATGGCCTTTAGCTGAGCTTCTTCCTGCACCGTTCCGCTGCTTGCAGCGGGAATATCGGATAGCAAAGTCATGATCCAAATCAACACCATTCCCCAGCCATATAGAAACATCATCGTTGTATGGTCTGAAATTATCTTAAATGGTCCTCTATAAATATGTGATGTCATCCCCTACAAAACCATAGTTTCTGGGGGGTGTTTAATAGGATCAGGGTAAGGGAGTAGCATCCAGGTCCTATCTTTTGGATCCATTTTTTCGCCAACCTTAGATATCTTGTCATGACCAAGTTCACAGCATGCTGTCAACAGTGACCCAAGAACCTTTAGTACCACAGTGAGGTGGACCCGATGATGGGGAGAGTGTGGTTATAAGCAACCATAGTGGGGGTATGATCAGATATATCCAGAAATAGTTGGAATATGTTGGAATGATATGGAAAAACATGTGAAACATTGCAGCCGGGTGATTACTCCCGGTTTTTTTTTGGTAAACGATAGCCACAAGGGGGAAAGTGGCGATTTACCTTGATGCCTTAAAAAAAAACCTCGCATTGGGAGCAAACCTGCCTGGTTAAATACTGTCAAGAGCATGAATCTGAAATGTCACGCACTTTTTCAGATTGAAAGCTCCAAGACAGTGGACTCCACTCTGAAATATGATCCCCCAAGAAATCAAATACTTTCAGTGGATGAGACAAGGAAAACTAATCCATCATGGTACCAGAATTACCAAAGTAATTACCCTCTGGTAAACGAACGTAACTATGGAAAATCACCATTTTTAATGGGTAAACCCATTATAAATGGCCATTTTCAATAGCTATGTTAGTTTACTAGAGGATACTCCCAAGATGGTTTCCTCATCGCAGCATCCCGTGAGAAGCCGACCTCAGGTTTCATGAAGACCTTGGCGGACTCCAAGTCCTCAAGAGCCTGAGAACCATCAAGATGAACAGTGGCATCCGTGTTTTTATTCCATCTGTCGGTAACACATAAACATCCATAAACTGGGTCCAGTTCAGATTTCACTGATATCATTGATGTCATCAAGTTGAATGAATATGAATGAATCAAAGAAACACATCTGATTGATGTCTAAGGAATCTAAGGAAGCACCAATGAAAACACCCTTCAATTGTAAGGAAACTCGTGGAATGCCTCCTGTCATCTCCGGTAACTGAAACCCCATTAAACCCCGGGCCCCTACAACCACCCTTCAGGCTCTGGCACCGCTCGGGCCTGGCCGAGTCATTGCCTGTGTTTTTTTATATATATATATCTATCTATCTATCAACAACTAATTATCAACAACTAGTACAAAACTTAACTGTCAACTTCTGTCAACTATTTTTGGCAAATGGTCATATATGTGTAATGAAAGGATGCAACTGATCTACATAAATTGCATCCGAAAACAACCAATAACTAAACATATACTACTCTCTTTCTCTCTGTCTCCCTCTCTCTCTCTATACATATGTATAAATATATATATACATAGTTGTTAATATATATATAGTAGAGTTATACAGTAGTTGGTGTGTATGGCAAGACTCAAAAACAACGAATAACATCAACATGATCTATACAATAATATATAGATAGTAACTCTGATGCTGGTTGGCGGTTTTAGTTTTAACCATCTTGGAAAAAATGAGTTCGTCAATGGGAAGGATTATCCCATTATGGAAAGTTTTAACCACCTCGAAAAATATGAAATTCAGTTGGGATTCTTATTCCCAAATATTCCCAATATATTGGGAAAAAAAAACATATTCCAAACCACCAACCAGTTATATATAAATGCTGGATATATGGAGCTTTCCTAAGTCATGGGGCTACCCCCAGTCATCATATCATCCATTTTAGATTGGGATTTCCATATCATCCCAGTCATCATATTCCAAACCACCAACCAGCTAATCAGGAGAGTCAACTTGTTCCTCTACTCTACTCGTTCCTCAGGATGCCAAGATTGCCATGTCGGATGCTGCGGATGCTTTAAATGTGTAGAAATGGAGTAAAAATGAACCAAAAACATGCTTAGAGATTGGATCGCAAAGCTGAAAAAACATTGATACTTCTGGACTCTTGAGAATTTGAGAATGAAATTTCCATGATAGATTAGGATCATCTAAATAATCACTAAACATTAGTACCAATGATTCATGAAATACGCAACACAAACATACATTAACCCGTATCAATGATTACTCGCAGTGAAAAGAAGGTTAGTTTCAATCTACGTAGTCTATCATAATTATAATATATGTCATTGTTCAACAAGAGCGAGTTGCATTTCAGCCACACTGTGGATGGAAGAAATCCTGCACCAGTTCGTAGGTGATTTATCCATATGTGTCCCATCATAATCTATTGTCATCCCATAAAATAAACACGTTTTGATAGTTACCATTAGTATCCATTCGTTACCTTACCACCCTCTGAAACATATGACTTCGTCAGTTGGGATAAAAATATTCCCAATATGATGGGAAATTCATAAGATTCCATTGTTCCAGTCACCACCAGTCAGAATAGTTACAATGTGGGCGCCCCCCAGTGATGTTTGTTGGTTTATAAACCCCCATAACTTAGTTATAAGTACCATAAACCATAGTTATTGGAGTTATTTGCACCAACTTGGCTATCTTGGGGGCCCCACATTGTACCAACGTTGGATGGCTGCGAAATCCAGCACCATTCAAAGGATGGGCATCTCTACCACCTCTCAAGAAAAACGCCGCACCTTTCTCTGACGAGCTCCGGACCTGGGTTGAAAACGATATGAAAATCTCATTGAAACCACCAGCCGGTCAACATATTCAACAAAAACAAACTAATGAAAATGGGTCATTTTCGTTTTCTAAACATAGAAATAAGCTATCTAGATGTTATAACATGTTGTCATTAAGGCCTTCTAAAGCCCTTTTCTAAAAGCTCCGAAGGACAAATCATGACTTATGCTGAGATTGTTTAGGGTTGCTGTAAAGCGTCCAGAACAACAACTGAGGGTTTATCACCAAGAAGGAAATCCTGGGTTGAACACAAACAAACGTTTGACCAACAAATGCATAGGAATACTTGGTGGCTCATCCCACTTAGTAATTTGGTTATAACCCATGTACGAGCCGTGGGATGAGCCACCAAGTACATTCAACTATATTCTAGGTAACTTGTAATATTTAGGTCATGTTTGGTCATTTTTTGGGATGATTCCCCTATTCAAAAAAAACAGAAGATTCCAGGGAGGTCGCAGTGAGATCGTGATTTAATCTGCCCAGAAGTACCAGTAGAAACCACAAATCAACAGATGGAGATACTGTACCAAGAAACATTGGTTTACCACCAGACATCGGGACTGGAAGCGTAGAGAATAACCATCGGACAAAACCCTGGTACCGTGGGTTCTCATACCAAAATACGTGAGATTGGATATGAATCCCCAGAAAATGATGGAACATGATGGAAAATGATGGAACATGACATCTTTTGATGCATAGCCACATTTAAAAAAGTGACAGCTATGTTTCCAAATGTTTCGAACGCCAGGCAGCAATGATGCCTTTTTTATCTAAGGCACACATCTCCCAGCCAGAAGTGCGTCCTGTATGACGTCCGTGCCATGAAGAGCAGCGTCGGCAAAGGCCTGCATGATAGCAATGGTGATAATGATAGCAAACGCCCAACTGCATCCTGGCCGCCAAATATCCGAATGAAATTATATGATTGCATTCAATTGGGGAGTGGTAAATCAACATGTTTTTTATTTTGGATGAACCAGCTTTGATTAATCGAGGGTTGACAAAAAAGAGCCAATCATGTAGCAAACCCCATCACGGTCACAAGTTGGAATGAGAAGTTCATGTATCTATATCTAGAATGATTTAGAGATGTTTGCACAATCGATTGAAAGGATCTGAACATTGCACGTCTAACATCACCAGATGTATTCATGGTACCACATATTCGGTTTCTGGAGATCAGCTTTGGGTCAAGATTAGGTCCCTATCAACATGGCTGATTACATACAAAAACGTACTAAAACTGATTTAAACAACACAAACATATGTGATTCCATGAATGTTCAATGCTGCCCGCGCAAAACACCAATGGTGATTCTCCAGGTTCCCGTGTTGTTCTTCATAAACATTAGCATGTGCCACCTTGCCGCTGCTCGTTTTAACGAGTTCTGCGATGTGTTTGCCTCCGCTGCTGGCTGTTTTCGCCAACAGCTGAGATAGTGACGAGTCGCATTGGGAAGAAATGTCTGGGCAAACGTCAATGTCGTGCCGTTTAATGGTTGTATAATTACAGCTGACGCCCAAAATCAACCCGCCACACCATCAGTGGCATCGATGGGATCATGGTTTCCTGCAGTGTTCCACTAGACAGTAGGTTTCAAACCATCTCTGACCCAACAATGTGGGGCCCCCTAGATGGCCAAGTTGGTTTACAACTCGAATAACTATGGTTTATGATACTTATAGACTATAGTTAATGGGGTTTATAAACCATCTTATAACTGGGGGGCGCCCCACATTGTAAAGATTGAGACACTTGTGAACACTGCGACATCGTCCATCGTATGTACATGAAAGCTGCATGTTAGCAGCACGCTGAACCAAAGAATCCATGGCAATCTCTGAGATTTTGAGCCCCTATGCTGATAGATGATTCAATCGCCAGTAAACAGAGGGTTTTCTTTCGGCAATCGTTTAGCTACAATGTGGCCCCCCCCCCAGTCATAAGATGGTTTATAAACCCCATTAACTATAGTTATAAGTATCATAAACCATCGTGATTATTATAAACCAACAAAGCTATCGAAAACGGGGGCCCCACATTGTAGAGATCGCTTCAGCTCCCACTTCAGGGACATTTCACACCCAAGCCAGGCTCCGTTGAAGAAAATCATGCGCTGGATCTGAAAAAAAATACTCAACTGGAACGTCTGGGCAGCTGCTAAATCTAATCATGTGGGTAAAATAATGTCATAAACCATCCATGACTGGGAATGGTTTATACCACCTATAAAAATGGTGGTGACTGGGGAATAGTTATTATTGTTTTAACCACATTAGAGTAAACATTGGATATTATAATTCCTTGGCTGAACAATCCTGGACACACCTCTCAAACCCTTAGAACCTCAAATCTAAATGTAATTAAATTCAATGGATTGGTTTAAGGGAAAATCTACAGGAAACCATAGATTGTCCCATTAAATATGGGGGTTTCCGGTTTCAATTTTCCCTTAAACCAATCCATTGATAAATGTACATCAAGTCAAGTTTCCAAAAATCATCCATGCCCATCAATCAACTGCTCAGAAAGAGCAATTGATCCCGAGCAAAAAATGCATGATCCGCATCATTTTGTGCATCATTTTGTGCTACCTGTGGGTTATAAATCATCGAGCTAATGGGCAATCTCTCTCTCTATATATATATACATATTAACTACTATGGGTATATATATATATATAGCTACTATGTATAAAATAACTATGTATGTATATATATATTATAGAGAGATGGCGGTATACCATTACTACATCAATATAGCTGGTAATCCATATATATATATTATACACCGTAGCTAGATGTAACAGATTACCAGAGGGTATATCCCATTACTATTTCTACCTCTGTAAACTCCCAGTACCAAAGGATAATTCTAATTTCATTTCCAATCATTGCCAATCTTAGATACCCTACAAAAGAATAAATTCTTAGCTGGTGAACGTAGATAATCCCGTTGATACCAAAAGACTCATTAGTTAGGATTAGTCTGTACCCATCTAAGATTGACCTAGAAATGAACCGTAAATTCACTGGTTGGTGGTTGAGCCACCCTCTGAAAAATATTAATCAGTCGGGATGATTATTCCCAATATATGGAAATTCAATAAATTCATGTTCCAAACCACCAACCATATGTAAATTCCAATGAAATCTCCATGAAATCACCATAAAATCCTCCAACGTCCCAGTCTCATCGCTTGCCGATCTCCTCCACTGTCGTCTCGACCCCCACCTAAGCAGTTTGGGACAGGCGGAAAGCCGCGTTGCGCTCCAGTGGCGGCTTGGGCTAATGGGGATTTGTAGCCAGGAACATGGGATGATGATATATGAAAATATCTAGAATCTATAATCTATCATATATCATATATCATATATCATCTATATATATATATATTCATATAATCATATATTCATATATTCATATATTCATATATTCATATATTCATATATTCATATATTCATATATCACATATCACATATCAAATATCAAATATCATAAATCATATATCACATATCATCATCATCATCATCATCATCATCATCATCATCCTCATCGTCATCGTCATCGTCATCGTCATCATCATCATCATCATCATCATAATCACAACAATCTCATACCTGAAAATGGAAAGTTTCACCTGGAAATCAGAAGAAAACTGTTACGGTTGTCACTTTTGGGTTTTGGGTTTGACTTGGACATGAAACAAAAAATGAGGAGGAGCAATAATCACAAAAATGGTGCATCTGCAAAATTCCAAACCTTGAACCAAGGTTGGGAAGCTGTGCCAAAGTGCTGAAGACCGTCCCTTCCCCTGTGGCAAGGCCAACCTGGTGTCATCACTTAAAAAGCAAGGCCCTGCATGGAGGATCGCCCCACTCAGAAACTGAGTGAATCATCATATACCATCTGGAAATTTGTTACATAGCCATGGAAAATCACCATGCTATTAGAACGGTAAACCTCTATAAATGGGCCATTTCCCATGGCTATGTTAAATAACCAGAGGGTAGGGTAGCCCACTTTTTCAGGATTTAGATTTGGACTGGTTTCCACATGGGATTTCTGTAAAATTTAAGGAATATGTTTTTTTCATAGTTACCAACCAACATGATCAACCCCGAAAAAATGGAGCTTTCCGTTTCGTCATAGGGGTACCCCCATTTAACATCATCCAGCTATTAGAGCTCGGATTTTCCCATGGAAATAGTCAGCATCCAGCTTTTGGGATCTCCACTAGACCACCTTGGGGCCTTCGAAAAAGGCGCCATGTTTCGCACCATGCTCACGAAGAAATGCATTGAACCACTAGCGGCGCCTGTGGCCACTGGGGAACTCGAAGAACTATAGTTATGTTTTTTTTTGTGGTTAATGGTGGTTATGGCTATCATTATGGTTGTTATATAATGTGGGTAAAACAATGTCATAACTGTGGTTATTAGTGGTTATATAATGGTTATTAATAATTGTTAATGGTTATTAATGGTGGTTTATGGCTAGTTAATGGTTATTAGTGGTTATTTAATGGTTATTAATAATGGTTAATGGTTATTAATGGTGGTTTATGGCTAGTTAATGTGGGTAAAACAATGTCATAAACCACCCATGACTGGGAATGGTTTTTACATATATATATACACCACCTATATAGTTATGGTGATGACTGGGGGATGGTTTATGGCATTGTTTTACCCACATGAATGTACCATGTTTTGTTACTTTGGGGAAACAGAAAACATGTTTTGTTTCCTCTGGAATCATGAGACAAACAACTGAAAAACACCTACCTGAAATCAAGCGAGTCACCGAGTCATCTTGGAAGATAGCTGTGATCCATTAATCCAACCAGTAAAGTCTCAGTTTGGGGATGTGTTGGCTTCAATTTTTGTTTAGCCACCTGGCTGCCTGAGTCGAAAAGATTCGACTGGCAGGGGCAGGGGTCCTTATGAGCAAGGTCACCATCTCCAGATTTTTTGACCCTGATCTTCTATGCCTAATTACCCTCTGGTAAACTAACATAGCTACCGAAAATCACCATGTTTTTACTATGTAAATCAACTACAAATGGCCATTTTCAATAGCAAACTGTTAGAAATTACCAGAGGTATTCCTGCTGGGGATGGGCACGCCTTGGTAGCGACAGGGAACTGGGTGATTTCACTGATGGATCCCTAGCTTTGGAGTTGCATCCCCTTGGTTTGGAACCTGTTCCATTTGTAAATCCCCTATAAAACAGCATGCTAAGGCTAAGGGCTCAATATTAGGCGGATTAGACTGCTTAGACATCTCAAAGCTGAGATAAAAAGCTGGGCCATTTTCAATTTAAGTTCCCCAATCAACCGTCCCTGCTAAGGTCTTGTGAAGCTGCTGTAAAATCATCCAGCTGTGGGGTTGCTCCCTGCAATAGCTTGGAGCAAGCCTGATACACCATTTTCATACCAATATTTTCTGTGTGAAGGATTGTTTTTGGGCGTAGAAGATGATGTTCTGCTTACGTATAATCCATACCATACACGAGAAACCCATAGCAACAGAAGGTCTTGAAGTAACAGATTTGAGAGTCTTCCGGCACCCTACAGCAAGTTCGAAGTTCTTTGAGTTGTTGCTTGTACCCTGAGTATGGTACATATATATATATGTTATTGTATATATAAATATCATATAGTAATATTATACATTGTAAATGTATATATATATATACACACATATTATATGTTATGGGTACATGTCGAAAATCTTGGGGTCCTGTTCTTGTCTGGAAGAACTGACTAAACAATGCCAGGCTAATCCAATGGGTCGCGACTTGTTTTCTCCGCAATCCCAAAGAATTTGATCGGATGTCCTAGCAGCAGGACCGAACCTTCCAAACTGCACGTGCATCTCTACCTGTACAATTAATTTATGCTTGTATGTTTACACAACTTTACAGATATCTGCATAGAAGAAGTAAACGTACATATTTCCACATATCTGAGTATCTTGTAATATTTCACTAACCTGAAATGTTGGGCTATCTTGGGGATGATTCCCCTTACTATGATGATAGGCTTCGGGAGATCAGGGTTCGGTCCTGATCAAATTTACCCTGACGGCCGATGACGGAGGGAAAATCCTGACTTGACATGGACTAAGCCGTAGCCGGAAGGCTGGTGATCAAGTTACCGGCTCTCGGCATTCCGAGAGGTCCCCGCATGAACAATGACATAATGGTACCGCGATGTGTATCACATGTGTATCTCTCTCTATATATATAAAAATATATTATGTATATATATATATTGTATGTATGTATGTATGTATGTATGTATGTATGTATGTATGCATGCATGCATGGATGGATGGATGGATGGATGGATGTATGTATGTATGTATGTATTTATGTATATATATATTATATTTATGTATATGTATATATATATTATGTATATATATATATATATTATGTATATATATTATGTATGTATATATATATTATGTATATATATATATATTTAAAAAAAACATGCACATATTATACGTAATTATATAAATATATACATACACAACCTTTAATATGTGGTATATCTTCATAAATTTGCATGGCTATAGAATATATGCGTGTGTGCACAATGCATGCTCTGACTTTCAGGGAGGACCTGAATAACTTGATCACTGTGAAATGTGGACACGGCATCACCCCTTGACCGACAGCGGAGGCGGAGTCATTCGCCAAATGATGATCAATCAAATGCCTGAATTGAAAGGAATTGACAATTTTTGGTAATTTAACATAGCCATGGAAAATGGCCCATTTATAGATGGTTTACTTATTAAAAATGGTGATTTTCCATAGTTATGTTAGTTTACCAGAGGGTAACTGATAGGTCATGCTAGGTCTATGATCTGATATGAAAAACGCGGATCCACACACCTCCCCAAAAAATATCCAAAAAAAAATCTGCCCACGAAAAAAAAGCATTTCAAGAAGCTATGACGATGACAGTTTCAAGCACAAATTCTGTTGGTCAACTTACTGCCATGTGTCGAGTCAACTTCCATCAGATGCGTTGGAACTTGCGTTGGAACTTGTGGGGTCTACCATCTTACACAATTCCCAAGTGAAACATCTGCAAAAAGAAAAGGTTGAGCCTTCCATTAGAAAAGACAAGAAGTTGACAGAACTTGCATCGAACGCATGCTCTGCAATTCAAGGCTCTAGGCCTCATCAGAATACTACCAGCTTGCTGCCATGTGTCGCGTCAACTTCCATCAGATGCGTTGGAACTTGCGTTGGAACTTGTGGGGTCTACCATCTTGCAAGTCCAAAAAGGAACATCTGCAAAAAGAAAAGGTTGAGCCTTCCATTAGAAAAGAAAAGAAGTTGACAGAATTTGCATCGAACACATGCACTGCAATTCAAGGCTCTCGGCCTCATCAGAATATTACCAGCTTGCTGCCATGTGTCGCGTCAACTTCCATCAGATGCGTTGGAACTTGCGTTGGAACTTGTGGGGTCTACCATCTTACACAATTCCCAAGTGAAACATCTGCAAAAAGAAAAGGTTGAGCCTTCCATTAGAAAAGACAAGAAGTTGACAGAACTTGCATCGAACGCATGCTCTGCAATTCAAGGCTCTAGGCCTCATCAGAATACTACCAGCTTGCTGCCATGTGTCGCGTCAACTTCCATCAGATGCGTTGGAACTTGCGTTGGAACTTGTGGGGTCTACCATCTTGCAAGTCCAAAAAGGAACATCTGCAAAAAGAAAAGGTTGAGCCTTCCATTAGAAAAGAAAAGAAGTTGACAGAATTTGCATCGAACACATGCACTGCAATTCAAGGCTCTCGGCCTCATCAGAATATTACCAGCTTGCTGCCATGTGTCGCGTCAACTTCCATCAGATGCGTTAGAACTGGCGTTGGAACTTGTGGGGTCTACCATCTTACACAATTCCCAAGTGAAACATCTGCAAAAAGAAAAGGTTGAGCCTTCCATTAGAAAAGACAAGAAGTTGACAGAATTTGCATCGAACACATGCACTGCAATTCAAGGCTCTCGGCCTCATCAGAATACTACCAGCTTGCTGCCATGTGTCGCGTCAACTTCCATCAGATGCGTTGGAACTTGCGTTGGAACTTGTGGGGTCTACCATCTTACACAATTCCCAAGTGAAACATCTGCAAAAAGAAAAGGTTGAGCCTTCCATTAGAAAAGAAAAGAAGTTGACAGAATTTGCATCGAACACATGCACTGCAATTCAAGGCTCTCGGCCTCATCAGAATATTACCAGCTTGCTGCCATGTGTCGCGTCAACTTCCATCAGATACGTTGGATCTTGTAGGATGCGCGGGATGGATCTTCATGGTTCTTCCATTTCTAGAAAACAACACTGACCGTCTCATCCAATTCATCCTCTTGAATCACTTTGGGATCGTCATGGACAGCTCTGTAGTTCTCCACCAAATCTATGAAGCGGTGTGGTGCTCGCTCCACTTTGGCGCGGAAGCGCTCCATGCAATGTAGGTGTCTCTCATGCGTACAACGTGTTGGGGGAAACCCCAGAGCTGCTGGGTGCAACTCAACGCTGGTTGTGATGTCCTAAGATGACTCGGGCAAGAGGGGCGCAGGGGCGGCAGCGACCCTCAGAATGTGCTCAGGGCACTTGGCAATCTCGGCTTTCACAGCACTGCAGCCCATCTTGGAGATGCACGAGATACAAAAAGGTTTTAAAGGTCTTAAAGATGTTCAAGCTGAACGGCTGCGATGTTCCATGGCGCTGCCTCTTTGAGACAGAATGACACAGACTTCGAGGTTTAGGGTTTACCTACTTGGCAAATTCAGGGACATTCTGTTCAATCCTGAGTTGCCTATCAGTAACATCGCAAATTCCCTTTGCATCAAGCTGGCACTGGGATTGGCTCAACATACCGTCCCCCACCAAAATTGATGATTCTGCTACCAAATATCCATCAGTGACAAACATCAAAAATGAAGAATCAACATGAAACACGTCATTTTTGGGGCCAGAATGGGCCAAAAACTGATGGTTCAATACTACGTACAAGTGACCACATCTCAGGGTCCATGGGTGCCCAATTTGTTGAGTCGCATCATCACCCCCAGCCAGCCAGCCATCCATTCCCATCCCACGGAACCTGATGGTGCCCAGGAGGCATCTGTGAGAAACTTCCTTCACCAGTCTGGCACAAATGCCAAGAACAACTTATAGCATAACTTGGAAAATGAGAAAGAAAACCATCATGTACCCTCTCGTCATTCAACATAGCAGAACATCTCAGTTTTTCGTAGGACAATCATCTATAAATGCGCTATTTGCCATGGCAAACTCGAAAAAAATACACAGACAGTAACTCCTAAAAGATCAAATTTCACCCACAGGAATGGAGATATCACCACCAAAAAATACACGGACACCGGACAATCATGACATCCTATTGTGAAATTTTCCTGGTCTTTGCAACCCTGCAACCCTGATCTTCACATTCCAAATTCCAGGAAGAAGAAATAGATACAAATAGGACATCTAGGTACACCAAGCTACTCCGGTTACTAATTAACATTTGTTGGTCTCTTGTTTTTTACCCAACAATTTCCAGTCACAATATTAAAATACACACCATACTTGCCAGGCTTCCCCAGACTATGCTGAAATCTGGTGCCAAAAACATTGCACTGCAGCTGGTGATATCCTAGTGATATTTTGTTGGATTAAACCAAGACAAACAACCACATGTTTGTCAGCGAAGACCCAAATCTATGTTGGTTACCCTCTGGTAAACAAACAAAATGCTATTGAACATGGCCATTGAAATAGTTGATTTACCCATGAAAAATGGTGATTTTCCATAGTTATGTAAACGTTTACCAGAGGGTAGATTGCAAAATCCGACCTAACGTTGGGTAAAGCCATGCAAATCACCATTCAAAATGAACTCAAGTTTGTTGGGTACTTGGTGGCTCATCCCACTTAGTAAGTGGGTTATAACCCCGGTTATAAGTGGATTAACATGGATTAACCCTACTTATCCCATGTAAATCACTGGGGTTATAACCAATTTACGAGCCGTGGGATGAGCCACCAAGTATACATTATCCACTTGTTGGGTAACTCCTCATTTTCATTGACTTGTGCTGAACCGTCCTGGCCCACAGCCTCACCTATGGCGATCGCAGGTTAGACTCCATCCCGAACCACAAGACGGGGGTTAAATTCATTTGACCATATTTGACTAACCGGAAAAGGTTGGGCCATTTTGGGATGATTCCCCCATAAAAAATGAGGGAGATCAGTGAGGTCGTTAGAATTTGCCCAGTCTCTATGTAGCAAATTTACCCCCAAGCGTATCATCCGTATCTGGGGTGTTGGCAGCAACCCTGATCGGTAGCAAAAGATATCAACAAGTCTTTGGTCATGTCAGGAAGAAATAGCAAAGAATTTTCGCGCTGATCCCAACCTTCCGTTCAGATCAATGGGTGATCCACATTTATATAGTTTGGCAATGTTTGGCATCAGCCAACAACCAATTTATACTTGTGTTATTCCAACAGCCAACGGTACCTACAACCAATAAACAATGGTACCATACCCATACCCTTCTGTTGGTTGGTTGTAAATTTAGGTATATTAAATATGTTTCTAACCAATGCAAAATCACTTCCCCACTTGGGGTGCCACTTCGCCGATCGGGATGGCAGATGGTGCCTATGATATATTTGGTTTATCACTGGCCATGTCAGGAACCTAAATTGGAGGCACCTACCATATATAAGGCCTATGTAAGGCCTATGTAAGGGAATATCCCCACAAAATATGGCCTTATATGGTACAGTACTATTGAGTTTACCTTGCTACTAGATTTCTAGCCATGAAAAAAAAAGACGCTGAAGGGTAATGCAATATCCGAGCAGTGATTCACACACTGCACAATTATATAGTCGACGAAATTGAGGCATTGATCATTCAATCATGATACGGGTGTGTCTGAAAATAGGCTACCCCAAATTTGATGGCTAATCATCATTTTCCATCTTAAATTGCCATGTAGAATGTATACCCAGCCACTCAATAAATATGGTTTTTGTCAGTGGCACCTGCAACTTTCAGCAGCCATCTGCAAGTGCTGAATTTCATGCCATTCAGTGGGCCATCAGTTCCTGTGTGGTAGTTGATTGCTGGTGGTTGAGCCACCAATCCAAAATGTCTACGGTTGATCATAGCCTTCTCAACAATAGAAACTATGTGAAACCTACATCTGGTTATTTAACATAGCCATGGAAAATCACCATTTTTATATAATAGGTAAACCATCTATAAATGGGCCATTTTCCATGGCTACGTTAAATAACCAGAGGGTAAATTGAATCATTCAAATACTGCTGAAAGCACAAACCAGCAATCACTCTAGTCCCAAAGATGGATGTGCGCTTTCAGAGGTCGGGGAACCAAACACGTACAAAAATACCCTAAACGTTGATTCTCAATGAGCGAAACGACTTATTAGTAATGTATGGCACAAACCCTCCAACATTGGAGCCTTATGGCATATTTGGTTTGCCACTTTAACCCATTTCTGACCCGTTCCTGACCCATATGGAGGCTTCCTAAAATGGTGGGTACCCCCAAATCATCTACTTTATGTTCGGATTTTTCCTTACAAACCATCCAGCTATTGGGTACAGACATTTTCAGGGAACCATAACTTATGCCATCCATCCCTCTTCCCATCACCGCACCTCCTCGTTCTCATCATGCACCGCGCACGCCTGAGCTGCGTCGCGTTTTTCGAAAAGCGGCGTTCTCATCATGGAGTTCTGTCCCCTTGTCTTACTGTTAGTACCCTCTGGTTATGTCAAAATAGCTATTGAACATGGTGATTTATAGTGGATTTACCCATTGAAAATGGTGATTTCCCATAGTTATGTCAGTTTACCAGAGGGTAACTCACACTAGGTCAAACACTTACTGGTGCGTTTTACGTAGGGAATGGATGGGAATCGGGGTTGCTGGGATTATTATTGATAGTGACTGTGGATCATTCCCGAAAATTCCCTACGTTTAGCACAAGTAAGTGGTTTAAGGGAAAACATATCAGGGGTTGGTAACTGTCCCATTTTGGGTATATTGGACATCACCTTATAATAGCCATTATAGACCATATACCTAATGGTTGGGTGATGTTCAATGGGGACATTTAATGACCCATGCATATTCCCGGAGATGGAAAAGCCTGTGATTTCTTCGTGCTGATATCAGCATCAAGACTAGGGATTCAACCATTGGATAGGAGATATTCGGAATCAAATACAGCAGTATACAAAAAACTACCCAATACATTGTAACAGAAGTGTAAGATAATATAATGCAATATAACATACCACAATACAGTATATTTTTTTTAACAAAGTAATAGTGTATTATAAGATAATGCATGAACATGTGGTATATTTAAATAGAATATAATGTGATTATTCAAAAATAGTATAGTAATATAAAACAATACGATACAGCACAATATAATATAGTATAATATAGCATAATGTAATATAACACAAATCTAGAGAATACCAAAACTTATAAAGAGAATGGTGCAATAGACAGAGTATAATATAGTATAATATAGTATAATATATTACCGGTATAATATGGGATAATATAGTATAATTATATATAGTATTGTTTTATAGTATAACATCGTATAATATCGTATAATATCGTATAACATAGTATAATCTAGTATAATATAGCAAAGGATAGCGTAATCTAGTGAAGTATAGCACAATATAGTATAATATAGTATAATATGGTATAATATAGTATAATATAGTATAATATAGTATAGTATAGTATAGTATGGTATAGTATGGTATAGTATAGTATAGTAAGTATAGTATAGTATAGTATAGTATAATATAGTATAGTATAGTGTAATACAATACAATACAATACAATACAAATGCAAATACAAAAACAATACAGTACAATATAATAAAGTAAAATATAGTGTGATGTAATATAAAACCAAATAATTTACCCTATGATAGGATATAATATAACATAATTACAGTATAATATTAGTTAGATACAATGGGGATATAACAGCTTCATGTGGGGAGACGCTGGGAATGTAATAGGTCATAATGGGGATACAATGGTTTTCTTTAACAACCAGATATTTTCCAACATGATTTGGTCTGAAAATGATGGGAATGTACACCACATTCCTTCCAGTGGTTTAGTCTTCCCTACCAAAATGACAATTATGCTATATTGTACTCTGTATCTTATCCTATTGTGTTGTATTATCCTATATTTATGTAACCACTCTGTATATTATACTCTATATATTTTCCTATTATACTCTGTATATTACACAATATATTAGTATAAGAGCATATCCTATTGGGACAAATTTGGGTATCCAACAAACGGATCAAACGGATACTGGATACTAGAGATGAACCCCACTTGTGGGCTGAGTTTAAACAATTGACCCGGAACATGAAATATGGAAAAGAAACGGTCGATAACCAGTGGGTCAATTGTTTAAACTCATTAATGTGGTTGTGGGTACAACCATAATAAGTTCATGCGAGTGGTACATTAATGTGGTTGTAAATAACAAGTCAAACTCGCATTCAACCAGTTTGCCAAGAGCCCAAGAACAGGCTAAATGTCGTGTGGAATGATTGGGGTTCCTATGGATCTGACATTTGCTCTCTGAAAACAAACATCCAACAATGGAACCCTAACAAAAAGAGTTTGTGCAACCTCTTGAATATGGCTATCATTTGGTTTCGTCTTGGAGTTAACACAGAAGCCTTGTGCGCGTGATGGAGACCAGTGAGTTTGCATTTGCCTGCAAAATCAGCCGAAAAAAACAACTGAGAGGCAAACATCTGCTCATACCAGTGTGAGAACATTTGGTGTGATACTCAGCCCTTTCTATATTATCCTATGATACTCTGTATATTATCCTATTATACTCAGTGAAAGCAAAGAACAAGGGCAAGATACTCAGCCCTTTCTATGGTGGTCTTGCAGAATCTTGCCCTTTTCTCCCAGACTTGCAGACTTGGTAACGAACAAAATACACAGCCATATCCTATGGTTCCAAAACGTCTGTTTCTTGTACCCGGCCTGGTAAACATACAGAAAACTTGGAAAACCACCATGCTATTAATGGGTAAACCCACTATTTCGATGGCTATTTTCAATAGCAAACTGTTTGTTTACCAGGCCGGGTAAGTGATCCCTTGAATCAATCCCGCCATTCCACTGCAAGTGGCTTTCCCACAATGCCATAAATATATAGGTGGTATATATTCAAACCATTCCCAGGAAGTCATGGGTGGTTTCTGACATTGTTTTACCCAGATTCATCATTATTGTAAGAACCATCAACTAGCCATTAACTAACCACCATTCATAAACATTAACCACTATTAGTAACCATATATAACCACAAATAACCATAGTTATGACATTGTTTTACCCAACAATAATGTCCTTTTGGTAAAAATAGAAGGGCCGGTTTGGTATACCATCCAACATTATCAAAGAAACCTGTTAAAGGAGTAAACCTTCAAACCCCTCTATGAAAATCAACCAACCAATGGGAAAAGAACATCTATGGTTTTACCCAGATTCATCATTATTGTAAACCATCAACTAGCCATGAAAACCACCATTAATAACCATTAACCATTATTAGTAACCATATATAACCATAGTTATTGGAGTTGTAAGCACCATTAACATCCATTAACGATTAGTAGCTCAATTCATGGTGGAGTTTGAATTCACCATTGTTTTACCCACAATGAATTCAAGAAAATCCTCCATCTCTGGACCCAGCCCATCGGACCCCATCGAGTTTTCGACAAAGGAACGATGGCACAAAGAGCAGGCTGACTCACCTGCGATTCCTCCTGGGATCCCGGTGAAGACGGTGGGGTCACTGGAGTAGTCACGTTGAACCTGGGGACCTCCCTGGCGTGACCACGAGGAGCCAAAGGTTGGTAGAATGAATGGATCTATTATAACAATTTATAACATATAATTTCACGAGATTTCTCTGAAGAACCCTGCAACTGTAGATTATCATGCTGTTTGAATAGTGGTCAGTGGAGTAGTAGTCACTAAAATGATGCATGAATTGGCATACAATGACGCTCTCCTTCGGATTTTTTCTTGGGGGTTTAATGGACGAACTGGGTCCACATAAGGGAATAAACGGATGATCAGCGGCAATCCAGTTGGTTGTCGGCTTCTAGCGAGTCGGTGTCTCACCATTCTTGTGATACCCTGAGAAAAAATACGGGACTGGACCCATTCAACCCCTACAACTTAAAAAGTTCAAAAGTCAAACGAGAACATTTTGGATTTTACATTATATACAAATGATATACACATATGATATATACATATATAATATATTCATCATATTTATCATAATATATATATATATGTGTGTGCGTGTGTGTATGTTTAATCCTGGAGTAGATAGAATATGGGATGTTTGAACATATTCCTAATCTAGTGGTGATGTTTTGAAATCACAATATTCTATCTACTCCAGGATCATTTATAGGTGTATATCATATCTATCTACCACAATAAGATTTGACACCTATAAAGAATTATGGATTTGCAATGATTTGCATATATGGAGGTTTCCTAAAACGGGGATACCCCAAGTCATCATGGGTTTCAATATTGAATGGTCTAATTTTGGATAATTTGGGTACCCCTATTTGAGGAAACCCCCATATTTACATCCATGTTCCATCATGTTCCATATGATTCAAATATTACCCTCCAGTAAATTGGCATAGACCCTGGCAGATAAGGGGTTGGAAGATTAGTTTCCACTAAACATTGAATATTTTCCGGGTCTAAGTATGTTAATTTACCAGAAAGTATCTTTGATGTATGTGACCGTACGTGACGTTCTGGCCTGAATAAAAACCATGATTCCAGTGAGGTCGCAATGAGGTCGTTATAATTTAATCAGCCCCCATCCAGGTGCAAGGTCGGTTTTTCTGGGTCTCCCCGCATCCTGCGCCAGAGCCGCCAAGCACTGGCGTGCCAGGCGGCATAGCTCACTTCCACCCTGGTACCATGGACGTTGAAGATGTTGACGGCCAGAAAAGTGCAAAAACGATGAGGAGGTTTCCTAAAATGGTGTTCCCAAAAATTGATATTTGTTTATAATGGAAAACCCTATTAAAATGGATGATTTAGGGGTAACCCTATTTTAGGAAACCTCAAAAAAAGATCATGGGAACATCATCAACGGTTTTTTTTCAGGGGTTGGTAAATGTCCAGATATAAAACGAAGAAAAAAATACAGTATTGGGGTTTACCATCTGGGATACTTTCCCAGTTCATGTTCAAAATAACCAAGAAGGGTCATTTACCAACACCTGATGAATATGATGGGGTTGGATTTACTGACAATTTAATTCGAATATGTTGGTAACATCATCTTAAGCCGTGATAAATCCTGGGGATGTCAAATAGAATGTCTCAAAATTAGGATTTAACATGATTTGACTGAAGGTTTATCCCTGAATATGCTGGGGAAGGATTGGCTTTACAGAACAGCTACAGGAAACCAATGTGGGCCCCCCAGTTATAAGATGGTTTATAAACCCCATTGACTATACAGTTGTACGTATCATAAATCATAGTTATTGGAGATCCAAACCAACTTAGCTATCTAGGTCCCCCCACTTTGTAATTATGCGATAAATATCATAAATATACCATAGAACTTAAACTGGTTACTACTGCCTGAAATACCCATGAATTGAAATACTCGAATACTGTAACGTAGCAATTTAAGAATCAAAAGGTTCCAAAACAAAAAAAAGAGTGCACCTGAGGATAGTTTAACTATCTAAAAGTTCATTATAGTTTACCTATTAAATATCAAATGATAGTCAAAAGCTTCATTATTTAACTATCTAAAATGTTTTTTTAAGGTACATTGATATCTATTGTGAATTATAATCCAAAGAAATCCATAGAAATCCGTCGATAAACCTTGAAAGCCATAGATAAATCAAGAAATCCAAAGATTATGTATTAAATATCATCAATATACAGGATGATGCCCCCCCAGTTATAAGTTCAATAATTAACACCCCATCTAAATAAAAATATTTGCGTATCATACACTAATTAGTGTTAACATTGCCAATCTTAGATACCCTGCAAAAAAAAAAGCTGGCTAGTAGATATTCCCATTTATACCGCGGATCGCACAGCAACGAGTCAACGCACTGAACCACTCTATCCCGGGCCGCATTGGCGGGAGCAGAGGGCTGAGGATGCAGTGAATTCTCATGAAATTGGTAACTATGATGATTGAAGACACCTTGGTAAAAGTGTACACACGGTACAAAAGACAGCAAGATTGAACAAGCTGTCCATACTTTGTGATGAAAAATTGCCAAACATCGCCATGTTCCGACACATGGCAAGAGGCCACACCACGGTTCTTTTGCCATGGCTAAAGCCACTAAGATTCCATGTAATCACTGGTGCACACAGCAGCATGTCATTCAGCAAAGTTTTAACCAGCGTTCGCCTTCAAAGCAAATCCTCCGTTGTCACAACCCCTCATCGTCATAGCCTTCCTGGCATGGAAGGCGCATCTTGCCTTGATTCATGTCCATTGGCATCCAAGTGCAGTCGTCTCAGGCGGAAGCGAATATAGCCAAGTCAAAGCCTTGAATACACACAGCGCAGCTGACAGTTGATAGTCAACCTGCGATTCACGCTTACCTGCACCACTGACCAAAAGAGCAAGATGCCTCTCGTGTGCGAATGCCACTTGGCACGCTAATGCTGTCCAAATCACCCAACTCATTCGAGTTTTCACCGAGCATGTACATCCAGTCGAAGTCAAGGGATCGTGCGACCTCATGTAACTCGCATTGGCATCCACAATTGAATGGCGTACAGTGACAGAAGCAGGTGACTCCAGTTGGACTCGTTCTTGCGGAACCTTCTTTACTGAAAACGCATGCTTGCAGGAAAATACATCAAGATAACAGGTGGTTTTCACGGAGTCCACCACCTTAGGACGTAGTTCCTGCAGATTAGAATCCATGGCCCAATTGGTAGTGCGCCCTGCTGCACAACAATAGCACACGCCCCGTGAAGGCTTGGGCCTCGTGGCTTCCCATTTATATCAAAATATTAAAGGATTAAAGTATCCATCTAAGATTAACCTAGTTCATGGGTCATTAAATGTCCCATTTTGGGAATATTGGACATCACCTAAAAAAGTAGCCATCTAGTAGACCATATACCATTCATGGTTGGGTGATGTTCAATGGGGACATCAGTCATGACCCATGTAGATTAACCTAGTTAATATACCATATAGGACATCCCGACATCGTTTCGTGCCCCAGCGAACGCGCAACGCGCAACGCGCCTTGGCCTCATGCTCCAAGCCGCGCACAGCACTGAAGCGTTCGTCCGGGTCCAGGGAACGCAGCGCGGCCTGCGGCGAACGACAGCTGACAGGAGGATTTCCCGAAAAAAAACATGGAAAAACTATGGAAAACTATGGAAAATATGGACAAACTATGGAAAAACTACGGTAACTACATCTAAATATACGAACAGGTATTTTAGACTAGCTCCAGGAAAGTTTTCCTTGGCCCGGCCAGCCATTTCAAGATACGGAATCATGGAATGCAATTCATTGAAACATACAGTAACTACCCTCTGGTTATTTAACATAGCCATGGACAATGGCCCATTTATAGATGATTTACCCAGCTAGAAACCTCCATTTATGGTTGGGATTTTCCATGGCGAACTGTTAGTCATAACCAGATGGTACATGACTAAATATACGAAGTGGTCTTTCATACTACCTCCGGGGCCTCGCGGTCTGGCCCGCCCTCCACATATTTCAATGTCGTTACCGTATGGAAAAACTATGGAAAAACCATGAAACATATGGAAAAACTATGGAACACATGTTTTTGTCCAATGAAAATGTTGGGAAAACCATGTTTGTCCTCTAACTTTCCTGAAAACCTTGGAAAACATTGCAACAGATATTCTTTCCCATGTTCTTTTAAGCGTTTCCTCTAACAAACTTCCCAAAAACCAGTCCAGTGATTACTGCGATAGCTGAGCTTTTTTCAGCAATAGCCCCTGGACTTTCCAAAGAATGGAGCAACTCCGAGGTAGACTGACTGCATCATATGAGACACTGAAGACTAGACAGACTAGACACGATCCTCCCAACTTTAGGTTATTCCTTCTCTGGTGATGTTTCCATGTTACCCTCTGGTAATTTAACATAGCCATTTTTCAAATGGCCCATAGAAATAGTGGATTTACCCATTGATAGCATGGTGATTTTCCATAGTTATGTTAGTTTACCAAAGGCTATACCATCATATATCCCATTATATCCCATTAAATCCCATTATATACCATTAAATCCCATTAAATCCCATTAAATCCGATTAAATCTACCCATTATATAACAAATAACCAGAGGCTATGTTGATAACAAACCTTCATTTTTCGGTGGCAGCCAGTGCTGCCAGCTCCTGGGATGGATTCTCGCCAGCACCGCCAGATTTTGGAGTCGCTTGATTTTGGATGCCTTTGGTAGACTAACATAACTATGGAAAATCACCATTTTCAATGGGAAAATCCACTATAAATGGTCATTTTCAATAGCTATGTTAAATTACCAGAGGATGGTTTTTCCGATTTTGAAGATGTCCAGCTGGAAAATTTCATCGAATTGATCTACCACCTGGTTATGACTAACAGTTCGCCATGGAAAATCCCTGATAAACGGAGGGTTTAATGGGAAAATCATCTATAAATGGGCCATTGTCCATGGCTATGTTAAATAACCAGAGGGTAAATGTCACAAAAACCTGAAATGAATATCTGATTCCAATTGATCACATGTCATAGACTTGACAGATTGGCCATTTCGGGACGATTTCCGTTACCAACCAACACCATAGAAATGGGCCCTCGCTGAGTCTTCCCGCTGCCAGATCCACACCAGGAAGGTACAAGGCCAGTTCAGTGAGGCAACAGCGATCCTTCACGGAATCTCGTGCTTGGGGGCTGCAGGTGAGGTTCAAGATGGGTATAACTTATGATTATAAACCCCCAAAAGTTGGGATATAACCTCGATAGCCGTGACACAGATTTTCATGGCAACAACAATTGAGCAGTGTTCAAAATCCCTCTCTCAGTCCATTTAATCCTGGTTGGTTTATAGAGATTCCCCTATTGGATTATGAAATCATCCCCAATATATTGGCTACTATATATAATTGGATTATTATAATCCCCAATATATAAAGGGTAGTATATATAATCTCCGAACTAATCATCAACCCTGCCAGGGGGTTTAGCAGCCACTTTCCATATTACGCTCAAACCTGCCTCTTTGAAACAACAGTTTTTCAGGGTGTTCTTTGCTCGGCCTATGTCCTGGTACAAATCCACCCGGCTCGGCTGATTGAGCTCGTGAAGAATCATCGGACCGTCAAGATAGATAGTCCGGTCTCGTGGTTAAAATTTCTGCTAAATGATGCGGAAAACCCTATTAAAAATCATTGAATATGTGTTGGTTGTTTATCATCATGATAAAAAATAGGGATGATCATATAAATCATGATCATGATCACAAGGTAGATATAAATCACCAAGGACCCTAGAATCAAATTCCAAAGACCCTAAATCATCGGCTGCAAAACCTTTCATGTGAATCATGTTTGCTTTCACATCCCACCAGCAGCCCTTTTTTCGAACCTCTTCGTGCCTAGGCCGCTAGGCCGCATGAGATCTCCGGAACCAACTTCTTTCAGGTGGTGGTATCCCGGTATCCCCTGAAAATGACCACATCAGTCGCCATGTTAGGAACCGATTGATTGGAGGTACCTACCATATATAAGGCCTATTTTTCAGGGCTATGTAAGGAGATATAGCCCCAAAATATGGCCAAAAATATGGTACTAACGTACCTCCATCTGTTGGATCCTGGAATTCCCATTGAATCAACTGATCTGCTTGTTATTACCATGCTACCATATGATGGTTATTACCATACCATACTACTTATATAATACCATATCGTACTACTGATATTATCATGAAAAACATCAACTGATCTGCTTGGTAAAGATGGTGAGTTCCCATAGTTATCTGTATGTTTACCAGAGGGTATAACATGGGAAATATATGTTTATATAATTTTATATATCTGGTTGGTGGTTGAGCCCTACCCCTCTGAAACATATGAGTTCGTCAGTTGGGAGTATGAAATTCCCAATATATGGAAAAATAAATTCATGTTCCAAACCACCAACCAGTAATATATTTTCTGAAAATGCATAGACATCTGCAATGTGGGGCCCCCAGTTATAAGTTGGTTTATAAACACCAGTAACTATATAGTTATTTGCGTACCATAAACCATAGTGAAATTGGAGTTATGTGCACCAACTGAACGCTATCGTTTGGGGGCCCCACATTGGTGGGTTTCTTAAGGGACTGCGATTTTGTCTGCCAATGTGGCTGCTTACATCCCACGAAAATACCCCAAAAAAATCGTGGGTGACACCAAGTTTCAAAGTATCAACAATTCAATCCTCGATTTCCCATAGGATCCATGGTGCTGCTATATATGGTAACATAGATCCCATCAATATACCCCCTTTATGTTAGCATATATACCAGCACCATGGATCCGTCATGGGTTTTGAATGGTCAAAATACGTCCAAATCCTATATTTTTGCGGCTGGTATCGTCACGATACCCCAAAACACATAAACTATCATAAACTCGAAATTCTTGATGCTCAACATACCATGAAAAGATCACCAAAATTCTCCAAATTAATCGAACAATGGTGATGCTATGCAATACCGTTATAGAAAAACTGTGAACAAACCACGAAACTTCACTAAACATATGGCTATGGGTCAAAACCTTTTAACCCATGATATTTGAAATATGATTTGGGAAGGTGAACATCCATTAATCAGCTATGATTTAGATGATTATTTTAGGGTATCTACAATGTGGGACCCCCAAACGATAGCTAAGTTTGTGCAAATAATTCCAATAACTACGGTTTATGATACGCAAATAACGAACTAGTATTCATGGGTTTATAAACCATCAAACATCACTTAAAGGGGCTCCACATTGCACCTTTCCAATATCCATGGAAAAGAGGGAGCACAATCAGATTGACTGTAATCCATAGGTATACCTTTCCATATTTGGGTTCCAGGGTTTTCCCCCCATAGCTCATATTTTGATAGGAATTTCTATTATAAACTAACCATTTTGCTGGTACCACCATTTATGGAAACCCCCAAATAGTGGTATTAAATACCATCATTAATACTATCCCTATAGCTCTAACGTAGTTAGATATGATGGGATATCAGGCTGATTCGTGTAGGTTACAGGGTTTTCCCTCCCATAAAATCACCCTCTCCAGCGGTGTTTAGATAAAAACCACGGTGCATGAAGGTGACCACCGCTTGCGCCGCCAGGCGCTTAGCCGACGAAGCTTCGAGTGCCAGTTGCGGTGCAAACTCGGCCTTGAGGTCCGTTTTTTTTAGTGGTTTAAGTATGATTAGTGATGAATATAGTGGTTTTATTGTGGTTTTATAGTGGTTTAACTATTCGTGGTGAATATAACAATAGAGTATAACTATTATTTAACCAACTATGGTACACTAATGGAGGTATATATGGAGTATTACCATAGATTAGTATAAAAGGACTATAACTTGTTTAAATAGTGGTTTAAGTAAGATTAGCGGTGAATATAATGGTTTTATGGTGGTTTTTATAGTGATGAAGAGTGTGTTCACCAACTAATAGTACTCCAGTAGTGGTTTAATCTTAAACCAGTAGTTAATCCACTATAGTGGTTGATTTGACTAAGTATGGTACAATAACTATAGTCATTATACTATGATATAGTAATATGATGAGTACATGGTACAATAACTTTTTAGTCATTAACTAAGTATGGTATAATAATGCTGAGTACCAATATTAATTGATGAAGTATAACATAGTATAACTATAGATAAGTACCATGGTGCCATAACTAGTTTTCATAGTGGTTTTTGAAATACCAGCTAATCATGGTTGGTGAATAGTTGTATAAAAGTTAGTAATACAACTATTGTGAAAAACAATAGCCGTTAATAGTTGGTGTATATAACATAATGTATAAAATCACTATGGTGGTATAACTCCATCATTATCTTAGATTTACCAACTATGATAGACTATGATATAACTTCATTGCTATTGGTTAATAGTACTCAAAATGGCGAACATATAAATATTGGTGAATAATGGAGTTGTATCATAGTTGAATAGTTGGTGAATAGTTCTTGATATAGTAGGTGCAACTCAATATCATGGTGATTTGCTGCGGTGAGGATGTTACCCTCCAGTCATGGATTTCACAGTGAAACGTGAAACTATAGGATAATATACAGGATGGGGCCCCCCACTTATAAGTTGGTTTGTAAACCATTATAATCCCCATTAACTATAGTTATATCTACCATAAACCATTGTTAAGCCACTTATAAACCAACTTAGCTATCTTGGGGGCCCCATCCTGTAGGTAGATAATGGAATAAAATTGTGGCTTTTCACTTGAAATGTTTGATTACCGGAGGGCATAACCAAAGATCATAGCTGAATATGGAATATATGCAAATGTAAATTTGTAATTCTATATTATATAGATATATTTGTTTAAAGTTATTCTATACAATAATAAATATTTTGGTATAAAGATAGCTTTAAATTATGATATATATATATGTATGTATGTAATTAGTCATCCTGGAGTAGATCGGATATGGAAATTTCAAAACATAAAGACTAACATGGAATATCGTTGAAAATCCCAGATGTAAATAGTTAGCCCGATCTTAAAACCCAACAGCAGCTTTCATACAGTATACTGTATAGATATCATATATTATATATATACATATATACACACACTCTCTCTCTCTTTATAATATATATATATATATACATATTGGCTGAAATATAGTAACTCACTAACCTGAAATACTGAAACTTGCAGCCATTTGGGGATGATTCCCAGAATCCAATTCCCATCACTCCAGCGACGTCAGAATGAAGTCAGCATAATGACTCCATGTATAAATATGTATTGTATTACATGAGTTTTTCTGGAAATTGGATATAGCCCAAAATCGTTATTTTAAAATTGGGGAAAGATCAACTGATGGGCCATATGTTCGTTATTCTATAGATGGAATACCACTAATTCATGTGTTTCCAACTTGTACACCCCACTTTACACGTGTTGCATTTACATGTTCCTTGGTATTTTACAAGATCGGTGGTCACGGGACCATCTCAAAATAAATCATCTAGCTGGTGATCATCATACATCATTTACCATCTGGTTATTTAACATAGCCATGGAAAATGGCCCATTTATAGTTGATCTTCCCATTAAAAATAGTGATTTTCCATAGCTATATTAGTTTACCAGAGGGTACCTCATCGTTTTCCCGGTCATTTTCACCTTGTTCTTACAGTAAACGTTGGGGTCGCTTCTACACCCTTCAAACCTACCGTGGGTTTCCCCCAGCTTGGCTGCTGAGAAAAGTTGCAAAGGCTTCGGGCAAGGCAGCGGAGCGACGACACCCTGGTGACATCTTTTGACGGGATGCCGGATGCCTTTATACCCTCTGGTAAACATACAGAAAACTATGGAAAATCACCATTTTCAATGGGAAAATCCACTATTTCTATGGCCATTTTCAATAGCTATGTTAGTTTACCAGAGGGTAAAACTTCTGTGTGTCTGAAGATGGGGCTAGCCCAACAATAACAAGTTTTCTGGTTGGTGGTGCAATAACCATCTTGAAAAATATGAGTTCGTCAATGGGACGGATTATGGAAAATAAAAAATGTTTGAAACCACCAACCAGTTTTATAGGGAACATGATGATCACTCAGATTTTTGGGCTACTCTATCAACAAACAAAGCCACTTGGATAATCTTGGATCATAAGTGGCTGACAACCTCTACTGAACGCGGGTGAACAAACATGCCTGTGAAGCCGCTACCACGTGGGATGCACATCCAAGTAGCATTCCAGCGATAGATTGTACAATTGGAAAATACAAAATTATGAGGCAAAACCTTTTCCATCTTTTCTGTTGATCACTACCTTCAATCTTACCCCAAGTAGCCATAATCAAGGATTACTTCCGAAGGTGTCTTAACTATCCACGTACCACGTTGCATGGCCCATGTTTGATCCCTCATAATATCACGATCCACTATTTGTAATCAAGGCACCCCCAGAAAATAGGATAGTTTACCATTGAAAATTACCAGGTGCACACCAAAAAATATGTTCTCACATATCCGCATGGTTGGTCGAAATCCCAGTGAGTGGTGCTCAAAATGCCAATCTCATCTCCTAAATTTGATGTTTACCCTCCGGTAGTTTAAAATAGCCATGGAAAATCACCAGGTTTAAACTCATTCCCCTAAGTTTTATATCTACCCTCTGGTAAACTAACATAACTATGGAAAATCACCATGTTTAAAAGGTAAATCAGCTATAAATGGGTCGTTTTCAATAGCTATGTTAGTTTATCAGAGGGTAAAACTTTGTCCAGCAAAATCCCTATGTTTGGAGACAAACAAAAACATGACAAACAATTCTGGTTGGTGGTATACCTACCCCTCTGAAAAATATGAGTTCGTCAGTTGGGATTATAAAATTCCCAACTGAATGGAAAGTCATTCAAAATTCCATGGTTCCGAACCCCCAACCAAAATTTTTCCATGAGAAAAATCATGAAATCCAAAATTTCCCGGGACATCTCAAGGATGTTCATCCCCAAATATCCGGTCTTTTTGTTTCGGTCAATCTCCAACCTGGACTTCGAAGCAGCAGCCGCGCAAGGGCACAAATGGCTCCCAACTCCAATAGGAATGCGTCCTGGTGCGAAGGCTTTGTCAATGGCATGATTTACCCGGCAAACTAACAGTTTGCCAACTGGAAAATCAACATTTTAATATAAATCAACTTTAAATCAACTATAAGTCGGCCATTTTCCAAAGCTACTGGGCGGACGTCGTTTCTTACCCCAGGCACCCAGAAGTTACCCCATCCCCATGGCACACAGGGTTACCCCAGGCAAACCGGAAGTTACCCCAGGGACCAAATCCTATTGGCACACTGGTGCCACGCCATCGTTTGTTTGGCAAACAAAGTAGTTAAAATGTGCCCGTACCATTGCGAAACACATATTTAATACCATCTCCTTCGGTGATAAAACCATGTTGAAAGTTGGCAACCGCCAGTGGCACACACGCATTGACAGCAAAACAGCTGCTTTCCATCCAAATGAGAGCCAATTCTGCAGCACATGCCCCGTTTCCTTGTCATGACTCTGGACATGGATTCATTTGATTTCGGTACTTTAATTATCTGCTTCCCAATGGCACACCTAGTGCGAAATAAGTCGTGCAAAGCATCTCTGACCCGAGCCCCGGCGTGATCCTACGCCATTTACTAGAACTTGCGCCAGCCGCATGGCACCTTGCTTACGCCAGACATCAATAATCTTCCGCCAGGTGGAAATCCCATTGGCACGCCGACGGTCAAAGTGGACTAACTCTGAAGCAAGCAATACTATGCGTTTAATGTAAGCTTGTTAACCAAAAGTTAGCAACCATATTCCTGTTTGAACAGTCAGAACTATCATCTTCCACATGGCACACCAAGTTTCATGGCATTTCCAACATACAAACTTGGATGTGATCGACGTCACATTCCTATGGTTTCTATGACAAATCTACCTCATGCCAACCAACCCTTTCATCCACTTCCCCTATGGCACAACCCTGATCGGATCGATTTTTCCCAAAAGCATCTCCGATGCTTGGGTTCTCGTTTAGTTGCACTCGCCGCGGGGGAGCGAGACTGAGTGGTCGACGGAGATGTGTTGGAAGGAACGAAGGAAGGAAGGAAGGAAGGAAGGAAGGAAGGAACGAAGGAAGGAAGGAAGGAAGGAAGGAAGGAAGCAAGGAAGCAAGGAAGCAAGGAAGCAAGGAAGCAAGGAAGGAAGGAAGCAAGGAAGCAAGGAAGCAAGGAAGCAAGGAAGCAAGGAAGCAAGGAAGCAAGGAAGCAAGGAAGCAAGGAAGCAGGGAAGCAAGGAAGCAAGGAAGCAAGGAAGCAAGGAAGCAAGGAAGCAAGGAAGCAAGGAAGCAAGGAAGCAAGGAAGCAAGGAAGCAAGGAAGCAAGGGAGGAAGGAAGGAAGGAAGGAAGGAAGGAAGGAAGGAAGGGGAAGGAAGGAAGGAAGGA